>BHDV01013188.1:0-25851 GCA_005406045.1 Adoxophyes honmai
CTTATGTGACTTTTTGTACGCAGCCCGTTTAAAATAAATTAAACAAAAAAAAAAAGTAAAAGATGCTTATTTCGACGTGTTCTAAGTAAAAAATGCTTATTTCCACGTGTTCTATACGTTACACTCATTGAAAAAAGCAAACGGAAAATGTCATCAGAAAGCAATGGTGTTCTCAAAAATAGGATACCGAAAGAAAAAAACCGCATGAGTACAGCAGCGCCGCACGAGGATGCGGAGAAAATTGACACGACCGTTTTTTTTTTCTTTGGATGTCCTTTATGCCGGCTACACACGTAACGAATCGCAGCGATTTATCTATGCAGACCGATTTGCGCAGTTTTATCGAACGTGTTGTGTATGCACAATCGTAACGATTTGTCATACACAAGTTCGATTACGTTCGTATGTAGTCGGCATAACGGTATGGGGCTGCGGCGATGTGGCATGGGCTTTATTGGTTCTATAATGTTTCGATAGTTTATGCTCTCTATGGCCGTTGCTATTTTTTTGTAGTTGCCATAAAAGCCCTTACAGACGATCGAATTTGGTGCCGACCGCACCATGAACATGGTCCGCTCCAAACGGTGCGCTCGACTCGCCACGCCATTGCACCTGACAACAGGGTTCAGTGCTTTTCGTGCTACTGTGTACAGTGATCACGTCGACAATGCCTCCGACTTTATCCAAACAAACCAAAATCGCGTTGGTTGGGGTAACCGTCGTAGCTATTACCCCTATCAAAAAGCAGAGGAAAAGAAGAAAAGAATGGGCAAATGGGTTTTCCATTTTTATAAAATTATTCATATCATCTTTGCTGTAGTAAAGTTCGTGACTTGAGTCCCACAAACATGGAAAATCTTTATAAAGTTCTAGCATTTCCAATATTTTGATTTTTTCTATTATATTTAAGAGTTCTCAATCTGAGGACGTTGTAACGTGTGTCACACTCGGAGGTTGAATTCCGACTAAAGCCCCGAACGGTCCGGAGGCTCGGCCTCACGATCGAACTTGGTGCGGTACGCACCAAATCCGGTGGCAAAACCATCAAACCGAACGCACCGTCTAATAATAATAATAATGTCCGGCGGACCGCTAAACACACGCTCGAATATGGTCTGGAGCGCACCATGTTCGTTGTGCGCTCGGCACGAAATTCGATCGTCTGTTAGGGCTTTAAAATCACGCACAGCACACAGCACAGATTAAAAAAACCATAACCAACAGAACGTGAACTAAACTAAAACGACGATGACAATGAAATTGAAATGAACATGACAGTACAGACAGTACAGTGACAAACGAAACTAAATTGTTTTCTACGAAGCTGTAACGAAGACATCGCTAACGTGACTTTCATAAAATCAGAAATACTTATTCTTTGAATTTAATTGAAGTAAGTTTGAAATAAATTGTTTAAAGGTTGCTATTTTCAAAATGAAACACATTTACTTTTCGTTGTTATGAATACAATAATTTCATGGTTTTTTAACTCGAAATGTTATTTGCTTTGCGGTGTGATCGTAAACCGACATTGAATTTGTTTGGTCTAGGATGGCGACTTCAGTGATCAACACTTACGCCGAGGCGAGCGTGCCCGAGTGGATGAGCGCGGCGCACAGCACCGGGACATCCATCATGGCGTGCGAGTTCGCCGGCGGTGTGGTGATCGGCGCCGACTCGCGCACCACCACCGGCGCCTACATCGCCAACCGCGTCACCGACAAGCTCACCAAGATCACCGACCACATCTACTGCTGCCGCTCCGGCTCCGCCGCGGACACTCAAGCCATCTCAGACATTGTCTCTTACCATCTAAGTAATTATCATCTGTCTTATTAGAAGTTGACTATAATTTAAAACCTAGTGTGCTTATAGCACTCAGTAAAGTCCTATCATAGTAGTGCCTTTGTCATCTATATTGTGTGGCAAATGCTAATTGCAACAGGGTTCTACTGACTGTCACATACAAAGGTCTAATTACTCAACCTCATAGATATGTATTCTGTTTTCTTGCAGATTTCCACAAAATGGAACTTGGTGAGCCTCCATTGGTCCAAACTGCAGCAGCTATTTTCAGAGAGCTTTGCTATAACTACCGAGATTCTCTTGTCGCTGGGATTCTGGTAGCTGGTTGGGACAAAAGGAATGGAGGTAAGTGACATCAGAAATATGTCTGTAATAGATTAGCTTCCATTGACAATTTTCTTTAGTATTGCATACATACCAGGGATGTTGCAAATGCATTTTTTTTCACATTCATGGATGCGGATGCGGATCTGTACAAAAAACTGGCCAAATGCGAGTAGGATTCGCACATGATGGGTTCCATAACAAAAACTGCAACAAACACCATTTCTATGGAAGCCCACCTTAATTATTATTTTGTTTTTAGTATTTGTTATTGTAGTGACTTAGTGACAATACAAACACATAATCTGTGAAAATTTCAACTGCCTAGCTAACACGGTTCTTGAGATACAGGTCTCAGAATGGTGACAACTAAAACAGACCAAAATCATGTTTTTTCTATTGGAGCTCCCTGTAATTATTATTATTATTTTGATTATAGTATTTATTGTTACAGTGGCAACATCATCTCTGAAAATTTCAATTTCCTAGCTCTTATGGTTCTTGAGATACAGCCTGGTGACAGACAGACAGACCGACGGACAAACAGACGGACAGCGAAGTCTCAGTAATAGAGTCCCGTTTTCACCCTTTGAGTATAGAACCCTAAAAATTCAATTATTGGTTTGGTAGGGTTAAGAACAGTACTGCGCGTCACAGATATACCGATGTCAGAAATCAAATTACTGCTTGCCTATTGGTCGATACTTGACACGCGCCACTCGCCATTTTCTTTCTTGTCGCAACATGCTACATATACGCATCCGCATAAACTCCGCATCGAAATTATGCAGATGCGGATGTCCAAATCATGTTCCCAAATGGGGTAGACAAAGCACACAATTCGTGATATAGACAAAATCATGATTATGAGTATTTGACGCTTTGCAGCCACTTCTAGCATTATTTTAGGTTAAAAACAGATGGAAAGTGGTAGTATAATAGTGACAGGTTGCTAGCCTGTCACCTAAAGCATAGCTAAACCTATTTCCTTAGGCACCTTATACAATATTCACAGAAGAACTGGAGAAGTGTTATTCTATCTCAACACCACACAGGACTACTGCCTACTGTTTAGTAGTACTTTAAATATAATTGTGTTACAATGTCCTAATAACAGTACAAAAAAAATGTGCTTATGCGAATTTAATGAACAGTGTCACTCCACTCTTTTTACATGGGTCAAATATAATTTATGAAAGTGACCTGTATAGATATAGCTTAACACGTTCCCTGTGCATACACCACATGTGGTGCATTTCGAGCTACTAACGACACGTGAGTGCGGCACATAATATGATGCACTGGCCTTTGTTACTTCTAAGATCTGATCAAAATTTCCACGTGGGGTCTTACTCGTATCATTTAATGAAATATTCCGACCGAGATCCGCATGTTTAGAGTATTTTTTTGATTGCCACAGGGAATGTGTTAATATATTACCAGGATTCCATTATTCATATAATGTGAAGGTCAAGTATAGAAATTAATGTGTCATATAATAAATTGCAGGACAAATCTATTCAGTGCCAATTGGTGGCATGATGCAGCGCCAAGCAGTTTCCATTGGTGGCTCTGGGTCTACTTATGTGTATGGTTATGTGGACGCCAACTTCAAGCCCAACATGACTAAGGATGAAGCAGTGAAGTTTGTAACCAACACCTTAGCCCTTGCCATGCTGCGTGATGGATCTTCTGGAGGGGTGGTGCGCCTTGGTGTGATCACAGAAAAAGGTGTTGAAAGATCTGTTATCCTCGGGGATCAATTACCCAAGTTTTATGAGGGTTAATATATCACGAATTAACATTGATATGTAATTAAAGTTTTGTATACCCAAAATAAGACTATTTATTTAATTCTAATTGGCACAGAGAACCGAGTATATTGTTATGTATGTGTATTCTAAAACGTCAATGTAGAATTAGAGTACTACAAGTCTGACGCTGACGCCAATATCTGTCTGTCACGTCTGTTGAACAAGTTGCTCGTTCCCTAAATATCAGAATTGCAAAATACTAGATTGCCGACATACCTGGTCATCAAAATATCAGATTCCCGGAATACCAGATTTTCTTTATACTATGTGCGTTTTTATTACAGTTTTGTATAGTACCATGTTCTCAATACACCATGTTCCATTTAAAACAGAATTCTTCTAATACCAGATAACGAGAACACCAGGCTCGCAAAAGCTGTTTCGATATAAAAACAAACATAGTTTAAAGATAATCTGGTATTCCGGGAATCTGATCTTTTGATAAGCAGGTAATGTCGGCAATCTAGTATTTTGCATTTTTCATATGGAACGAGCGGAACAAGTTGGACCAACTACGGTGAGACTTTCTTTCTTAGTGAATAAAAATATTATTGAAATCATTCCACCTGTACTCGAATCTTAGGGAGACTTAACATTAGCTACAAGTATTAGATACATAGACAAGGAGTAGTTATTCATATTTCATATACAGGCTGATAATGAAATCCTAAAGATATCATAGATACCTGTTAGCAGTGGCGTAGCTATACCTTAACTGTTTAGGTAGTTAAAACAATGTAAACAATCTTGACACGTCTTTTTGTTGAAATACACAGTCTAAAAATGAAAATCGTTACACTATACAATTAAATTGAGAAGTAATTAAATGATACGCAATAATAAAATTTGGTGAGCAAACCCAAACAGCATTTAAATAATTTTGTCAGCATACTAAGATTTTGTCTGCAATAATAAAAATCAGGCAGCAATCTTTGTTCCGGCAATAATTTTGATAGTGGTCAAAAATTAAATCATTAATAGGCAGCATACAATACCATGAGTTTGCATATTAAACATTCGGTCCGCAAAATAATTACTTGGTCAGCAAGATTTTATGATTAATCAGCAGAGAAAACATGTCTATATGCATTATATTTGATTGGTATGCATATTTTAAATATGGTAAGCAAAATAACTAACCTGTCACTGCAATATCACTTTTAACCACCTGGTTACCCTGAAATTGCTAAACGCGGCACTGGATTTTTGAATTCATGTGCTCTGCCTACCCCTCTTGGGAATACAGGCGTGAGAATATGTATGTATGTATGTAAATAACTAATAGCTTAAGTACTTAGATATTTTCTTGTTTATTTCAGTGATTATTTAGATCCAGACTGTTTTAGTGTGCAGTGTGTATAATGTAGGGGACAAATAAATTTATGGTAAATTAAGGGATCCCTCTAGGAAGGTTACATTTAGGTACGACGACGAGCGAAGCGAGGAGGAGTGTTAGGTAGAACCGTGACCTTGCAACGCGCGAGCCGAGCGAGCGAAGCGAGCGTGCCGCGGCAGCGGCCGGCGAAGCGCCAGAACCGTGTTATGGCAAATAATTATTATATATTTTGCTTACTCTCTGAGTGCTTACCCAATTTTATAAAAACAGGAACATCTTATTGCTGCCTGTATAATTAATATGCAGTACAAAAATAATTACAGCCATCCTGAATGACATAAGTTGCTAATTGATTTTGAAATGTTTGCTGGCCATGAGTTGCTAACCAATTAACTATTTCTGCTGACAGATAATATTTTTCTGCTTTCAAATATGCTAATACTATGCTGACCTGTTAAATAACACCCAATTAAATTATGAAAGTAATGATTTTTTCATACCTAAATTGTAAAATGTAAAGATTTCGATTTATAAAGTGTACCTACGTTTAAATAAAAAAACACGTCAAGATTGTTAACAAATAAGGTACAGCATGGGTGACACCCGGGGCGGATATTGTAAGTGTCACCCCCCTCCCCCTAGTTATGATTCATGTTTATTTACTGACAGAGTGACCGCATGTTTTTTTTTACCTTTTATAATTTTTCATTGACTACTAAAGTTTACAGCCACCCCCGCCGTCCTCCCCTAGCTACGCCACTGCCTGTTAGTTAATAAAACTAAAAAATATTTGAGTAGTTCCTCATTTTCTTTAGTAAATAAAAAATTGTGTCGTCCTGGGTCAAGTTCTCCTAAAAAGTGCTAACATTATCGACACCGCGCTGGCAACTAGGCACAAACGCGCGCGGTGCGCCGCGCCGTCCTGCGCCACGCCTTCACCCCCCTTTCAGTCACATACAATGTTTTTTTGGGAAATTCCCGATGAAAAAGTTTTTTTTTTTTACTACATATTGTATTGTGCTAGTGATTCTGAGTATCGGGAATTAATTTAGTTATATATTTATTTATTTATTTATCAGCCTGTATTGAAGATGGGTTGTATTTAGAATAATGAAAACCTACTAAACAGTGCATCCCGTAAGTAGCAGGACAAACTTAAGGGCGATATAGGTAGTAAGATCTCTGATGTAAAACTTACAGAGGCAAGGTACATAATACATAAGGTTGCAAGTGCCGTGTATTTGGTCAGTGTCCAGCATTGGTACTTTTACCTTACTTAAATTTTAAACATTTGTTCAAAACTTAAATATTCACACACCCATAGTAAGAGTTTTGAGTTGTGGTATTTTTTGCACAAAATAAAAATTACAGTACCTCGATAATGTTGGCAATTTTATGAATAAGGTTACCAACAATATATCATTTTAGACACAAGCTTTTTTTGCCAACTGTACTACATTGTCATCCACCCTAGATTATGTGCATCAGATTTTAAGTCAATCAGAGCAATCGTTGAAGAGTTCCCTCCATTGGAGACAGTCCGGCTAGGCCACCAGAAGTCTACTACCGGAATATTGTACTGTCATCCAAGCTACGTAGATTTACCAAGTTAAAGCTCCATCAGTTTATTGGAAGTGGTTCAAATCTTCCTTGCAAGATTTGTAAATTTACATACATACAAAAGTGAAGTTTAATAAAAACTTGTAAAAATACTGATAACTCACGTCTTAAGATGAGTTACCCATTATTTATGCGAGCCTCACGGTAATTCCATGTTCAATGATTTGTAATTGAGGGTATAATAAAACAAGAATAAATTATTAAAATAACAATGAAATTAAAAAAAGATGTCTGTGAAAATAAATGTATGTATTTTAATTACTATTATTATTGTTGTATTAACATGTTCTTTTATTATAATTAAAGCTTACACTAAGAAGAAGATTTACAAAATAAGATACAGCCACTTATAATCTGTTGTACAATTCTATATATTTGTGAGGTTTCTAAGGCAAAGCATTATTGCAGTCTATTCGTCTCAACACCTGTTGTTTAAAAACAAATAACATTTCTCGTACAAAATTGCTGGTATTCTTAAAAGTTTTACGTCATAAAAATGTAACAAGTGTAAAATCGCAGCATATTCATTTAACGGCTATTCTTGTTTGAAGTCTATTTCATTCATATTTATAACAAGCATAGAGAGAGATCTTCGCCATACTTCGCATTTGTCGTAAATCGAATGTAAAGCCTGACAACTTTCTATTTAGCCCCGACACAGTGACGCTACTAACAGTTTACGTATACGTCATCTATAGTCAGCGTGGTGTGTATTGGTTTGTGTTAATAATACCAAAACATTGTTTACAGAGAATCAGAGCTTTGTAATATTATACCTATTCGTCACAATCCGATTCCAAATACTCAATAAATAAAATTGGACAATATTCACACCAATCACCTAGTCCCAAATTAGGCAATTTAATGCCTGTATTATGGGTACTAGACAACGGATAAAGTTACTTATATATAGTGTCCGACCGAAGCTTCGGCTTCGGCTTCGGCTTCGGCCACCTTCGGCCAAACCTTCGGCTTCGGCCAAAATTTGGCCGAAGCTTTGGCCGAAGCCGAAGGTTTGCAAATCGTGATTTGAAATTGAACAAACGATGCCAGAGCGAGTTCGCCGGCCCGATCGCATTACTTGCAGTTAATTATATAAATTACTGACAACACATAACATAACAACATAGTCACACTTGATTTAGAAACGAAAACTGCGCATAATTTACTGCCGTATTTTTTTTACTATTAGCAAATTCTCGTATTTCTTAGGGTCAACATGGGGTCAACACACCTTCGGCTTCGGCTTCGGCTTCGGCCGAAGGTTTTGATGAAAGCCGATTAATCGGCTTCGGCTTCGGCTTCGGCCAAAATTGTACCTTCGGTCGGACACTACTTATATATAGATAAACATCCAAGACTCGAGAGCAAATATTCGTATTCATCATACAGACATCTGCCCCGACCGGAGATCGAACCCGGGACCTTAAGCTTCACAGTCAGGTTCTCTAACCGCTGGGCTATCCGGCCGTCAACTCAATATTTTTGTATTCTTCATATTCTGACTCTGGTGAAGTTTGATCTTCGTCAGATGTTGTGTCGCTTTCAGGACCACCAACCTCGATTATAAAACGTTAAGTCTGGGATTCGATTATAGGAACTTTATTCCTTTATCGTGGATCTACGTACACCTTAAATGAGAAAATATGTACAATCTATTTAATTTAAGTACAATCTATTTCTAGTTTAAGTATAACAACTAACCAGTTCATTACAACCGCACTGTATGTAAAGTGTCAGTACCAGTCATGTCAGTAACCAATTGCAAAACATTTTTCAATGAAATGCTATCCAATCCTTCGTTCTTTCTTTGCTTTAAATACTTCATTGTATTTATAGGCCGGCCACATACATACGGAAAAATCTCGATTCGGAAAACCGTTGCGGAATCCCGAAGATACATCACACACATACGTTTTTTTCCGTTTGGAATACAGCGCTCAGTTGAACGACGCTAGGACTCGAGTTCAGACGTTTGGCACTATGGACGAGACTATGGACAGTATGTGTTGCCATGACTATCAACAAAATAATCTCTACAACAAAGAACATCATTAATAGTACACACATACATACATACAATCACGTCTGTATTCCCAAATGGGGTTGGCAGAGCACACGAAACGTGTCATAGTTAAAACTATATCACGCTTCGCAGCCACTTCTAGCATAGTTTTAGGTTTGCAAAGATGGAAGAGGTAGAATAGTGATAGGTTGCTAGCCTGTCGCCTAAAGCATACCTAAACATTAACTAACCCACTACTACTACTAACTAACATTAAGAGATATTCCCCGGGTCACAGAGTAAGTATAGGATGTTACAAATTTCTAGAACTGTAGGGGATTTCGCTCTTAAAAATGAGTTGCTGGGTTTTATATCGAAAAACCACTAAAAGTCTAGAAAAAACGCTAGTTTTGGTGGAAAACTCACCAAAGTGGCAACACTGCGTGCGTTCCGTTCGGAATTTTCAGACTGTGTGGGGCGACTGGTCAAAATCTATGCGAACGTTGCTTTCGGAACGGTTCTTTGTCGTGCGGGATTCCGAACGCAAAGGCCGTCATACGGAATCCCGAATGGGAATAAATTCCGAACGGAAAACTTCCGTCTGTATGTGGCAGTCCATAGATTTTGTATGGACTGACTGCGTTCGATTTTCCGATTCGGGATTCCGATCGGATAAATTCCGAATGTATGTGGCCGGCCATAATCATTTTTCTTATATCTTTTGGAATATTTTTCGGCATTTTTATGATAAAATCGTTTAAATCGCGATATATTTTCGTTTTGTTTACATCGGTGACATTCGATGACATTCAACGTCTGATGTCATAGTGTAATTATTGCCAGTAATATAATTAATACCACTGAAAATACGCAACATGGCGAGGGCCAAATAGAAAGTTGTCAGGCTTTACTTAATGTGTCGGTTCAAAACGAACAAGCTAGTCTTGCCATCAAATTAAATATTACGTAAGTATTTAATACATTATTTATTCGTATTTTAATTCATTTTCGAGCAGGGGATAAAGTAGGAATTAATCAACACGAGTATACAAACAACCGCACTGGCGGCGTGGGAAAGATGTGCGAAGTCTCTTTCTAAGCAAATGGAACGTGAATCGTGCGTAATACTTGAAATTAAAATTATCCAAATTTGCCATCCGTTAACCTGCACAATACTCGGCAGGTAATCTAGATACATATAACATGATATGCTGATTCATGTCTAACCTGGGATCAAACTGGAGTTAATCATTCAATAATAATTAACTGGAATTAATACTATTTGGAATCAGCTTTAATCAAACTCAATGATTTGTTAAAAGAACAGTTATCATTATATAACGAAAATTCTCCACTAAATCACTTTTGACACAAAATGTTTGAAAAAAATCTCCACTAAATCATTTTTGACATAAAATCTTTGAAATAATTAATCACAATCTTAACGTGCTTCAAATTTCACTCATTTCATGGTTTTGTAATGCAACAGCAAATAAAGTATTTCCTTTAAAAAAAATTCAATAAGTTTGTAAAGTGCAATCTTACATTTGATACTAAAATGAGAAGTTTATTTGCATTTCATGCATCGAATTCTAATTAGAAATTACTATATTTACTTACTATGTACTAACAAACGTGTCATAGACCATGAGTCAAGGTCGAATTCATCCCAGCAGTTACTTAGTGAATACGTTCAAAAGGCGACATCCACCGCCGCAATGTGATCCAAAACAGTTACAGTATTACCAAACAAAGAATGCTTCACGATGTACCTGCGTAATTAATCAGTTTTGTGACGCGGGAAACTTCGATCTACCAATGATAAAAGAGATTTTTTCGCGCGCTGAACACTTGCGTTGTGATTGGTTATTGACTGAAGTCTCTGACAGATGACCTTTGACAGATGTCTAGCACCCCAGCGCCAAATGCGTCGAATAGCCGAACTAAAGTGTGTCCATAGTAAGCAAAATTGTGCACAGAGCGTTTGTAAATAAGTTCAATATAGATAAATTACTCGTTCGGCTACTCTCGGATATCGTTCTGCGCTTCTCGGCGCAGATGGTAACAGCCGATGTGACTTATTTTCTTGGGAATACCGTAAATATAGATTGCCACGGTCGATGTCGACTGTCCACACACGAAACGACATCTAGCCTCAAAAGTAGATTGCCACTTTTGTTTACTGTCGCTCTACGCCAAACTTACTGCGATCGATAGAATGTTATTGTAATAAAGTATTAAAGTGAAAAGTTACTTCTGGAGGCGATGGTACAGTCGACCAAGAAATTGGTCTACCCCCTCAAGATCTATATTCATTTGAACCTTATGAAACAACAAGGTCGCTTTCCCCTCGCCATAATTGACGATGACAGTGACAATGTCAACCTTGTGATAATTTTGATCTCACAGAAACTTTTGTCAAAAGTGGTAGACCACTTTCTTGGCCCACCGTACACTGCATATGCATATCCTCAGTATGGTACTCTGCATTATTTCCTCAGTATAACGAGTATCTATGCAATTACAGATTTATAGTTATCATTATTGGGAAGGGTTACTTCCGCATTTTAGCTTGTTTAAATCTCAAAATAGTTCAGTGTAAGAATCTTACCAGTTTAACTGATTATTCTTCATCCTAAATCATCTTTATCCCAAAATGATCAATTTTCAAAATACCTAAATATAACGACACCCTGCATTAATCAACTTCATATTAGCAGACTACATACAAATAAAATAAACTTATTAGGTATTTTAAGGGTCAGTACACACCGAGACGGGACGCAACGCAGCGCTGCACGAAAATGTTTAATAGAACAACTCAAAATATACTTTATTCTTTACAAGATAAGGTTCATATTTCATTGTGAATATTCAGAATACGTTGCGCTGCGCCTTGAGACGTAGCGCGGCGCCGCGCTGCGCAGCGCGAAATCACTGGCCTCTTTATGCATCGCCGCGTCGCGTCGCGTCTCATTGTGAACTGACCCTTAGACAGCTACAGGTTGCCTTTTATGTAATTTCGGTCTTTAAGACTTAGCAGTTTTGAGAACGAACCATTTTGAGATTTCGTGTTAGCAAAGATTTATAAAATTAAGGCGTAAATAAACTTCCCCGATATGTAATGCAAGTTAACAATTTTGGGAATTACTTCATATTACATTCATACATTTAAATTACATCAATATGTAAAAATAATAAAAATTACTTAAGAGTAAGCTATTTTTGAGCGAACTTTCTTCTGTCACTAATTAACACTATTTTGAATCACTGAAAAAATTGTACTTGAAGAATTAAAATCTAATTTATTTTATCTCACAAATGCCAAGTTTGACACCGATTTACCTTGTCCCGCCAAGGTAACCAAAGTATTTCTACCCGGTAGAACTTACCATAACATGTCGCAAGACCTGATACAACAAACACTACAATAAATAAGCTTATTTGAGATGCAAAATACAAACAGTAACTCAAATACAATTGGCAGGGCAGGCCTCTAACTTGCGACGCGCCTACAAACTTAAACGTTTTGCTGTCTAAGCTTACTGTGGGTGCCCTGCGGTCGGGGTCACAGAGTAGACCTACTGAAAACAGTTTGCAGTTAACTGTACAGCGCGAGTGTTTTAGAGAAATGACTGAAGAAATTCTAATCAACTTAAGAAAATAAGCTGATAATCTGTTCAGAAAGGTCTGGAGGGCTGTGTTATTGCTTTGGTAGATATACGACTTCCTCGCACCGGGCCGAGGTAGCCAGTAATTGCATGTGCCGTCAGCCGGCGCGGCGCCGCCAGCCGGCGCGGCGCGCGCGGGCTCACGTGAGGATGCCGAGCTCCTCCATGGTGTCCAGGTCGCGCGCGATCATGAGTACGGTCTGCTTCGTCCGCGGGCAAAACTCAGCCGACTCGTCGTCCTCCAGAGACGGGTCCTGCGACTCTAACTCTGCGAACCAAAAACAAAAAAGTTATTTTAAATGGGCAAATAATAAACCTGGCCGCAATTTTTCTTTTTGGCCGCAATACTCAAACTTCTAATTTAATAACTAAGCATAGGGAAAATTATATAGCCTCTAAAATACTATTTCATCTTCTTTACAACGCCAACAAAAATGACAAAAAAAGCGTCAAGTCAAGACCAACAATTATTATTACTTGCCACCAAATTTACTAACTCGGCCACGAAATTCGTAACTCATTATCACTTTACATTTTATAGCTTCCATACAAGCTCCTCAAAATTTATATATTGAAGCTTCAATAGACAACTTCAGATATTCTAACTTAACATGTAAAATAAAAATAACACTTCATATTCTTTTATCATGAAAATAGCCACTGTACGATTTGGCGCGAGTGTGCGCCATGACAGCAACTGGCCATTTGCACCAATCAGAGATACAGAAACCTTGCCAAAAAAGTAGGTCAGGTTAAAACTGCTACCCCTAAAGAAACGAAAATACTGCCAAAAAAGTAGGTTAGGTTAGGTTAAAACTGCGACCCCTACTGAAACCAAACTATTGCCATAAAAAAAGGTTAAGTTAGGTTAAAACTGCGACCCCTACAGAAAACAAACGACTACCAAATATTGGATGGGTTAGGTTAAAACTGCGACCCCTACAGAAAACAAACTACCACCAAAAATTGGTTAGGTTAGGTTAGAACTGCGACCCCTACAGAAAACCTACTACTGCAAAAAAAAGTGAGATTAATTATTACATTTTAAACATACCTACCGACTTATGAAATTAGAAGCTAATACAATTACTATTTTGGTGCCACATGAAAACATTTTAGAAATTTCCCGCTTGAATGCATGTCACAAATTTAGATGCTAAATAATAAGCACGATGCCAAGTTATATTTACAGTGGCTTACATAGAAGATAATTAGTGGCTAAGATGATATAATTCAGACGACGGTTGATTGCGGCTGAGTTAGTAATTTAGAAGGCAACTTAGATTTTTCAGAAGCCGATTATGCTATTAAAAAGAAGTCGGTTTAATTACTACCCTTTTAAATGTATCCTCATACATAAACGTCAAGCCCGTATTCCCGAAAATGATAAATCGAAAACACAGTAAAATAACAAAACTATGTTATATATTTAGGATGCAAAATTGTAGGTCCACGGCATTACGTTAAAGTTTTCAGGAACGCAATTTCGCGTTTACGGCATTATAAGTTATGTTTCAGTGTCTGAAAATAATATTTGTCGAAATACAATTTATTAAATTTATTTAGTAAATTCATGGGACACAGCACACATATCAACTCGGAAAAGGATCGTCACCGTATCGCCTTTCGCCTCGCCATCACTCAGGCGTTAACCCAAGCAACGTATGCACGTATTGTTGACGCAACGTGACATGATCCCTAGGACAGTTCATGACAGTTGATGTTAGTGATGGGGCGTGTCGATGGAACTTAACTTTATTATAGACAAAGGAGTTTTGTTATGTTGTCGTTGAAGTGATTTAAAATTTGTGGCATAAATTAAAACCTAAAGAAACCTAAATTTTCCAAAAATAAAAATGAACCCATTTCATTTCCTTATCGTATTTTTTTACCCGGTAAACAAACTTTCGTTTTGGAAACCAGGTCATTTATGTAAGGCCCGTACCGTACCGAAAAGTTTTTTTACAAAATCCTTATACTAGTAAAAATTGGGCCGGTAACTATTTGAAATTTTTGTTAATATCCCTCAATTTATGATATCTTTGTGCATCTATTGGCATAGTCAAATCAGTTTGAGTACGGTTATTATTAAAAATGTAGAGCGATAAAATAATAGCAGCAGTTCAGATTCCGAGTCTGATAGAGACTGAACCAGATGCTGTGAATTGCTCAACGTTCTTAATTTTTCGTAGAAAATCACACCTCATCAATGCTATGTCATTTCGCTCCATCAAAACTTTCCTGTTGTCAGTCAGAAATCCACATTTCTTTATGACGACTCTGAGAGAAGTGATACCGCCTTTAAATAAATCAGCAGATTTCAGCGATGTCAATAACTTTTTGCAAGTTGGCAGTTCACCCCGTGCGTAGTAGCCGTAAATATGATTCCGTATAGCAGCCACATCGAAGTCATCGGGATGGGTTACGGGGTGTGCCCTATTACGTTTCTTATTCTTTGGAGATGAGAGTATGTTCTCCTCCATCGAGGATACGCCGAACTTCTCCTTGTAATTCGGGAAACGGTAGCCTTTCCGATCCCCAGAGCATCAGCAACACGGTCGCGTACAGTACGTTGTCAATTGGCAACAAAGGTCCACCATTTTGTTGCTCACGAGCAAAATGATCTCGCAAGGGCACCACAAACTCCAGCGTTTCACTGTTGAGTACAGTTTTACGTAGTCTTTTCGGCATTTCTCATTGCAGAGATTATAAATCGAAGGCGGAAAGTGTACTACTTTAGTGTATTTTGTGTACATTCTATTCAACTTATCGACCTTTTTTTATCGATATTTTTCCACATTAGTCGATGTCTTCCAAACGAAGTAACTTTTGCAAGACGTAAACGTAAATTCTGGTTGAGATAATTCCTTGTAAATGTTAAGATTTGTTATAATTCCATCGAAATATCATTGTAATGGAATAAATCTACCTAAAATTAATAAACGTAATTTTTAAACGCCTACGGTTCGATTTTAATGTAACGGTGACGCCGCTACAAGGTTGTATCGTGGTAATTACCGTCAGTGTCCTAGGGATCATGTCTCGTCGATTCATCTGTAACCATAAAGGCGGGTCCAAATTAGTAACATTTCGCCGGACCGAACACCGTGACATCGCCGCGGACTTGTTACGTATAGTCTGGACGGATGGATGTTTGCATCGCATCGGACGCTGGTGGTAGCTCCGTGACCGTGACAAAGCTCGATGTCTGTAACGATAGTGTGGGCGGCATTTGTTACGCGTACAAATGTTACGATAGTCCTCTACAACCGATGAATGCCATACGTGAGAGGGGCGGGGGAGCAGGTGTTGTCTTGTCAAGACGTGCATTCGCCCGATCCATCAATCCCGTGTAGGTACCAGTACATCGTGACAGTACCGAACATCCTTTGAAAAAAACCTACTTTGGATGGATCGGCCCGTACCCAGTGTCATTAGCCCGTAACAAAACCAAAACATCGTCCACATTTGTCACAACCACATTGTGGGAGTACGTACAATGTTTGGATGTACGGACATTTTGTTTCGGAGAATTGAACGGATAACTGATCGTAACATTTGTACGCGTAACAAATTCCGTCCACACTATCGATACAAACTCCCGGCTCTGTCACGGTCACGGTGTTCGGTCCGGCAAAATGTTACTAATTTGGACTCGCCTTAAGCGCATCAGCAGCTCCTGTGCGACTACTCGGCTACGGCTAGGCGACACTGCGCTTACGTCTCGCCGACTGCTGGCTGACTAGAGCGTCCATTGTAATGAAAATGGTCATAAATCGATAAAGATTTCGTTTCCGAATTAACCCAAAATTGTATGGAAACTGAGACAGCGCCTTCAAGCGGCACGTTTGCACAACTGTCGCGGTTGACACGTCTCCATACATTCTTCGCATTAATTCAAACGAAATCATGACCATTTTCATAACACTATACGCTCTGGCCGCGGGGGGCAGAGGAAAATATGGACGAAGAGACGAGAGTTCGCATACGGACAGACGTAAGCGCGAGAACTGCACGTTGACCACGCTCCGCATCGCGGCTAGGAGCCCATTCCGACGCGATTCCAATTGGTGTGCGTTGCAGGAGGGAGTTTCATACAAACAATACCTTTCCGTGTTGATATGTGCGCTGTAACCTTATAAATGAAAACAATACATACATACATATTCTCACGTCTGTATTCCCGAGAGGGGTAGGCAGAGCACATGGATTCAAAAATCCAGTGCCACGTTTAGCAATTTCAGGGTAAACAGCTGGTTAAACGTAATATTGCGGTGACAGGTTGCTAGCCCATCGCCCACAATACACTAACCCTTTCCCAGAGTCGACTCTTGCGACACCCACGGGAAGAAAGGGGGAGGTGCTATTCGAACCCGGCACCACAAGGGGAATGAAAACAAACAGTTATAAAACTATCCAATACAATCTGAGTCGGTCGTAAACAGTATTCTAGCTACCGCTGCACTGACCGGCAACCTGGGCCTCGATGGAGTCGAGCCGCTGGTCCAGCAGCGCGTGGCAGCGCTGCACGTGGCGCAGCAGGCGCGCGCGGCACGCGCTGTTCTCGATGGCCGCCTCGGGCTGCGGCGCCGACCGCTCTGCGCACAAGTAACCATTACAGTTCACCATCCGCAATGACGAATTGACGATGGGTGTCTTATGTTATAACATGAGTCAAGTACGGCAGTTTTTTAATTACTACTCTACGTTCAAAACCAGTCAGCATTCAAATGTTTTCATAAAGGTTTACCCAAAGATTATATATAAAAAGCACTAAAGAAGATGTCTACTGTCCTCAATTACTTACGTTACGATACATGATCAAAAGGAGCGATAGTGAGTTGGGTTACTGTTAGCGGAAAAACCAAATTATTATAACCAAAAGATGACCTTTTAGCAATCCAGTGTCACCAGACTGCAGCCAATTTTAGTATTTTTTACGCTTTTTAAGCTAACTATAAAACTATAAACCTCTTGCAACTTAATTTTCATTTCACAATAAAATGTAAGCCCGGTTTCTAAAAAGATTGTTCAAATGATTCGATCATATCTTGTCGTTGTTGTCTTGTGTTTACAAAGTTCGCTTGTGTATATCAAGTGGCTTGCCCTTTTGATAATTCTGTCCGTGGAATTTGTGTTAGTATCACGCAAACACTACTGGACTTAAACAACACATTGGCTACTCAAAATTCTAATTCTTGCACCTGCGTTCTGCGTTACTGTGATCTTACCTTGAACAGTTTTGACATTCTTTTCTAAGTCCGACACGTTGACGGGTATATCAGCCAAGGAGGCGCCGCCGGGGCTCGCCAGAAGGCCGCCCAGTAAGGCCTGAGACCCGATTTCATTTTCGCGTTGGCTGTTTCCTTCCCCCCGTTCCCCTGCCGAAGCCTTTTTGTCCAACGCCATGTCCTTTATATCTTTGATCGGCAGGTTTTCTTTGCCTATGTTGTTGATGATGACGTTCAAATCGGAATATTCTGAGTTAAGTTTCTCTTGAGCAAAACTTAATTCTAAATGCTCCCAATCTTTGGCCCACAAATAAAGTTTCGGGTGGTTTTTCTTTCTGTAGGAGAGAAATTAGGTTTTAGTATTTTAACCGATAAATTCACTACTTTAAGGTCTAGCTACTTCTATACTATAAACCAGAGCTGATACTAGAATAATCCTAATTTCTCGAGAACAGGTCTTGCTCTTTAGTTGTAAGTAAATGAACATCTTACTAATATTATAAACGTGAAAGTTTGTGAGTATGGATGGATGGATGGATGTATGGATGTATGGATGGATGGATGTATGGATGGATGTTTGTTACTCCTTCACGCAAAAACTACTGAATGGATTTTAATGACACTTTACAATAATGTAGCTTATACATCAGAATAACACATAGGCTACAAATTGTAATGATATTCTGTGAATTATCCAATATACGACGATAATTCTCAAGTAAGTCGGGTAAAATCTGCCATTTCCGAGCTTTGGCGTCCGCTGTCAAAACCGTTGAAGTGGCGCGCATGCGCGGTGCAGACGTCACGCGTGGCTGAGTGCGCGACCCGAACGCGGGCAGACGCGTGATATTTGTCAAATGCGATTCAAAATTATTTGTGTGATAATTTTAATGCCATAATATTAGTTCTATTCTACGCCACGCAATCCGAAATACTTATTCTGCGCAGACGAAGTCGCGGGTAACAGCTCGTATTAACTAAACGCAGAGGGTGGTCGGGGATGGATGAGAATTCCGAATAATTTTATATACATTACAAGGTATTCGCTGAAAGAAAACACCGTGACGAAATAATTTAATGTATGTGAAGTTCCCAATCCGAAGGTCTATGCCGAGCAGAGGGACCAAGTAGGTAGATGTGCGACATGACGCTTCATGTAGTACAACGGAATTGATTTCTAAGACTGTTCTTTTAAATCGAATAGTAGGAGGTAGGTGTCCACTTCTGTACCACAAGTAGAGTTGAAAGATTATTTCAGAGTTGACTTGGCGATTTCTTTTCTATCCAGCCGAATCTATTGGATACATACATACATACATACAATCACGCCCATGTTCCAAAATGGGGTAGGCAGAACACAAGAAACCTGACATAGACAAATCCGAGATTATGACTATTTCACGCTTCGCAGCCACTTATAGCATAACTTTAGGTTTGAAAACAGATGGAAAAGGTAGTTTAATAGAGACAGTTTGCTAGCCTGTCGCCTAAAGCAGGAGTTCCCAACCATGGGGGCACGCCCCCTTGTGGGGCGTAGAGCAATCTCAAGGGGGGCGTGAAACGTTTGTGTTTTTAATAGAAAAAAATATTTCAATGTACATAGTACAATCAAACATTGTTAAAACAATACTATAACACTACGATTTACAACGCGCGCGGGCTCGAATACTTTCCCGCTCGCACATCGTACACCGCTACATTCCAGCTGCCGAGGATCACCGAGCGCACACGAAGACCACCGAGCGCCCGACCGAGTCGTATAAAAGCCGACGCCGGCGCCGTGTCAAATCACTTTCACTTAGCTAGTGACCGCCTTAGCGATAGGTACACATTCTGTCCTTTGGCGAGACTCTAAGTCGTGAGTTCGATAGCCGCTAGCAGTCTTCTACCGGGCTTACCTAGGTCAGCTAGTGCCTTGGCGATAGGTCCAGACTGTCCCTTGGCTATTTGCATCGAGAGTAATGGGTTTTTACTCTACGATATTAACTTAGCTAGGAAGTAAACAAGTACCCAAAATCTGTAACAGTTGTATGCACTTATACCTATATGTAATTGATTAACGATAATAAACAAGTATTGTTGACAGATTGGCGTTTCCATCCTACCCGCATATTAGCTACAATACTATACCTAGTATACCTTATCGGTTTAGGTAGTTAAAACAATGTAAACAATCTTGACGTGTCTTTTTATTTAAACGTACACTTTATAAATCGAAATCTTTACATTTTACAATTTAGGTATGAAAAAATCATTTACTTTCATAATTGAATTGTGTAGTGTAACGATTTTCATTTTTAGACTGTGTATTTCAACAAAAAGACATGTCAAGATTGTTTATATTGTTTTAACTACCTAAACCGATAAGGTATAGTTTTATTGTGAACACTAAAAAAAATTTTCCCCGTGTGGTGCCGGGTTAGAATAGCACCTCCCCCTTTCTTCCCGTGGGTGTCGTAAGAGTCGACTCTGGGAAAGGGTTAGTGTATTGTGGGCGATGG
Organism: Adoxophyes honmai; assembly: GCA_005406045.1. Lineage (NCBI taxonomy): Eukaryota > Metazoa > Arthropoda > Insecta > Lepidoptera > Tortricidae > Adoxophyes > Adoxophyes honmai. The sequence continues at coordinate 20,309 of BHDV01013188.1, forward strand.
GCTAGCAACCTGTCACTGCAATATCACGTTTAACCATTTGATTACCCTGAAAATGCTAAACGTGGCACTGGATTTTTGAATTCATGTGCTCTGCCTACCCCTCTTGGGAATACAGGCGTGAGAATATGTATGTATGTGTAAAAAAAATAGGGGGGGGGGGCATGAAAATATTATTTGTGATTCGGGGGGGCTCGACGAAAAAAAGGTTGGGAACCCCTGGCCTTAAGCATAACTAAACCTAAACCTATTCCCTTAATCGCCTCTTACGACATCCACGGAAGACATGGAGAAGTGTTATTCTATCCCGACACCACACAGGAAATGTATATGTAAAGATTTGATATTATTTTTTAATATCATTTTTAATACAGTTGCTCAAAAATGAGTACTTTTCGTGGCTGCAGATCGTGCGGAAAGTTCGAATTCGCGCACTAGTGCTTTTTTCATTTCCACTTTTTTTTAATTATGCTTGTTCCAATTTATAACTAAGTACTCATCAATTAATGTTTTTGATATAATAATTAAATAAAATTTAATAATTAATTAATTTCTTTAAACATTATTATGAACATAAAAAAAAATTAAAAAAATATGTATTTTTTTAATAATTTTATCACACAAGTTTCCATCATAATACGTTTATATTTAATGTTGAAAAACCTTTCTTAATCAAACCATATGAGTGGAATGGAATGGCCGCCAAACGTGTCAAATCGCCCGCCAATGAGAGGCGTTTTTTCTTTTTTTTTAATATTCTTTCCTTTAAGGAAAAGGCAAAGGCTTCAACGCCATACAGCCTGGTCTGAGGTAATATTATTTTATTATTATTAATTTACTATCTTTTTTTCGCAACTGTATTAAAAAAAGTCGTTCGATACTAGTGCGGAATTGTCATTCATTACTCGTACCGAGTCTTACCACTCGCCTGCGGCTCGTGGTAAGATATCTCGATACTCGTAAATAATGACGAACTTTCCGCACTTGTATCGAAATGTACTATTAATGTACAGTCAATTCATTTGATTCCTAGGCCACTGTAGAACTATGTCGTAATAATTTTATTTGTTTATCTTCTATGACATTGATTGTTGCATTACGCATGTCGTGATGACATCGAAACCTTTGCGAACATCATCATCATCATCATCAGCCTATATACGTCCCAATGCAGGGCACAGGCCTCCTCTCAGTATGAGAGAGTTTGGGCTATAGTTCCCACGCGGGCCCATTGCGGATTGGGAACTTCACACACAACTTTGAATTACTTCGTCGCTGTGTGTAGGTTTCCACACGATGTTTTCCTTCACCGAATAGCTCGTGATAAATATCAAATTCGATATCGCACATAAATTCCGAAAAATCCAGAGGTTTGAACCTACAACCCTCTGCTTGAGAGGCCACAGGTCGAACCGCCGCTGCGAACATGTGTCACCGATAATCAATAGAAAAGGAGTTTGCTTAGGTATCAATAACTTTCGTGTCATAGATATCGGGATGAAACATAGAGGTCAGAACCTATAGAGTACTAATGTCATTGAATTTGTTCGAAGACGATTCCGCCAAAGCATGGCGGCGTTCGCTGTGTTCTTATTGGCCGGCCCAAGATCGCGCGTAACGCAGTGGATTTTTCCTCTATGGTTATCCTTATTGGCTCTTTACAGTTTCTGTGACAGTTTTTTTTTTTTTATTATTATTATGGGGTGTGGTGTCCGGCCGCCAGGAGAATCCTCATGGACGCAGAGAAGGGACCACTCTGCCAGTGCCAGACTCTTACTGGCTAAACCTTAGCGGCCTAGACCCACACCCCCCATGGGTTATCGTTGATAATTTTTTCAACGTTTGGTTCTATTCCTTTTCAAACCCATGGCTCATATTCTTTTCCATTTATACCAAAATGATTACAATTTTTCATTATGGTGGTTTACAATTTTAAAAAACATTAAAATCAAATAAAATTAAAAACAGAATAATCAAATAATATAAAATTAAAAATAAAACAAAATAATCAAATAAAACAATCAATCAAAAACATATCATAATCATAATAAAAAGTAAAAAAAAAAAACTTTTAAGTAAAACGGTTTTATTTTAGTCTAATCAATGTATATAAAACCGTTTTACTTAAAAGTTGTTTTTTTTTACTTTTTTTTTTCGAGCTTTTAGTTTTTTTTTATTTGATATAGATAGTACACTGTATTCTAATTTCAAAGACCTTTCTATTGATACCCATATTGATGGGGTAGATAAGAATTAGATCATCCGTCATTTTGTAGCGGCGGCCATTTTGAATTTACCATGACAATGAATGTACATTATTGTATTGTCACCACAACTAAAAGCGCATATCAAAATTCAGATCAATCAGTTGACGGAGAGAGGGTGAAATTTCAATTTCTAAATTTGAACCAACAAAGACCAAAGAAAGAATAAGTATTAAAGACTAAAACAAACGGGGTAAGCTAAGTAAAACCGTTTAAAAATAAACTTAATCTAATGTCCCTGGTGCCCGTTTACATACTAATAAGACCTAACCTAACTTAGATGTCAAAAGACCTACCTAACCTAAGGAGCAAAATAATTAATTACTAAATATAAAACTCTTTTGAGATGGCTGCCTGTGGCGGAAGGTGGCGATACACACACATTTATTTAGCAGGGCCGACGGTTTGGACCACCCAGACGCGACTACAGCAGCACCCGCACCTAAATGTCTAATGTGGAGCCATTGTTCTTGACGACCACGCGCAGGATTTCCGTGGCATATTCTAGGAATGCTGTTCGCGCGCGGTCGTCACCCATTAGCTCCACGAAATTTGCCTAATTGATCTCCATCCCCGTTCTCTGACTGCAATCAAACCTCTGCCGATCAAACCGAGGACAGTCAGCGAGCACGTGGCTCACTGTCTCCTCGGTCTGATCATCGCAGTCACAGAACGGGGACGGAGCGAGTTTGAAGCGGTGCAGGTACTGTTTAAAGCCTCCGTGGCCCGTCAGCATCTGGGTAGTTAAGCTGTTTAATTTTATTTTTGCCAGAATATTGTGCCCCACCTTTACAGATTTAAAGAACATCTTTGTAGTTGACCCCGTCGCTGCCTCAGTGTACCTCTCCTGCCAGAGCGAGATGGTTTTTTCCCTGAGCAGGTGCTTGGCGTAAGATATAGGGAACCTGTGGTACGCGGGGGACCTCTTGTTGCGGTGACAGTTTGTAAGTTGAAATAAACTGACGGTTTGCGGAACTGGGTGGCCATCATTGTTTCTCTAGTTGGTCTGTCCTCTATGGGATGAAAACTAAAATACTTTTCTTCCAAAACTTCACTGAAAGAGTATCTATCGTCTATTTGTTTTGCGTATAAAAGCGATGAAGACACTGATAAATGTCACTGTCTGTCTGTCAAACTTTCTTTTTATTTTCATTGTCATGGAACGTTTAAACTCTTTACGATTATTTCATATTGTGAATTGATTGGAGAGTTCATAATTGTTTGACCCGCGCCGACATCGTCATTATCTAAAGTTAATGCGACAGATTTGTAAATAAGCCTAGTAAACAAATTGGTTGACTGTACTTTTACATGATACGTAATCGCCTTTGGAAAATTAGCGTTTAGGTGAACTCGGTCCGTCAAGGATCGCGTATGAAAAAATAATATATTTTTTTCAAATTTATAAAATAAATTGTAACGTTTATTTGCGTGTAAAAGTGTCAGGTATAAGTATAGGGCATACGCACGCGGCGACGTGTGCGTTGACGCGCGCGGCGTGCAGCGCGTCGGCGGCCAGCAGCAGGTTGGCGGCCAGCTCGTGCGCGCGCCGCAGCGGCTCGGAGCCGCGCCCGCCGCCGCCCGACGGCAGCAGCCCCTCGTACAGCCGGTCCTGGTCGTGCAGGAAGCGCTGCCGCCGCCGCCCGCGCCGCGGGTTCAGGCAGATGCTGCACGTGTACTTCTCCGGCACCTGACCACCGCGCAAACTCCGTTATCGTTCAAAATACATACATCACGCCTGTATGCCCAAACGAGGCAGGCAGAACACACGCAACGCCACACAGACAAAACCATGTCTACTTCACGTTTCATAACCACGTCCACGTCCAGGACATTTTGTAGGTTTTGAATTAGCAGGTATAATAGTGACAGGTTGCCAGGTTGTCGCCTAAAATAAACCGGAACCTATCAAAAACCAAAACAAATGTGACTGTTGCATAATAAACGCTATTAATATAAGAGTCTGTAAAGGAGAATTTCATTAAAAATCACGAGTATAATATTAAAGCCCAATTATGTACAGTGGCATACATAACTTATAGTCTTATCTCGCGCTTCTCTACTCGCGCCTTAATGTGCTAAGCCGGCTGACGTCTCTAGTTAGACAGTGACAGGCATCTACAGGGTGGCCCATCTAAAACGGTCAGTATGGGGAAGTCCGAAACTATACGAGATACGAAGATCTCTTCTTAGGAACCATGACATCGATTTTAATAAAAAGAAAAACTGCATTCATACATTTAAAAAAAAATGTGTACTCAGTCCGGGAATCGAATCCAGTTGTTTTGAAAAAAAAAAAACTATTTCTATTTAGATATCGATTGTGTGGGTCTTAAGCAGTAAATATGTGTGTATAACATGATTTCTAAAATTAATAAAATGCATTGTTTTTACATGCTTTGATTTATTTTAGTAGGTGTTCGAAGTGACCACCGCCTTTCTCAATACCTAACGTTTGTAACTGTGATCACTCTGAACACCTACTAAAATAAATTAAAGCACTTAAAAACAATACATTTTATTCATTTTAGAAATCATATTTCTTGCACATATTTACTGCTTAAGACCTACACAAACGAAATCTAAATAGAAATAGTTTTTTTTTTTTCAAAACGAACCGGGTTCGATTCCCGGACTGAGTACACATTTTTTTTAAATGTATGAATGCAGTTTTTCTTTTTATTAAAATCGATGTCATGGTTCCTAAGAAGATATCTTCGTATCTCGTATAGTTTCGGACTTCCCCATACTGACCGTTTTAGATGGGCCACCCTGTATATTAATATAATAATTTTGAAAAATCATTTGCATGTACAAGGAACTTCTAAAATGACGACAAATACAAAAGTCACAAACAATCGCGCGTCACGTGTTCTAATTTGAAATTATTTGTGTTCTTATTCCTATCACCTGTTATACAAAGTAGAACGATTTTATAAAATAAACACTACAATCGACTCCGGGATACAGGTTTTCTATTGTATAAGACCATTTGTTTATTACGACTGAACGTATAATAGGCATGTGTTATGTGATATAGATGAAAATAGAGGAACCTTCTTCACATTCCCTCTTCGGTGACAATAGTGATCAAAAAAAATAAAAAATAAACTTTTAAGTAAAACGGTTTTATTTTAGTCTAATCAATGTATATAAAACCGTTTTACTTAAAAGTTTTTTTTAATTTTTTTTCCGAGTTTTTTTTTAATTAATATAATGCACTGTATTCTCCTTGCCAAGACCTTTCAATTGATACCCATATTGATGGGGTTGATAAGAATT
>BHDV01013188.1:31621-48727 GCA_005406045.1 Adoxophyes honmai
TGACATAAAGAATAAGACTGCATTCATAACTCAATACTCGATTTTTTGTGGGTTAACACATGAATGCTTAACAGCGACCATCTACATCTACACTAATATTATGAAGAGGAAACCTTTGTTTGTTTGTAATGAATAGGCTCAGAAACCTACGACCCCAAAATCCGAAATTTACGCGAACGAAGTCGCGGGCGGAAAGCTTAGTTATTTAATAAACTAAAAAATATGTGTCTCATTTTTTTCCATAATCTACCTTACGGACTTATTACAGTGATATATTTTTAACCCTGTCATCATCCCTATTTGGACGTTCATCATTTAGTATGCATGCTTGGAATAATCCCATTGACGAGCAAGTGTGATGAAAAGGTAGTTACTCTCTGTGAAGACGTAGTCGTCGGCGTGGCGTGCGGGCGACGACAGCGGCGCCAGGTCGGCGTCGGCGTCGGCGTCGGCGTCGGCGTCGCCGGCGCGCGAGCGCGAGCGCGCCGAGCCGCAGCTGCTGGAGCGCGAGCCCTGCCGGACAATACCACACTCACACACTCATATGGGTACACACGGATCCGTGTTCTGTTTATATCGTGCTACATCTTTTTGTATATTTTGAACCAACATAAATTAGAAAAAAATAGAATGCACTCCATTTTCATTACCCGCATACGAGGATTTAGTACAATATTATTGATTGCCTATTATAGCGTGATGTATATGTAATTAGAAATAAGCAATACATTTGACCATTGTGAGTGGTTGTAAAAACAAAATAACTAAGCACATTCATCATCATCAGCCTATATACGTCCCACTGTAGGGCACAAGGCCTCTTCTCAGTATGAGAGGGCTTGGGCTATAGTTCCCACGCGGGCCCAGTGCGGATTGGGAACTTCACACACAATGTTGAATTACTTCGTCGCTGTGTGTAGGTGTCCTCACGATGTTTTCCTTCACCGAATAGCTCGTGATAAATATGAAATTTGATATCGCACATAATTTCTGAAAAATTCAGAGGTGCGAGCCCGGGGTTTGAACCCACGACCCTCTGCTTGAGAGGCCACAGTTCGAACCGCTGGGCTATCACGGCCAAAAGCACATTCAATCGTTTAAAAAAAGATTGGAAGGTTTGTTGACAGCCATGCTGTTTAAAATCTATAGCAATCTTAACATATCCTATCGCTTAATTTATCCCCATCGTGCATGGATTACATAGACATGAGCTGGGCTCGCCTCCTACCTGCGAGTCGTCGGGCCACTCGTCGTCGCTGGCGGCGCGCGCGATGGCCGCGAACCGCTTGCGCCGCTTCTGGCTCGGCACGCCGTTGACGCGGGTCACGGTGTGCGTCGATATAACAGTCTCCACATCGAAAGGGCTAAGAATATCAAGCGACTCTTGCTTTGGCTCGACGAGAACTTCGTTTTCCACAGTCTCTTGTTTTATGTAGGGCAGCGGAGAGCTCGTGCTTTTTATGTCAATGGCCACCGGCTCCGGTTCGGGGTTCCGTACTGGCAACAGCACCTTGGGCCGTTTCGCCGGCTTGTTGGCTAGAACGCTCCGCAGCTTCGGCGAGCCCTGCGCCCTCGGCGCGCTCTCCTCGGGCGCGGGCGGCGTGGACGGCGGCAACACCGGAGCGGGCTCCTTCTCCACTTCTGCAGGTGGTTCGGGAGTCGGCTCCTCGACGCGCTTGTGTAGCCGCGGCAGCTTCACTTTGATTATCCTTTGCTGTGCTTCGCACTTGAGCCGCTTCATCTCGGCCTCTGAGGGGCGCGTCCGTGCATAGGCGAGATCTAGAACTTTAGGCGTGGCGCCCATCATTTTTCTCAATTCTCTGTGATAATGTTTAATATGCATTTTAAGAAGCATAGTGTTTCGGAAATTCTTGAAACATCCATCAGCCGGGCAGCGCAAAAGAGTTTCGATTACTTGGACATTCAAAGATCCCACGTTTACTAAAATGAAAGAATACATTCATTCATATACAAAAACTGTAATTGATATTTATAGTATGTAAAAAAAATGTATAGGTACTCATGACTAATCGAAAATTTAAACTAACCGAAGCCATCTTTGATGCTAGCACCGTCAAGAGTGGCTTCTTCTTCAACAGGCGGCTCAGGAGCCACGTCGTTTTCTTTTGTTGTTTCGGCTGAAGAAGCCTGAAATGTATTAAAATAAATTGTTTTTAGGATAGTACCCAAAGGGTGAAAACGGGTATATGTTGGAATATGAGAATAGAATATGGAATATGTCGTAGCTAACAGGTAGTAAATATTGGTGATACTCTAACATCAATCTGCCATTTTAAGGACTCCAGTTTTAATTTTAGAGTCATCGTTCAAAATGTATCAAGTGAGCTCAAGAGACATTAAATCGTCCAAAAAACCACAAACCATAACTCGTGTCGGTATTTTGATGTCGAGTTCCCGGCGCCTCTTGCCGGCGCGGTGCGGCAGGCCGGGGCGGCGGCGGCGCTTGAGCAGCGGCGAGCAGGCGCTGGGCGCGCGCTGCGGCGGCGGCGGCGGCGGCGCGCCGTCCGCGGAGCTGCGCACCCAGCCCAGCCGGCGCGCCAGCTTCAGGTGCACGCCGAAGTCCAGCAGCGCCGCCTCGTGCCCGCGCGCGCCCGCGTCGCCGCCGCTCTCCAGGTAGGCGCGCATGTCGCCCTTCGTGTGCAGCCTCCTGTTGTCCGGGCTGGACACATGACACGATGCCGCTTCAGTTCAATTGAGTAGATGACTAAAAAACTAAGTCTGTCAGATATCACCAAAAAATATTGTACACGTAGACTAAGATACAATGCTCTGAAGCTTCGTGTGACGTCTTTGAGTGATACAATTTTTACCACAATTCGAGCAAGCCCCCACTCTGAAGGTTTGGTGATCTGTAGGTACGGTGGGCCAAGGAAGTGGTCTACCACTTTTGACAAAAGTTTCTGTGAGATAAAAATTGTCACAAGGTTGACATTGTCACTGTCATAATATTATGGTGAGGGGAAATCGACCTTGTTGTTTCATGAGGTTCAAATGAATATCGATCTTGAGGGGGTAGACCAATTTCTTTATGTTTGATGATGTTTGTGAAGTTTTTGATACCATTATACCATTAATATGGGTAATATCTGTTATAGACCGAAAGAAAGCCGAGTGTCAAATACCTCTGGTGTAATAGCTTAATAACATATTCGCTGCTTATCATGAATAACGTCATAATCCAAAATAATACCTTGTTGAACTTTAAATTGCAAAATTTGACCATTAAGGTCTAATATTCATCTACTTTTCAATTTGAATTGGGCCGATATTCACGATAAGCAGCGAATATTATAATAGCTTTAATTTTACAAGACCCAAAGGCCTATATTTAGAACAAATCTCAAAAATAATTTCTACTCCTTTTAATATACATCAGGTTTAAATTTTGCAAGTCAAAAATCATACCACCTAATTTTTGGATATAATTAACGGTCCCAAAAAAAAGACTCACCTGACTAAAACGACATCCCATTTCCCCGCGGAGTTCCCCACGCTTCTTCGAACCATATGCTTCGTCCACCCTTGCGGCAATCTGTTATCTTCTACCTACGAAAACAAAATTTGATTAAAAAGGTGACAAAACATCTGCTTACCCTGAAATTGCTAAACGTGGCACTGGATTTTTGAATTCATGTGCTCTGCCTACCCCTCTTGGGAATACAGGCGTGAGAATTATGTATGTAGGTAACAAAATTAACGTTTCACCAATCTGGGGGCACGGCCGTGCCCCCACCAAGTCGAGCAAAAAAGCGTCACGGCCGTACCATCCTTTTCTCGAAGCAATTCAGACCATTTTCGACCCTAAAATAACTGTCTCGAAAGGAATAGAGATCATCAACGTCATGGTAGATCAAAATAGATATTGTAATACGATTTGGATGCATTCGGAATATATATCCCTTAAAACTATTTATCAATACAACAGTCGGCAAGTACCAATAGAGAATTAGAAGCTCGTGGCAAAAAATAATTTACAAAACCCACATTAGTGTGGATCGAATCTATTTAAGATGCCAATTAAAAAAAAATCAGTTGAAATGATGAAATAGGACAGGTCGTTGAAGTGGCAGATGGACCGACCTGCACGCTGCGGCGCGGCAGCGGCGGCCGGTCGCGGGCGCGCTCGCGCGCGTCGAGCGGCAGCTCGCTGACGGCGCCGGCGGGCTGGCCGTCCACCCAGCGGCAGCACCACTCGCCCGGCAGCAGGCTGTCCGCGTCCGCCGCGCCGCCCAGGCCCCGCCGCGAGCTCGCCAGCTCCTCCGTCTTCAGCATTATTTGCTTCCGCATCTCTTCCACCTGCCTCTTCATCTCCTCTAGCTGAGACTTCACCCTGTCCACGTGCTTTTTTTCCTTCTTCTCCTGTACGAGTCTCAACTTTTTACTCTTCTTCATTTTCGACTTTTTACGTTTCTCTTTTTCGACGACCTCGCTCGACGGCATAGCGAGCGGCTGATCGTCCGCTGCCAATTCTAATATTGGAGCCGGTTTTATTTCTTTCTTTTCGACTTCGTTTATACCGTCCTCTAATTTAGTGATGACTTCTTTAATTTTACCCATAACTTCTTCATGTTTAACTTTATCTTGCATATCGAATTTCTTGTTTGTTTCCATATTTGGCACCTAAGAAAAAGAAAGACATTGCAAAAAACGGTTAAAAATCTTTAAATAATTTTATACAAAACCATAAATTTCAATAAAACTTTGTCTTACTAATTCAATGTCTAGTTTTTCCAAAGTTATCTTGATGTCTGTGGCTGGTGTTAGTTCATCTGAAGCAGATTCTTCGAGTTTTATTTCATTTGCGTTCGAGTCCTTTGTCTCTACGGTTGTTTCTGTTTCTGCTTCGTCTGATGGTTCAGTTTTGATTACAGTACCTATGATGGCTGCTACAGCATCTAAAATAGATTAACAAATATTGCTTTTAATACAGTTCATTATAAAGAACACAAAGCGGAAACACTTAGGCGCAGCGCAGACGACAGACTTTTGTGCGATCGAGTCTGCGGAGCAATAAAATCTCTTAATGGTGCGCAGAGAGTTTCCATTCAGAGTTTTTATTGCTCCGCAGACTCGATCGCACAAAAGTCTGTCGTCTGCGCTACGCCTTAACTGGACAACTCAAATTATTTAACTGGAAATGAAGTTTATCATAGTGTAATAAAGTAATAGGTTGCGTTTTATATTTGAATAATTCCTAAGTGTGTTACTACACTTAGATCTAGCTGACTTCAGCCGCAGCGTGCAAGACAACCGAACAATTTTTTAGTCCGTTAGTAGATTATTTATAAGAAAATTCACTAATGTAGAAAATGCTTAAAAGTTTGGAGTGATGTCACTACATGCTCGAATTTTAACTAGGCGTGACCCGGTCATTTGATGGTCTAATGAAATATTATCTGAACGAGAATGTAGTATTATAAGGCGTTTAGTAAAGTGATAATACAAGTATTAAGATGTTAGTTACCTGGTAATTCATTTTTACTATTGGCTATTCTTGGTACTTCTTTTTTCGTTTTAGTTTTCAGTTTAATTTTCTTCCTTATGAATGGTTTTTTTCTCACAGTAGGCCTTTTTGTGTTAGGAATATTTGATTCTTTTACAGTATTATTTTCTACGGACGAATTTAATCTTAGGGGAGTGGCCTCTGGAGTGCGCGCTCCGTCTGCAGCTTCAGGTCTGGCTTCTTCAGTAGTGTCTCGCGGAACGGGAATAGCTTTAGATTCCTTTTCTGCCGTCGATAGTTTTTTGCGTTTCTGACCAATATTGAATATTTCTTTGATGTTCAGTTTTCGCTTCATTTCACGGCGTTCGCTTTTGGAACCTAAATAATCGCGGGTAGGATCAAATAGGTGGGTATGGAACAACGGCACGCGAGCGAGGGGCTGGGCGGCGGGCGCGGCGGGCGAGGGCGCGCGCTCGGGCGCGGGCGGCGCCGCTGCGCGCGGCGCCCCCTTGAAGCACGAGTAATCGTACTTGCTCGACTCTTTCAGCTTATGCAGCCTCGTTTGTGGACATTTCCATTGGAAACCATCGTCAAACATGACTTCGTAATGTCCTGTTAAAAAAAAGTGAATACAACAACAAAATAAATAAAAAAAACACATAAAAAAAAGAGTACTATGTAACCATTACTCCAGCAAAAGTGTTAACATTCGTTAAATGTTAACATAATTCCGAGGGATCTATGGTTGGCCCAAACGAGCAGTGTCTCGATCAAAAAAGTGCAAAATATTGGACGACGTCTTTTGAGGACAAAGTAATTTTGACATATTATTGCGTTCACCACGCAGTTAACTAAAAAAATGCCTTTTCCAAAAGCATATTTTAGTTGCCAAATCCAAATTACTAAAAAACTAAAAATTAAAAGCATCATAGTAAGTCCAAAATCGTTCGTAATCGTATTAATGACAAGTTTTTCTTTTGCTAAGACGATTAATTGATGAATGAAGTAATGGTTGGCCCTGCTGTGGTTGGTGAGCTCCGTGTGCAGCAAGAGGATGCGGGGCTGGCGTGAAATCGTTTCCTACTGTGGTATAGTTGTCGACGAATGCCAAACTGTCCCCATATGCAGAAGCCACCAAAAGCGTGCGCGGGCGGTAATCGAATCGTCGATTGGTTGCCTGTTGATCGGCAGCATGAAGATTGGTCGGCTCCGCGTCCGCGTGTTATAATATTAAATTGGAAGAAGAATTTTTTGAATCAATGCCAAATGCAATTTTGAATGCATGGCGGGCACACGTTTGCGCGGGCGCATGTTTTGTTTTATTAGACACTTTTTGGATAAAATTATCCTCGAATTATACTCCGTTTTTTTTTGGGTTGAGAATTTTAACTGTCAAATCCTTACACATTTTTGAGTAATCCCAAGATATCGGCGCAAATTATGATGATGTTTGATTTAAGAACATTATAACAAACAATGTTAAGTGTATTTGCATAAATCATTTTCAGTTTTACTAATGAATTCCAGAGATAATTTCAAATTGTGTCCGTTGAAATTCTCAACCCAAAAAAAATGGAGTATAGAATTTATAACATGGCCATAGTGAAACAATACATACCATTCCCAAGGTCATTTTGTATAGTTGCAATAAATCTGCGATTATCTCTCCATCGAGCTAGACACCTTTCACCCACAGCAAATGACACTTTCTGTTTATCTTCTACTTTGGGTTCAGTAACACATTCAGTGGTGGTCACTACAGGAGATGTAGGTAATGTAGGTTTTAAGCCAACAGCATCAATAGGTCGTAAACGTGGACTGTTTATACTTATCCATTCATTGTGCCTGGAAAAAGGATTTTTGTAACTATTGACAGTAAATAAAACTTAATATTATTGATGTATGGAAAAACCAGCCATACTTTTTCGATTGATCGTCATATTGCACTAAAACCTCCATTTCATCACAATCAACTTCAATTATTTGTGCTGAAAACCACAGTTCTGAAAAATCTTTAGCTTCCACTTTTGATCCAATAGTCAGAGATACACTGGTGTTAGCTGAAACAGAAATTTAATTTAATTTTATCTCAACCCTAACCTAGAATAACACAAAATTATTATAAGCAAATAATAAGAAGCATCTTCTAGCACCTAACCTTGCTCAGGGCTTTGTTTAGCTAAGACACTGTCTACTTTTTTTTTGTCCAGTGTAGCTTCAGTATCTGTAAGAATCATATCCATTACACTGGTAGCTATAGCCAATGTTTCTGCATTATGTGTTTTATTGTCATTAAAACTTGCACACTTTTCATTCGCATTCCGTTTCTCCTTACTCAAGACGTCACAAGTCAATAGCTGGTGCAACAGTTTGGAACCTTCAGCTATATCAGGAACCAATGTTGCTTTTGTTTCATGGTAAGGCAGCAGTTCTGTATCTAGCGACTTGCATTTCCTTAAATTCTCTAAAGTATTAAATGCATGTAAGGATGGCTTATGTGTTACATAGTTATTCAGAAGCTTATTTTCAGTATCTTTAGGAGTTTTGGATTCTTTATGACTTAAATGCAACTGAACTTGGTGTTCTTCTATTGCATTTTTTCTTTTTGACTCATGTGTATTTTCTGCTAGTTCGGCACCATGTGGAGGAAAACTTGTTTGCAAAAGGTCTATTGAAGGCTGTTCCTTTTTTGTATCTATACTGTTAGTTACCATCTGATTACTTTTTAGAAAATCCGTATTATCTTTCTCCTTAATCACATCATGTTCTACATGTTGTGGCTCTAAATTGATCTTGTCTAAATAGGTGCCTACCAGCTGGTGTTTTGTTGGAATGACATCCAAATTATTCAGCCCTAGTTGGTTTTTTAGAATTTCATTGTCATTTATAACAACAGCGTCTTGACATTCAATCTTTAGTTCTAAGTCATGATCTGGAGATGACTTCCTCAAAAGGATCTCTTGATCTTGTTCCTCAATAAATTTCTTTATAGCATCCACATTTTCAACATCAGATTCTTTAGTGTTAGACATACCAACAGTACAATTTCCATCACCAAAACTTTCTTTGGCAATGTCGGTTGTATCATCATCAGCCATCTTCTTAGGAATGTATCAATTTACTTTTGCATCTGAAAATAATTTAGGGTTAATTACTTTTTACACATAGAAAAACTGTATAGTACCTAAAGATATTTTTTATACAACTTTTTAGTGTAATAAAGAATAGATGCATCATATTTTTTTTATCTTATATTTGCAGAGCTTTAAGTACAATTAGGGTGACTATGTCAGCCTCATAGGGAACTTCAAGAACAATTCTCAAGGACTCATCCGCAGAGCACAAAATTCTCTGGCCACAAAAGCATGTCTGTGATTTTGTACAGCAGTGTTTCATTGTCCGATAACTGGCTACATTTGCTCTTCCAATACATACTCCCTCGGTCCAGGCATCTCGGCCATGATATTTTTAACCTGGTCACATTCCACTAAGTGTGGGAAATCCTCAGGCCTATTACAAACAGTACTGCAGGGATGTTTATATAGGTTTGATAGTTATATAATACTGGATTATTAAATAATTGTTGTTTGTAAGCTGGTTAGAATAAATGATGTTAGAAATAAAGTATTTGAATTTAAACTATTGGAGAACACTTGTTTTCGTAAACTGTGTTTAAAAATCTGGACACCATTCATACAAGACGAGCAGTCTCATGATATGCCATTATTCGAAATAAAGCAAAAATATTGAAGAGAACAAATACAATAATGGTATATCATGAGTCTGCTCGTCTTGGTTAATATGAGTTTGAGTGAGCAATTCAAATAATTTCTAATCAGAGCATAGCAGGACACATGCCATATTTAAACTCGTAAAAGAAGTTTGCTTTATAGCTAATAATATAAGCATATTACATCTGCAGAGAAGCCTCACAAATTTCAACTATGTCTTTATTAAGATAAATGGTGTTCTGTGTTTTAAAATCAGTGACATTAGATTTTTCTACATAATATTTACTTATGACAAAATCTAGGTTACAAACACTATTGTTATGATTCAGTTTCAGTATAGTTAGCTATTGCATTTTAAAACCTAAAAACACCTTAGTGCTTTTGCAAACAAAAGTAGCAGGGTTAAACATAACAAAAATGTTGTAATTTTATTGACAGGAAGTAGGGAGCAAGATGCAGTTCAGTTCAGATATTAGTGATGTTTGGAATAGCCTGTGTTGATTATGAAGGTCTTACTGTGTGTCATAACATTAATATCTGAAAATATAATACTTTGGAAACCTAATAAGTTAGAATACTTTCAATAAATACACATAACCAATTGAGAACTATGAGAACAAGTAAATAGTATCAGAAGCATTTTACAGCAGGGCCAGTAAATACCAAGGTATAATAAGAAATATCAAACAAGACTTAGGGTGACCGCACCAGTAATGGACATAGAACCAGTAATGGACAATGACTCTTATTTACTACCCACTACGGAAAAGTCATTTGTTTTACAACAATCAATTAACAACTCTATGGTCTTTAAATTATGAATGAAGTGTCCATCACTGGTGCTTGTCAACTTAAACCGTCCATAACTGGTTCCGTCACCCTATAATGGCAGATATTTTGATAGAATATTTTATGTGGCAATGCAATTGCATTATATATTATTGAAGAACAGAACATATTGATAACTGGATCCAATCTATGCTAGAGACCTTTAGGTACTTAAAAGATGGTAAACAATCTTGACATGTCTTTTTATTGATATACAGTGGTGGACAGATAATTAGAAACACTCCATACAATCACGTAAACAACCAACATGAACTAGCGGTAGTAGTAAAATAAACATAAATAAGGGATAATTAATTATGCAGTAATGTAGCCACAACATTAAAATATGTATACAACGAAAAAAAAGACAACATAATTTTATCATTTTGCTGTAAAGTTAGTTTATACATTGGTAACTTGAATTTCCGTTACTGGCCGTTTGGACACATAATTAGAAACAGGGTAACTAACATACTTTTTTCTTTTGTATAATTAAAAATAACCCTTTTACTACACTTGTGGTGGCAATTACACATCACCTTTAGTTTGGTGAGTAGTAAATTGTGTTCATAATGGGAAAATATAAAAGTTATAAGGTGTCAACTCGCTTAGTAAATGTAAGTCCGTGCTTGGACCGAAAGAGGACATAGAAAAGAGTCTTCGATCACTTTGAATGCTATCAGATCCATTGCAAAATACGTGGAACTACTGAAAACTAAATTAGAAAGACACACGCAAGGAATAAATCGCCCAGAGAAGATTCACTTATTTGCTAAACAAGACCCGTTCATAGGCTCCAATGAAATTTGAAATGAGGTTTTCACGTCATATGACCCCAGAAACGTGAAGTGAAGACTGGTAGCCAGTCGGTTAGTTGAAGTGAAACTATATAGGAGGGTTTCCCGAAAGGTACCGGTCCTGCAGAACAATAAAGAGAGGTGAGATAATTATTTGCGAAAAAATACAGCAAGTTGACAGTTCAGGAATAGACAAAAAGTTTTACTTTCAGATGAAACTAAAATCAAAATGTTTCCACCACCATGCTTAACCATACTTTTGTGTATTTATTATTGAAACCATGGTTTGGTAGACGTTTAATGTAGCGTTTTCAGTCAGAATTCACCATATTATTTTTAGTTTCATCTGAAAATAGAACTTTTTATCTGAGTATTCCTATATTGTCCACTTGCTGTATTTTTTCGCAATTAATTATCTCATCTCTATGTTGTTCTGTAGGTACGGTACCTTTCGGGAAACCCCCTCAAACAGTTTCGCTTCATCTAACTGACTGGGTACTAGTCTACACTTCACGTTTTTGGAGTCATCTTATGTGTAAACCTTATTTATAATTTCATTGGAGCCTATAAACGGGTCTTGTTCAAGAGAAGATTCACTTACCGTACGATAAGCAAATCTTCTCTGGGCGATGTTTTCTTTGGGCGTGCCTTTCTAATTTGGTTTTCAGTAGTTCCATGTCTTTTGCAATGGTCGATGGTATGAAATGCCTTCTAATGGTGCATCCTAAGTGATTGACGATTCTTTTGGATGTCCCCTTCGGTCCAAACGCGGATTTACAATTACTTAGCGACTTGACGCCTCATAACTTTTATTTTATTCCCATTTTGAACATAATTTACTGCTGTTGTAACTTAAGTTGTTGTTAATTGCCGCCAAAAGAGTAATAAAAAGGTTTTTATTAATTATTCTAAAGAAAAAAGTATGTTTGTGACCCTGTTTCTAATTATGTGTCCAAACAGCCAGTATCGGAAATTCAAGTTATCAATAAATAAACTCATTTTACACTAAAATTATAAAATTCTGATGTATTTTTTTTCATTGTACGCATATTTTAATGTTGTGGCTACATCGCTGCATAATTAATTATGAATTATTTGCGTTTCTTTTGCTAATACAGCTAGTTCATGTTAATATTTTCGTGATTGTATGGAGTGTTTCTAATTATCTGTCCACCACTGTAGGTGCACAGTCTAAAAATGAAAATCGTTACAATATACAATTCAAATATGAAAGTTAATGATTTTTTCATACCTAAATTGTAAAACGTAAAGATTTTGATTTATAAAGTGTATGTTTAAATAAAAAGACATGTCAAGATTATTTACCATCTTTTAAGTACCTAAAGGTCTCTAGTATAATCATAAATTGAGCAAATACTCCCACTCCAGTTAGATCATTCACATTATTCCAAAGGCAATTCAGAGAAAACATGCTTGTATCATCTCTACATACTAAGGTTCAGTACTAGCATGGGTTGTCTCTGTAAACATGTTCAAAAGATGCATTACAGATATTTCCTAACATCCTGTACTGTGCATGTATGTGCACTCTAGATGTGGTAATTTTTCCACATCATAATGCAAATTATAGAGTAAAATCAACATACTACTCATAACTTAATTCAAATTTAAGGGTATAATAACAAGGAAATAAGGTCCAATCATGACTACACTAGCCTGACTAGCTTGAGCTTAGCAGTTTCATGCAGAGCATCGCAATTAAATACGAATTAAGCTGTTAAATGAGGTTTGCTATTATTAACGCACAGCATCGCCATGTGACTTAGGAATAGGAATGAACAAAGTTGAACAAACAGCGGTGTTTAATCGCCGAGCAGTGATTGCACCATCGCTAGTAATTAAGGGGCATTTTGAATATCATATGTTTTTGACGTCAACAATCAAAGTGTTTTAACGTCTATCGTGCCACAGTGATAACTTACCCAATGAACCACAAATTGGAAGGAAAAATTAGTTAAACTTCGGTTGTTATCACGCCATTTCATGCACCTAAAATAGGTATCAAACAAAGAATTTGGTGCGCCATTATTCGACTTTGACAGCATCATTTTCCTGTGTTGCCAGCCTTTCAACGACGTTCAAGTAGACACAGTTTACAATATAAACTTGTTAAACGCAGTCTTCAAAAAATCGATATTTGTACCGTATTTTCCATTCCAACTCTAGATAGACTTGACTGATTAAAATACATTGACGTTGGTTGGTATAAGTATTTATAATTTTATAGTGTTTGATACGCGCGTAGTGAGCAAGTCAGGTGAAAGAATAACTTATTTATATTGATTGACGTCAATCGAAAAGTGAAAGCGTGGCTATTGTTCTGAATACCTACTTAAAGCTAGGTTCCAGCTCAGAAAGGTAAAGAAACATATCAAATGGATTTAGCCAAATCATTGTTTAGTTCGCGTGACCATGATGGTTACGTGGGAAGAGAAGATCACGAAAGAAAAATAAGTTCAGCATTAGCTGATGATGACCCTGAAGATATGATTGACGCTATCCGTGGCTTAAATGTCGCTGACGAGTTGTTTCCAATACCCGGTGGACCGTTTTCCGCGCTCACACCCAGTATGGTGCCTCAAGATATAATGGCAAAGCTGGCTCAGCCTGAATCTGAAGGCCACGGTCACGGACTCCCTAACTATAGGTTTGATGAATTCGGATTTTGTGTAGATGAAGAAGATGAACCAGAGCAAGGTTCAAATAAAGTGCTCTCTAATGCACTAGTTGAGGATGATCAACATCATCTGCAATGGGAGTTCTTCAGTAAAGAAATTAGTTTTGCGGAAGGGGATGGCAAATTAGAGAAGACAGATAAATTACAGAGTATGGTAAAAGATGGAATTCCTCATTCTCTACGTCCACAGGTGTGGATGAACTTGTGTGGCACTAACAAAAAAAGGGCTTCTACAGAAATAACTTACCACGAAATTGTCAGAGCATCAAGTGACGATGGACTTGTCACTAGTAAACAGATTGAAAAAGATTTAGTCCAAATTCTCCCAAATAATGTTTGTTTTTCACATCCCACCAGTACTGGAGTGCCCAGACTACGCAGGATCCTCAGAGCTTTGGCTTGGCTGTATCCTGACATTGGATATTGCCAGGGGACAGGAATGATTGCAGCATCTCTTTTGTTGCTAATGGAGGAAGAAGATGCATTTTGGGTTATGTGTACTACAGTAGAAGATCTATTGCCGGCTTCTTATTACTCTTCGACACTGATCGGAATACAAGCTGACCAAAAAGTTTTAAGAAGTCTCATTTCTACATATCTACCTGGAATAGATCAAGTTTTAAATGCCCATGACATTGAGCTGTCACTAATTACTATGCATTGGTTTTTAACACTGTATGCTAATGTAGTTCACATGAAGATTTTACTAAGGATTTGGGATCTATTTTTCCTTGATGGTTCAGTAGTTCTTTTCAAAGTTACATTAGCCATGTTAAAAATAAAAGAGAATCGATTTACTGAAATTTCTAATTCTGCACAAATCTTTAATGCTTTGTCTGATATACCTGGTGAAATTGATGATGTGGATAACCTCATAAAAACCATAGATGAGGTCTGTGGTGACACACTAAATCCAGCATTAATAGAAACACACAGAAGGAGGCACTTGGCATATCTTATGGCAGATCAAGGAGCTTTGGTGGGCAATCCCAGTGCAGTTCCAAACTTGCCCAAACAGCAGCTACATAGACGTCAAATAAAAAAGAATAAATCTGTTATACAAACAATCTTATTTGGAGATGATAGTAACAATGATGATGCAGTTTCTAAAAATGTTAAACAGACAGAAATATTAGTTGACCTAAGGGAAGCAATACTACAAGTTGCTCGTCACTTTCTTGCATTAGAACCACAATTAGCGTCTGAAATACAACTAACAGCTGATTATACCATGCAGAGTCATGCAGCTGATCGAGAAAGATATGTTAATGTATCAAGAAGTAAAAGAAGAAGAGCTAAAGCACTATTGGACTTTGAGAGAAGAGATGGTGATGAGTTAGGGTTCCGAAAAAACGATGTCATTGAAGTAATTAGCTCGAGAGATGAGCACTGTTGGATTGGTGAACTGAATGGTCTTCGGGGTTGGTTCCCAGCAAGATTTGTGAAACTATTAGATGAAAAAGGTGTTAAGTACAGCAGAGCTGGAGATGATTCTGTAACTGAGAAGGCAGCACATTTAGTCCGAGGAGTTCTTGCTCCAGCCTTCAAAAGAGTTCTCTTGCATGGAATAAAGAGGCCAAGTTTTCTAGATGGACCTTGTCATCCTTGGTTATTCATTGAAGAAGCTTCATCTCGTGAAGTAGAAAAAGATTTTAATTCTGTATATAGTCGACTTGTTTTGTGTAAAACTTATCGTTTAGATGAAGATGGTAAAGTTTTAACCCCAGAAGAATTGCTTTATAGATGTGTTCAAGCCATCAACTTGTCACATGACAATGCTCACGCCCAAATGGATGTAAAGTTACGAACCTTAATCTGTATGGGGTTGAATGAGGAGGCGTTGCATTTGTGGCTTGAAGTGCTTTGTTCATGTGTGGACATTGTGCAGAAATGGTATCATCCCTGGTCATTTATAAATTCACCTGGTTGGGTGCAGATCAAGTGTGAGCTACGAATTTTATCACAATTTGGTTTTAACTTAAATCCTGATTGGGAATTACCATTAAAGAAGGACACACAAAATCAACCTTTAAAGGAAGGTGTTAGGGACATGTTAGTAAAGCACCACTTATTTTCCTGGGACCTTTAATTTAATCTCCACTTACTTTAAATTTTTGGTATACATATAATGTTTTTTTTTTGTTTTGAAACGCTAAAATTAAAAGCTAGAAATTAATTCCTAAACTGTTACTGTAAACAGCTCTAAGTTGGCAGTCATTTTTATCAACCGATAGCCTGACTGACATGCACATTATCACGTTCGACGCCGGTCACACAACGTCTGTGATCAAAAAAATCTTACTCCTATGCCAGTGACACATATCTGTGACCATGTTATTCGTACTCCTGACCACGATAATTTCGCCCGGCATAGCTTACGGGCTCAGTGAAACGCTGCCGGGCGCGAACGTGTTAACCCAATTATTGTATTTGTGAATTATTAACTTTACACTACTAAATGATGTAATGTAATGATAAAATAAAAATTAAATATGTATGCATAATTATCATGCTATTGAATATTAAAATTTATTAATATCTTGAAAAATTTAGTGTACTTATTGTACGTTTTTTTTTTTATTTGAGTAAATGTATCTACTTAACTGTTGCACTTATACAACGCTTAAAGTCTGCACGTGTCACTAAACTACGATTCTGCACATGTTTAAATCCTGAGATGAGTATTTAACTTTATCATTAGTTTCTATGAGCAGTGTACAATCACTGATAAAGTGAGAATAGTTCCGCGGTCAACGTGATTTTCGTTGACATGCGAAAAAAATAAGTACTTAGGTACATTAGTATCTCCTACCATTCGTATAATTTTCAAAGCTCCAAACAGCACCTAACTTTACCATTCTTCAATCGTCATGTAAAATTTTAGGTAGGTATACCTATCACAGAATTCTGGCAAAGTGATGTAGCGTCACGTGCCTTCAAAGTTTTCAATGAAAAACTGACTGAAATACTTGCTGTTGATTCCGCTTACGCTAACTGCTGCCCGCCTTTCTGATTGACATATGATGAGCCGCGATAACTTAAAGGAACTTAAATTATAATATTTATACGAGGGTCAGGCTTGCTATTCTCTCGCGGGCTCATTGCTGATTGAGAACCTCGCACACAACAATGTAGGTATTACTTAGTCGCTGTTTGCAGGTTTTCTTACTTTTTTTTCAACAAATAAACTCGTAAATAAAATATCAAACGTGTGGTTAGTACTACAACTCGAACCCTCTCATACTGAGAGGTTTCTGCCCAGTAGTAGGATATATTAGGTCCTTACCTATGAAATTGGCGATTTTTCTTTCGTGATTCTAACCATCGCAACTTCCATAACATAAAAGATATATTATGTACTCATTATTACAAAAGATTTTGCCTTCGTCGTGCAAATTTTGACTGCCATAAATCCAAAGAATTGTATCAATAAGCCGACAAAAAAATATAGGGTAGTACATAATTAAACCGACTTCTTTTTAATAGCATAATCGGCTTCTGACAAATCTAAGTTGCCTTCTAAATTACTAACTCAGCCGCAATCAACCGTCGTCTGAATTATGTCATCTTAGCCACTAATTATCTTCT
>BHDV01013199.1:0-10126 GCA_005406045.1 Adoxophyes honmai
TACAAGTAAATATAATCTCTCGGAAGAACAAGTGAAGTATAATACATCATTGATTGAAGAGTCTTCTAGCGTAACCCCAGCGGTTGAAATACTTTTTTATCATTCTACCACAGAAAAGGCGTGTCTTACCGCTGCAAAGAGCCAAACAGCTAATGACTAAAATACTCACTTGCCTATTAGAATAATACAGGAACTCCAATATTTCTAGTTTCAAAAAATCTAAATATCATCTCACTCAACTAACTTTAAGAGTCAGTTAAGCACACTGATAGGTACTCGAGCTATTTCAACTCAAGTTTCCCATCACTAGCGTAAAATAAGAGCCTTTCGCCCCATAGTTTGTGCTCCTGCTGGTAAATGTCCAAGAACATTTCGCCGGGAGATATATGTCGCAGTTGCAGAATGCAGTTTGTTGTCTTTGCTGTTGGTAAATCTTCTAAATACTTTTGTTTTTTGTATTTTTGATGATGTATTCCAATGAAACGGAGTTATAATCGTTACAGAATACGAATAGGTAACAGAGATACATACAGAAAGTTCACTCCCGAACATTAGGCGTAAAACTATTGCTGTCTTTTTCCACAGTTTCCTGCTTGACGTAGACCTTTCACGAGGTTCACTTAACCTTATCTTATGACTATTTCACGTTTCGCAGACACTTTTAGCTTGATTTCTAGCATCTTTGATGAAAGATGTATAAAGAGACAGGTTGCTAACCTGTCGCCTAAAAAGCATACCTCAACCTATTACCTTAGTCACCTCTTAACACATTCACGACTAAGCCTAAAATCAAAACATCTGCGCGGAACCAAATAGTCTGTAGCTAGTACAAAATGAACCCGGCTACCGGGTTCTCGGTCTCGGTATCTCGCGAATGTTTTGAAGAACCCGGGAGCTGGGTCCTTGGTTCTGAATGTGTTGAGACATCCACGGAAGAAATGGAGAGATGTTATTCTAAGTCCGACACCACATGGGCAATTGCATTTGAATCACCAATAATTTAAACTATCTATTTAACTACTTCACTAAAACAAGTATAATTTACAATCACTACCTGCTTCTGTGTAAACTCTAGTTCTCGAACAATAACTTACAGCAATTTGTTACCAATTAATGTAAATCTGGAACCAGTAATTGACACGTTGGTAACTTGTTCGGACAATAGAAAACGGATTATGATTAACAATCTAACCTATTTAAATGTTATGCAAATACTGCGAAAAGTGAGTTGATGAAGTTAAATATAGCGTCGACTATTATAAAGCGAAATAAAACGGATCTGCTCACGTTTTTATATCGAGGTTAGCTCGACATGTTTCGGGCCAATTCGTAATCTATTATCTGGAGTTACGTGCCATAGCGGTAGATGGTCTATCCGCCACTGTGACGCGTAAGAAACGCATTACTCTTTAAATTTGCGACCACACCAATGGTTAAAAAACGGTGACGGTACGGAATTGCAGTGACGCAACTCGTGCGTTGACAATTTATTTAGCAGCGGTGTGCTTGCGTCAAAAACGGTGCGGATACGACGTGTCACTGCGATTCCAAACAAAACTGTCAACTTTTTTTAAGCATCGGTATGGACGCAACTTAAGTCGTACACCTCTATTCAAGCGACGGCACTGAACGCTCGATGCTAAAGAGGTATGCATAAAGCTGCTATAACGATAACCTTTGCTGTGTAGGTATGCGCCTTTACGTTATAGCCCTAACATTACAAAGTCTACAAACATGGCCGACTAGTCTAGCAAACATCAACTGTTTAATGACCGAGCGAATAATTACTTGTTATTTGCGAAAAAGTTAAATAAAGACAAATTTTATGGCGACGTAAAAACTCCACTAAACTTGATAATTACGGTAAGCTCGGGTTTTTACTTAGGTGCTTGCGACAAATTGATTTTAAGTCAGTCTTGTATGAATTTGTTTGTGGTAAAATGTAACTGGAGAGTTTTGTATTTCGTTTGAGCGTTTGTCTACATTATAATATTAAACTATAATACACTAAGTCGTTCTACACTGCGCGGTGTAAGTAGTAAGTACTTATCTACTCGATTTAAGTAAATAAATTTACTTACATGAACTTCAAAATTTTTTAAAAAGACCGAAGTTGACTTGATTGACAGAAGTGCCGATAACAAATTCTGATATTTACCTGAAACAAAAGAAAACAAAATTGTTAGTAGGTATGACTATTCTGCTTTTATAAGATTTTCATCTTGATACGTATACGTAGAATCATAAAGATGCGCCAAACTGCTGAAAAGTACTTGCTTCTAGCAATAAAGAACACAGTAGTCAGGTTGCTCTTCGACTGATGTAGTTTGCAACATATGCAGCGACCGCATTAAGTGATCAACACAGTGTAATTGTTACTTAACACTCAAAACCATAACTTTGGCGAAGGTGTTAAATCACGACTCGATAAAAAGCAAGCTTTAGAAGGGCAAAAACGTGCCCTTGACGCTGCAACAGCTGCTAAGCGCACGCATCGTAATTATGATTTAAGAGCGTATATCAAGCTATAACAAATCTCCAAAGATATATCACTAACCGGTCTGGTTTCTGTATATCTGTCTGTATGTGATCGTTAATCATTCATATAAAAATAAACGGGCGGATACAGATGGCACTAGTAGGCTATTTTTGGCATTGACAAAGTCGACTATAATTTTTGGATATTAGAAATGTTATGACGTCGGGAAAGTTTGATGTATGGGGGGTAAAGCCATGTTGATAGTGAACACGCATTGAAATAAATTATGTTAAATCATATCATGCCGTTCGTTTTTATGTTTACTACAAGTCAAGAGAAACGTGGGCTTACGAGTTGCTTTAACTTTATGAAGACTGATCTATCTTTAAGGATAATGGGTGAACAATTAAATTTTATGAATGACAATAAAATAAAACTATGTATTTTTGTTAATACTGACGACTCTAGTAAGTTTTAACGCAGCGTTGAAGAAAAGGTAGAAACGTAAAGTCTTAAACATACAAAAGGAACATAACACTTAATACACAAGAGTGAGTCAGAAAACAAAGAATAAGCGATCACGTCGCGTCCCCCGTTAAGATTTTGTTTAAACAATCAGTAAAACTAGGAATTCAGTGATGTCTCACCTGGACAAATAAAACTTGACGCTGTTAGAGATACAAAAAAGAGAAACTAAAGACACAATTTTTTGAAAAGGGGTAACTTCAGTAAATTATTTAGACTTCATTCTTACAAACATCAAAGATTAAATAAGACACAAAGTTAAATAAAGTGGTGTAAAAGTGAAAAAGAGAAATGGAAACATGACTGATTAGATTTTTTAATACTTGCATCATAATTTTGTATAAGATGCATCATTTATCGTCCTTTCTATACATACAGAGTCCGATAGTGAAGTGTAGTTAATCAAAATTGCTTGAAGCGCGCATTATTGATGCACGCAAGAGAAAATGGCTTGCTTTTGAATTTAATTTCAATATAAAATCATCTTTGTAATAATAATAATTCTAATGTACCTATCTGTGGAAAGTTTCAAATAAAATAATTATAGGATTCTAGATGTGCCTGCGACTTAGTCTGCGTGGAATAGTGACTTTGGGTCACTACTGAAAGGTTCGAGAAGAATTGAATTCAAATAAAACGACCTACAAAATTGATTTCTTTTTGATAAATAGCAAATCTAGAAAAGTACAATGTATGTATGATTTATAAACGAAAAGACTGCAATCGATATTCGGTGTATTCGCAATCATTAATTGGTGATACTATTTAGGTAAACAAGGCACTTTAGATGCAAATGAACCTGTGAAGTTGCAGAGTTTCCAATTTAGGGAATGTTGAGTTAAAACGGCAGTTTTATAATAAATGCAAAAAGACGCAATGCAAATATAAATAAACGGTTCTTTAATGTCAAAATCGAAACGCAAGAAGATATAAATTGATAATGCGTAATAAAATAAAACCAGATAATCGGTATAAATTTCACCAAATTGATTGTTACATTTGCAACTGTTTTCGAAGTGTGAAAGTAAGTGGTGTGAAATATAAAGATAACAGTAAGTAGTAAACTAAGTAATGAAAAAGAAAAAGATATAAATAATGCAATCATGAGAAAGAAAAGTTTAAAAACCGTTGTTTAAGTCCCGGAAGGGGTACTAAATATAAATTGCACCCACCAGGGGATTGTCAGCGGAATAATAAACAAGTGTAACCTGAAACGATGTGCAAGTCTTTTGTTGAAACAAAATGCCCTTTAAAATAAAAATGAGATAAAATTTTTCTTCAACACAAACAAGTCCGATGTTCTGCAGTAAGTTATGGCATGTGAACAGATTAAAAATTAAACACGCTCTTTTTTATGGATTAGAATTTTAACGGACCAAATTAGATTTTTTCTCAGTGATCGAAATTTAAAACTGGAAATCGTTAATGCAATTCTCAATACAAATGCCTTTGGTTTATTAAAAAGTCCATGATAATTTGACAATCAAAATTCTGATCCCAAATAAACTGGCTTTAGTTCAAATTTTTAACCGTTTTGCCTCATTTTGCGAAAAATGCCTATTACGTCTGTAAAAAGGCAGAGAAGCAAGGGACTTGTAAAAAAAGAGTTAAAAATTTTACGATGTGCGAGCACACGAATTTGGTGTAAAACTTGGCAAACGACACTGTTCCTCACAATATGGCCCTCTCAAAACTCGGCACTAAAATTGGATAACATTCGCAGCCTATAATTTTACTTTATTGAGCTGTTATGTCAGGTAAAGTAAATTGCAGGTCCCAAATTGCGGCTTAATCATTTCCGATGGCATTCTTTGGTCCAGACTATTGAATCATTTTGTGGGTTACGGTTTTAAGAGTTGATTCACGCAAAAATGCATTGGCTCCGGTCCCTGGCCTACTCTCCCAGTTTTTTATTCTATTTAGGATGCAAAATGCACTTAATTTTGTAATTTACTGCTCCATAAAGGATAGATTAGTAATTTTATGTTAAGGTTTTATTACTTTCGTGTAAAAAAATGGTACAGATAACAAAATGTTAAGAACTAAGTGCTCTTTCATTTTATTCGTCGTTTTAGTAAAGTCTCATTCTACATTTTACACCCACTTTTTTACACCACCAAGAAGGAATATAAGCAAGAGAGACACTCGGTAGAAAGAAACCAAAAACCAACATTGCTAACCTTGAGGTCTAAGGTACCATCGAACCAATTGATTCCTGACCCACCATAGAACCTATTCACAGTGAACGTCATAGTGACATTGCATTGTTTGACAAAGGAAATGTTTATGACGTTTGTTGTGACAACGTTCTGCGATGGGTCAGGAATCAGTTGGTTCGATAGTACAAACCTAAGGAATGTCGCGATGAAGTTGAAAGAGTGCGTAGTGTCGCACTTTGGACTTCAGCTAAAGTTCCTATAGTAGACATATCACTAAGGAACTTCACGAATAGTGGAGACACAACACTCCTTGAAACCGCAGTCCAACATAATTTTATCTAACACAACCGCGTAAAGCTAGCAGAACCAATGCAAAGTGATTGCCCTGAGGCCCAGACCACCAGACGGCTTGTTATTTCCAACGACCACTTTTTTGCTACAGCCCGTACTACAAGTTTCTACACTTAAAATTCTTCGAAACTAATTGATATACTTTATTGCAGCAGTAATGGGTGAATGGGGACGGATTTATCTCCTAGTTTAACAGTTTAATCTTGTTTATATTTGTTTTTGCGTGTACTGGTTCAGTTTTTACTGCAAGTTTTTAGCGCGTTAGGCGTTTAAAGGGCTTGGTAGCTATGCTCGAGTCAATTTAGTTTACTTTATGAGGAGTATACGATGTCATCGGAGTGCATATTAAAAGCGCAGTTTGTAAAGGTAACTGGATTTTTTTATACAGTCCATTTCCTTCATCATCATTCCTCGTCTCAGCCATAAGATGTTCAGTGCAAAACATAAGTCTCCTCTTGGACTTCTATATTATGTATGTATTCACCGGCGTATGTTCCGACGACCTTTACAAAGTCCGTGGTCTTCATTCGAGCACTTTTCGATCTGCTCTGCGTGCAATGTGGCCTGCCCGTTGTCACTTCAACTTGCTAATCCGGAGGGCTACAGTTTAGTACCTCGTCTAGGGATCTCCTTATTTCTGATTATGATCATTTAGATACACCCCGAGCATAGCTCTCACCGTTGGTCGTTGATCAGGTTTGAGCTTTGAGATGAGCTCGATAATTATATAAAGACTATATACGTTTTGGTGCCATAAGTCATCACTGGTAACACAAATTGATTAGACTTTCGTATTGAGTCAGATTCATTATGTATATCCATTTAAACAATCCCATTTTCCTTTCGTGAATCATTAGTAAGATCCCATAGAGTATCATTTTGACCGTAGAAGCAATTTGCTATATTTTTTGCGGTGTGTCCGACTTATTATGAGGTATCATTAATTTTAAACGCGTAAGATAAAACTTTGCTTGAAGATGACGCTAAGAGATACGTGGATGATATGTTAGCGAGGCGCAACGTGATGAAAGGTGTTGAATGATACTGTTTAGATGATATTTCATCGTTTTTTATTAAATTGTCCTAAAATTTAAGCTGATTGGTATTATTATGAAATAAACTACAATAGCATACAATCAAGCTTGTATTCCCAAATGGGACAGACTGTACAAAATGGAACATAAACTAAAGCAGAGCACACGGAATAACATAGATTTTAATGGTTCCTCATGAGTCATGACTATCTACTTATTTCACGGTTCGTAGCTTTTTAGCATAACTTTTATGTTTTAAGATAGATTACATACATACATACATACCGTCACGCCTCTTTCCCACAGGGGTAGGCAGAGACCATTTTGTTCCACTTGCTACGATCCTGACATACCTTTTACAGAGGAATAATAGGGACACTTTGATAACCTTCACCTATTCTTCAGACGCCTTTTACGAAATATAGGTACGAAAAATTGTAGAGGTGTTATTCTAAACTTAATACCAAACTAGACATAATATGATCGGTATACAATACAACTTTACAAATCAGGTTAGTTGGTACTAAACTGGCCACTAACATTACTAACATAGTAGATAACACAAGCATTACGATGACAATGAAAGCAAAAGTAATCGAGTACGTTTTCGGCACTCGCCCACTTGTGCTGGTCAATTGTAACAATTTAAATAATAAGCATGTGGTTACACTGCGAGCGGAACTTTAATTCTGTGGTTTTTTTTATGTGACTACCTAGCTAGGTAAAGCAAAGAATGCATCTAATCCCGACTTTATCAAACCATTATAGATATGAAACCTGTACAAGCTCAAGCTAGGTATATATCTACTTTTGGTGTCGTATGTTCTGCCCCAGTTGGCAATGAATGAATGTTCATCTAGGAACCTCTAGGTCATTCTAGAACTTATGCAATAATTTTGTATCGATTTTTGGCGAGTACCACCAGCTATTAGAAGTTTTCAATCCGCTTGAAAATTATAGTCCAAAATCAGCCAAGGTATGGGCTGTGGGATGTTGTGAAGTAATCACTAATCAACTAATCATTATGTTGTTAAGTTATCGTTGGAAATTTATAGGAACACTTTTCTTCATTCTTCTACGTCTACATCATTCTTTGCTTCAAAATGTTTTCTTAAGAAAGTGCCTCAGTAAAGTTTAAAGTGGTCACTAAGCATGAAATTTACCATTATCTTGCCAATTATTTCTGCTTGTGAGTCATCCTTAGAAAAAAAGTAGGTCGAATTTTTTTCACACGGCACAGCGTGGTCGACATTAATTGAATAGTTTGATTGACAGGTTGTTCAGATTGCTAATTTATATTCGCCATAAATCTTTTGTTTTTAGAATCTGCAAGTAATGAGTGCGCTGGGTTTGGGAGTTCGTAGTTAATTATTGTAGATGTGTAATTTAATTCAAGGTAAATAGGGTTTCGTATGTTTTAGGAACAAGTTGGCAACCTGTAACTTTTATACCCGTCCAATTAAAGATTAGTTTATCTTTTTTGTATTTAATTTTGAATTCTCGTGTGCTGTCGGGTAAAGTCGGGTTCAGAGTAAAAGCTATACATTTTTTCCGTGGCGATTATAGAAATATTAGTGTGAGTATGCTTTAAGCGACAGACTAGCGCCCTGTCACTATTATATCCCTTTTATCGGACTTAAGACCTAAAAATTAAGCTAACATATATACACGCCGGGAAGAAAGGGGGAGGTGCTATTCTAACCCGGCACCACACGGGTGCTTAAAATTAAGCTAAGTGGCCACTACAAGTGAAATTTCGTATGGTCTGCCTACACCATTTTCAAAAACAGATGATACGTGCGTTTTATTGAAATCTGCAATCCGCATATCTCATCACACAAGGCGTAGCCTTATCGAGTGAGCGTCAGTGTCACACACCAAAATTAGCATTTCCGTGCTACACATATTCGAATTAAAAATGTGTAGGTGTGTGTGATCATACTATATAATAGTACTCGTAGTTTTTTCTTTGTGTTCTCTAAGGAGTTGTCTGACTTATTTTGTTTCCGTTTCTTTTGTAGACTACATATCACTCTAGGTATAGGTACTCACTTTTATGATCTGATAGCAGTAATAGTCATAGTCATAGTCATATTCATATTCATATTCATATTCATTTATTATTTACTGAGGCTTTTTCTTAAGAAATGAATTTGAAGCAAAGAATGATGTAGAACATGATGCATATTCATAATATCTGAGCTTTAAAGGTCCAAGCACCGACAGCGGACGCGAAATGCGAAGGAATTTTTTGGTGCTATTTGGCACGGAAATGTGATACTTTTTTTCTTTTCTTTTATTTGCATGCATAATTGTTAAGTTGTTGTTTATTTGTTTTATTTAGGCTAAAATCTGTGTCAAATTTTGTACCAATAAATGTCTTTCTTTCTTTCTTTCTTTCTTTCTTTCTTTCTTTCTTACTTTCTTTCTTTCTTTAAACGCCTATTTCCCTGAGAGATGTGCGCGCTCTTTAGTTTGATTTCGAATATTACAACCAATATGAAATTTCCTTTAGCATAAAAGTAAAAGTTTCGGCTAATATCAAGCCTGACTCCAAGATAATGCTAAAAGTATATTATCACTACCACTGACTGACATATCGTGTTGCGAAACCTTTAGCGACGCATTTATCAGCACGACTCTTGCGCCGGGTATGGGCATTTTGAACGGTAATCGGAAACGGGTTTTTAAGCTCCAGCCATTGGGGATATTGTGAGGTGGATGTCAAAATTTTGCAGTTTTCGAAATATACATACATATTCTTTCGCCTTTATTCCCAGAAGGGGTAGGCAGAGCACTGGAATTCAAAAATCCAGTGCCACGTTTAGCAAATTCAAGGTAACTGGATGGTTAAACGTGATATTGCGATGACAGGTTGCTAGCCCATCGCCCACAATACACTAACCCTTTCCCAGAGTCGACTCTTACGACACCCACGGGAAGAAAGGGGGAGGTGCTATTCTAACCCGGCACCACACGGGGAAATATGCATATTATTTATAGAGACTTAATACTCACCATCTTCTACTGACTGACAGGGAGCGATAGATAAAAAATAAAACAGCTTGTAGATTTTTTCTTTACATTTTAATGAAATACAGGTACGCTCGAAATACCTATAATGCCCGTGTGCTGTTGGGTTTAGAATAACTCCTTCCGCTTTCTTCCGTGGATAACGTAAGAGGTGACTAAGGTAATAGGTTAAGGTATGTTTTAGGCGACGTGTTAGCATCTTGTCACTGTCTAACCTCTCGTACCTAACTTGAACCAAAAATGTATCCTACAAGACAAGTTGCTACGAAATGTGAATTAGTTATGGTTTTGATTTTGTGTACTCTGGCTACCCCAAACACCTTGTTCTCTTGTTTTAAATCAATTTTTCAAAAAACTAAAAGAAATCCAACCTTGTGGTGTCGGATTTTGAATAACACCTCTCCAATTCTTCTGTAGATGTCATAAGAGACAGCTAAGGAATTCGGTTTAGGGACATGTAATTATGTAACGTTGCTTCTGCTCTGCCTACCCCACTTTCGAATAAACGTGATCTACGTATGTATTTAAAAAAAAAAAAAAAAAAA
>BHDV01013199.1:10149-27508 GCA_005406045.1 Adoxophyes honmai
AAAAAAAAAACAAAAAAACTCTTTTAAATATTAATCCACGATCACTTTAAAAGCTGAAAATTAACCTTGCAAGGCTTGCAAGTGTCACGGCGTGAGTCACCGGATGGCGCCACGGTCGCCTGCGCGGGCGCCGGCGCGCGACTCAGCTGTTTTAGGCTAGCACGACACCCGTCTGGAGCGGACGCGCCCTAGTTAGGTTATAGACACTGTAGCATGCTAATGAAGAGCGATGGAAACGGAGGTGGTAATGTGTGATTTCCTAAATATAATAATTGGCTTTGGGTAGTGTGGAAATGTCGTGTTTTTTTATTGGATAATTTCTCAATTAACTCGTGTGGGTATTTGTTTGCGTGTATCTAGTTATGTATGTACAGTCGAGTTCATTAATATATGAGCAAAACTGAGGGTTCAAAAATTAACCTTTATGACATTGACAATAAGGTGCAAAAGTTTACATATTTGGCATTTGTCTGCTCATAAATTTATGAACTCGACTGTACTACTTTTTGGCTCAGTTGAACTGAAACGGTGGTCTATCGAGGTATATATTTTGGTAGTAACATACGTACGTGCATCATGCCTATTGTTCTCAAATGGGGTAGGCAGAGCACACGAAACGTGACCACTTTTAACACAATTTTAGATATCACGACGGAACAGATATTATAGTGTCAGGTTGCTAGCCTGTCGCCTAAAGGGTACCTAGCCCATTTTCCTTAGTCGCCTCTTACGACATCCATGGAAGAAATGGAAAGGTGATATTCTAACCTGACACCACACAGGGCAAAGTTTGTATCTGTTATTCTTTGGCTCTGTAGCTGTGATCTGGTGATCCATCTGGTGAAACGGTGGTCCATCGAGGTACATTTTGTGGTAGTAACATCCTGCCATTAACATTCGTTCGTACTTATAAAACAACTGTACTAAAAATTGTTCAGTGTCGCATGCTATACCTGTACTTTACGCTATAAACGGGGATTAAGTAATTTTTAATTCCTTCACCTTTTTTAAGCCGGTAATGAACCGTTTATCGCATTGCCGAGCTTTCGAATACGAGTTTTTTTCAATAATTTCAAGTATCGCTCGAAATTGTTTTTGTATCCGTTAATATGTTGTCATGTGTTTTTGCAGAAGAATGAAATCTGTGAACGTCGAAGTTAAAACTGAGGATAACGTTTTAATTGACATAACTAGAGCGTTTCTAGATTGTGTATGGTTTGTTTGTCTGCTCTTAGATATCACTTGAACTTGTAAGTTGTTTGTATCAAAATTGCTTTAACGAATACAAATACCCCTCTGCAACCGGGTTGATATGATCGAGAGGGTTCAATTTGATGGGATTTGATCTCTGTTGTCGGTATGATTATGGTTTCAGATTTACTTCTCACTATCATATTGCCTCATTTATAAAAGGGATGAAGAAATTTGAATACCATTATGTATAATGTCGCAGGCATATTGAATAATCCACCGTTTTATACTACTTATGGCTAGCTGTTTTCAAAAACCGTGCTGTTACTAATTGTCCTTTTTTGCCGAAAACCTTGTGTCACGCTGACTGGCTTAGGTCACTTTGATAACGTGTGAAATAATTGTGGTTCAAATAATTTTAATCTCTTGCAGAGAAGTCCAATTAAAATTTGAAGTAGTGCCTCAATTCAAAGCTTTGACAGAGAATCTTTTTAAAAGGTCTCTGTAATGTACCTAAATGTTAGGTTTAATAATTTTATTCGTGAAATTATTGACAAGGTACGTACATACAATCACGCCTATGTTCCCAAATGGGGCACGCAGAGCACATGATTTGTGACATATACGAAACCATGAGTATGACTATTTCAAGCTTCGCAGCCTGGTTCTAGCGTAATTTTAGGTTGAAAAACAGTTGGAAAACTTAGTATAATAGTGACAGGCTGCTAGCCTGTCGCCTATAGCATGTCTAAACCTATTTCCTTAGTCGCCTCTAACGACATCCACGGACGAAATGGAGAAGTGTTATTCTGTCCCGCCATCACACGAAAATATAGGTATATCTTAACTTGAATAATAATCTAAAATGGAAACACAGATTACCCCAATAAATCAATTTTGTTATTGACTTTAGATAGGTTTCGTATCCATGTTCCGTAAAGGAAAAACAAAAGGTCTAACAGCCACTAAATTGGTTCTCCGATAAATTGTTTTCGAAAAAAGGAATAAATAAACTATCAACCTATCTAATATTGGTTTGATAGATTTTTTGCACGTAAACTATACTATTAATCAGTGAAAGATGTTATGTACATGAAAAACGTTAAATAAAATATGAGTATAGGAAAAATACTGTCTGTATCCACATCGCTATTGCTCTTTAAAAAAAACGTTTCTAATGTCTATGACCTTCCGTAAACACAGAAAAGTGCTCAGAAAAGGTGAATCCATAGAAAAAACTATAAATTCTGAAGATAGAGCAAGTCATAAACTACTGAACCTTATGCCAGGAGAGCGTTGTAGTAATTTTATAACAATACAATGGTTTGTTTCTTTTGTTACTGTTACTGTTTTGTAACTATTGTTTCATATTTACAATACTAGTATGGTAGGACTATTAGTCTTTAGTAGATAAGTATAGACTTATGATCAAACCGCAGTTTTTCAGTGTATGATGTATACGAGTATTTAAATAATTTAGCCTATTTACGAGTATACAGCCGTAGAAAAATCTCGACAGCGCGATTCAGGATTTATATGGGGTCGTACTAGCGACATCTGCCGGACTTTAACCTCACCAAAAGCTATAAAAACCAAGTTCCTTGGAATATTGTCTAACCC
This sequence comes from Adoxophyes honmai, assembly GCA_005406045.1. Taxonomy (NCBI): domain Eukaryota; kingdom Metazoa; phylum Arthropoda; class Insecta; order Lepidoptera; family Tortricidae; genus Adoxophyes; species Adoxophyes honmai. Next base: position 12,961 of record BHDV01013199.1, read on the forward strand.
AAAAAATCGCCGATGAATTCAATTAACTATTACAAATATAAGCAATCTTGTGCCAACTCCATCCTTCTTGAATTAAAATTAAACCCGATTGTCGTAGTCGACTAAAAAGTTGGTGAAATACAACAAAAGACATTCAAAACCACCGAGTCACTGACGTTGGATCTTTAATAGACATTTAATTAATGCTTATTATTGGGGCCCACTTTCACCAAATCAACCTTTTTGCGCCGAATTAGAATTGAATTATTATTTTCTATTACAATCGGAATTAAGGCTGGTGTGAAATTACCAACCGGTAAGTGGGCTCGCAAAAAGTTTCAACCGAATAATGATTGGTACTGCTGCTTACAGTTACATATTTCCGAATGGGATAGGCAGAGCACACAAAATGCTAACTAGAAAAAAAAAATAACGACCGCTTCACGTATTGTAGCTATTTTTAGCATTGTCTACAGTTCGGATTGTATTTAATATTTTTATCTACACTCTTAACATGCTGCTGAATGTCCCCCAGAGACAGATTGCATTGATATAAAAAAAATCCAAATCCATATCGTAAATTCCCTATTAAACACTCATACGCAGTAAGCAAATTAAATTAAGGAACCTGTATTGTGTTAATAGCATAATAGTCTAATAAGGTTAGGAAATCACCTCGGAATTCGAGATACCCAGCTGGAAGTTTTGTAAATATTTGCATATTGAGGCCCTAAAAGTTGTCTCAAAACCTACATATTCTAGGGTGTGAGCGACTATTAAATTTCAAGATCAAAAGTCACAAAAATCTGTTTTTTGCGCTTCTTTTGTAAATATCTCATTTCCTATGGATTTTGGCTATTTGTGTTTCTTATCAATATTGTAGAATACAAAATTCTCTACAAATTTTGCGTCTAATTTTTTTTATACGGTGAACCGTTTTCGAGATATAGGTCGGAGAGCGCGCGGTCACAGCATCACTTAAGGCCTTGGGTACTTCGATGGCCAAAACGACACAGATATTGTAAAACTTCAAAATGCTGCAGAAGTTGATGGTCGGGGGCACGGCCGTGCCCCCACCAAGTCGAGCGCGAAGCTAGCATTGCCGTACCATCCTTTACTGGATCCATTTCGCCGCGTTTTCAGGCACCTATTTGAGCACTTCTGGATAAGACCAGAACGCTGAAATTTTTGTCATCTAGTAAGCAATAATTACATAATTAAAATACAAAATTTCAAATCAGCAGGTCATTTAGTACCGAAGTTAAACGAAAGCAAAGTTTCGCATTTTCGACACTCACTCACTCACTCATGATCATCAAAATAGAACTAGTACCTACTTCCCATAAACTCACAAAGCTGAAATTTGGTACAGAATTAGGGATTAATGACTACATAAACGGAAAAATATAAAAACTGGGATAATTGAAGATCTGGAGTACCTGGTGACCCTGATTAGAAAGCACTAGAGCCCAACCAAACTACTGTCGAAATCGACATACCTCCTTTACAAAAAATATTGAACTTAGTGGGTCACCTCATTTTACGTCAAAAATCGAAAACCAGCTGGTCTGGTACATAGAAAAAAATCAACTATAATTGCAAAAATCCAGGGTAGAGGGACACATCTTCTAATTTACGCCAAAAAACGAAGACAGTCAGCAGCCAACCCAAAGCCACATTGATTTAATTAATCAAATATTTATAATCATTGATCTATCGATAGTTCATCAAGTATATAATGGCGCGTTTTCGATCGGAGACCGGTCGACCCAAAGTAATGTTATGACCGCGCGCTCTCCGCCCTCTATCTCGAAATCGGTTCACCGTATAAAAAAAATAAAAAACAAAACTTGTAGAAAATTTTGTATTCTACAATATTGATAAGAAACACAAATAGCAAAAATCCATAGGAAATGAGATATTTACAAAAGAAGCGCAAAAAACAGATTTTTGTGACTTTTGACCTTGAAATTTAATAGTCGCTCACACCCTAGAATATGTAGGTTTTGAGACAACTTTTAGGGCCTCAATATGCAAATATTTACAAAACTTCCAGCTGGGTATCTCGAAATTCCGAGGTTCTTACCTTAATTAACCTTACTTTATTAGGCTATAATAATGCTTACATTATGTAATAGATATCGATGTTATTATTACATTAGTGTACGTACATCATGCCACATCATCGCAAACAAGATCCAGAAATAACTCATAACTCAACATGACTAGTTTTTTAAGTCCAGTTGGACATTTACGACTTTTTAAGAGTTCTTGATCAGCTTCCTTGCGAGTTTCATTAACAACATCTCCTACCTAGTATTTAACTGAAATAACTCTTTTAGATTGCTACTGGTCTCCGCGTTTCTTCCGTGCACTTAATATCACTTAAAGTAGTACTTAAGATCTTAAAAGGTTATAAAATGCTTCAATAAACGTAAAGTTAAATGTAAAACTGTACACATAGGATGTTCTAATAATGTGCCCATGACTGCACGAGAACAAGCTATTAGATTAGATTTTAAAAGAAAATATTTTGTGGTATGATAAAGAATCCAATCTCGGAAATATGAATTCAAGTACACAAAACTCCTAATAGAAAAAAATAAGACTATTTCAATTTTGGTAGCCACTTCAACCATAACAATATTGATGGATTGAGATACTATAGAAGCCTGAGTTGCTTGAGTTGCTAGCCTGTCGCCTAAAAACACCTTAACCTATATCCTTAGTCATCTCTTACGGTCTTACAATATCCACGGAACAAACGTAGAGGTTGCTATTCGGAACTCGACACACGGTTTCAAGTTTTACACCAACGATCAGTTATAATTTAAATTTAGCTTCTGTATGATACTAAAAATAACCGCCATCGTCTTTGTATGTGTCTCTGTATTAATTTTAATAAAACACACCCTTTCATTTGCGCGCCTGCTGTCCGGTCATTATATTCCATTAGGACACATTTCAACTTTAAATACCTTAGTTAATCAGAGGCTACGAGTCATTCGGCCATCTAAAACAATCTCATACATACAATTATTAGAATAACGTAATAATAAAACGGTTTAACTGTTAACCATAAAAAGGATGTTAAAGTTGCGCCTTTACTCTGGGACTCATAGAAATTTAACAGGGTTTTGCATTTTAAAACTTTCTGGAACTTCTTGTTTCCCATATTTTTCATTGACATAATATAATTTATGTGTGTTTTTGGAATAATAATCGATAGTATTATTTTTTCTGCAGCTGGAATAGAAGATATTCTCTTTGTCGATTTTGAACATTAAACAATAAAATATAGTATAATTATTTGTTAATTCGATATTTGCGTTTGTCAATTTGTTATGGAGATTTAAGACAAACAGTTTGGTAAAGCAGTTGTAGGTTTAGTCTTACGCCGGCTGGATGATCTTTTGTGAATTTTTGATATATTCAAAACAGTGTAGCGTGCTCACGCGCCATCATTCATTCCATACCAGAATGCCACCGGCAACCTCCTAATCATCGGTTTTAAGAAAACATTAATTAAACTATAACTAAGACGTTAGCGGTGGCCTTAATTATCCAAGGGAATTCTTTTGAAACGAAAGAATTTCTTTTGTCTTCTTTTTATTGTAGGGCTTTGAAAGAGATGGAGTTAGGAACTATAATTACGTTTAATGAACGATTCTGATCTTGAGTGATGGGAGAAGGGCTTTTATCAACGGGTTTTCATATCGATTTTCTATAGATTCCGAATGTTAATGCATCTGTGGGTATCAAAATGACATTAGGGCACTTAGGTGTGTTGTGTTTCGTAATGCTGGTTCAGTATGGTATGTGATCAATTAAGACTGGGCATGTTATACAATAAGGCGCGTAGACTGTAAGGCTCAACTAGAAACAACATGGAAAATCTCCGTGACAGACTGTGTTTTGCAGTTTTAGATCTGAGGAATTAACCACTGTCTCTGGAAAGACATTGGTGGACTCATACCAAGCCTTCTTTCACTTTTTGCATTGAGAAATTTAATACTCTATTTTTACTTTTATAAATGACCGCTGTTCGGTTGCCGATGGTATTGTGATATTGTTTGTGGATGACACAACTGTTGTGGTATATTCAGTTACATAATGCATGAACAGCTACAGCACAAGATGGGAATTGCTCCCGATAATCGGTTACGATTTGCCCGTAACATGTCAAGCTAATATTGATACAAAGACGTGAACGTATCCATTTTACTTCACTATACTTATTAGTTGTAGTTCTCACTTTAATCACAACGGGATCTAAAGACGTCTAATAGCGTTGCGCAATTTCACACGTTCTATTACCAGTGACAGACCATCGGTTTTATTATTGTGTTCACGTTTACAATCACTTATGATTGTCAGAGTCCATGGCTTCCGCGTTGCAGTTTGCGCATTGCATTCTGTTGGGTTTATCTTTCACAACATATTGTAGACAAAATATTAGACAATGCTGGCTGTCATCAATATCTTTGTTCAATCTTTGGTATCCTTTGGATTATGAGACATCACAGACGATTCTGCATTCAATCGTGATCCCGATTTCTCGAGCCTCAACGTACCGATTTCAATGTAGGTATCTAATAAGTTCAAATTCTTTCAAAAACGTTTAAATCTGTGAGATGTTATTATTACATTAGATTCTCGATAAATTCTATAGTGGTTCTAGCTTATTAAACTGGAATAGACACAAAGATACACGTTGTTCTGACTCAGTGTTTAACGTGTTCATTTAATTGAAAACCTCGTGTCCGATTCGATTTGATTCAATGCTAGACTTTATTATGAATATGTCCTACACTTGAATAGGTAACTATTTAATGCTGAACGTCTATTAATGTGACTTAGACACGCTCTTGCGTACGTTGAGATTACGTGTTTGCGTATCTGTTTCTATATTGTCTTATAAATTACAATCATAATACTTTTATTTTCGAAATCTCCAACCATTGCCTTTGGTATTGGTACTGTGCTCTTTCTGTTTCTAAAATTATTTGAAGCATTTCATTAATATCATTCGATTTGTTACCATTGGCTACTCTCCAATGTCTAATGTTTTATGAATCAAAAACAAAGTCTTCGACATGATTTTGTTTATTGAGCGTATTGCAAGAAAGAGTTTGATATAAGTACTGTCATTAAATATATTTGAGTTTAGTGGCACTTCAATGTAACATGGTTTTAATTATGCTTAATTTTTTTTTCTTCATTCTGTAACTTTGTTGCAAAGAATTTTAGGGTTGATACGTAAGAATCGAGTCCATCTGCCTGTTATCGTATTACTTGATAGCAACAATGAGTTAACTTTCAATAACATAACTATTCACTTTTATGACGGACATAAAGCTAACACCATTTTTATTGTAATAACAGTACGAGCCGACACAAAGCTTAACGATATGCCATTATCAGACGACATATATGCAATGGCCGATGATAACTCATCACCCAAATTGGTCTAGGAATATAAATAACTCATCAGATTCACCTTGACATAAATGATCATGACACATACATAATATGTATCAGCATGCATTCGCGAATTGAGTGCAAACTATTAATTGAAACAAATTAGTTGAAAATTGCAAATGCCAATAGAAATAATTTCTGAGAATCGATTGGAGACAGTCAAGCACCAGTTTATGAAGATACGCCGATGGTCTACTTTGACATGTTGTCCGGAGTTTTTCTTCTGCTGGACGATCAGTTGATCACCAGTTTATAAAGACCGACTGTTCTTATAGTTTTGGTTATTGGTTAGGGTCTTTGTTGTTTTGGTCGGTTCGGGTATGTAATTGACTTTAAGTGATCACACAGAATGTGGGTACATCTAATTGAGCCTATTGAAGATATGGACTTCATTATTAGCAGAACAGATATAATAGAGAACGCGTTTTGTGATTATTTTATTTCTTAGAACGATAGAGAATAAGAGTTTATAAATATTACGTCTTGTTGAACATGGTGGTAAGGAAAATACTCTGTTATAAATAGTGAGATTTTAAACAAGTATAGAACAGTTCGTTCATATAAAACTTGGTAGGTACATCTAATTAATCTATTAGTGAATAACGTACCATAGCTCAACTCTATAAAAAGGTTGAATAAAACTCACAAATTCAGTTGGCTTTGTAAGTGATGTCGGACAATTTTACAACAATTGGTATGACATAGATGGAAATGAAGAGAATTATAATTAGAAACTCAATATTAGATAAAAGAAAGGTTGAAAAAGAGGAAGTAGTCAGATTCAATGTAACCAAACAGTAATTAGATTTTGCCTTGGAATAAATTGTTACTCCCTGTCTTCTTATGAAAAATAATTCCAATATTGTATTTTAATCACTTTGAGTTGATTGCACCCTTAATAAAAAAAAAAATTCGAGGGCTTGTAATGTCAATAAAACTGGGCGTCAGCTTATTACATAGCGGATAGCCTCGGTATTCTATTCTACTGATCAGTAGATAAAAGTGTCATTGATTAAATGTTTGTATGTATTGTATGACAGCTAATGAGTTTTATCGACTATATGTCAGAGCACTTGTAATATGAGTGTTCAATAGGTCTTTTAACGATAGTCATAATCCTCTTCACTTACCTAATGCGCCATTGCGGTTAGGTTATCGTTTATCTTTTCAAATGAAGAGCTTGCATCAATACAAATAATTCTACTAAACTTGAGAAAAATTTGCTTTTCGTTTAGCTAATTTCATGTCACATTTTGTTCCATTTTCTTGTCATATCTTTCATCAGCATTACTAAAGTCTCCATATTCCGTGCAGACCCTTCATAATACGTAATCATCAGCAAATGGAGATGCAATTTTATTTAAATCACATTCCGTATCTTCAACACTGATTGATCATGCGCGTGGCAGAACATCAACAACCATTTGCATTAAAGGTCGCATCAACTGATTCGTCTGAAAAGATTTTATTTTCTGTAAGCGACTGCATAAAGGGATTTATGTGTTTTTTAATGTGAAAGCAAATGTTCACAGAATTCAGCAGTTTGATTGGCGTCGGTTCAAAATAAGCTTTTCTTTATGACCTTATCTTGTTTATCACACTACACACAAGTAGCCTTTATTTAAAACTAAAAACCAAATTAACCCTCGTTAGCTCGCGATATAAGATTTCTTATATCACTCAATCAAAACACGTAATATTATATCATTACAGCAATGAAGTTATTTCGATGAAAGCGCACCAAACCTGCACTTTCTTCTAAACGTCTATTATTAATTCATATCTCATTTTGACTGAATTATTTACTGTAATAAATCTTCCGCCAACGGTAGCCAACGGATTCTTATTAAAAATTCTAAGTGGCACTATAAATCAAACATCGACGGATAAACGAAGGGCAAGAGATTGTTAAGACTGTAGGCGGAGATTGGTTATAAAATGTGGTTCAAATCAGTAAAGAAATCTTCAAAATTGATGGACAGATTAGACGATGTAATAGATGAGACCAAAATGGACAGATTTGGTGAGGTAGCATTACCAAGGTAATGGGCTATTGAAAAGAGGTAGTTTTGTGATGGCATAGCTTGGTACACGTTACTCTACATGTATTATTTTACTCACAATTTTCAATACTCATTTTTTTTCTGACTGTCATCTACGAGGTGACCGGCCCTAGAATTATTTCTCACCATATCATCCCGTGGTTGCTAAGGAAATAAACCGATAGATAGGCAGCAGCGTCTTCCGGAGACCTTAAAAAAAAACAGCGCGGACTAACCCGCCTGACAAGCGTGGCGCTTATGGCAAAACCCCCTTTATTATAAAGGTCGCCGGAAAACGCTGGATGCAGGTCGCTTCCAACAGGTATTTACAGGCAGAATTCTACAACTTTCTGCCTACCCCATTAGGGAATACATGAGTGAAGTTTTTGTTTTGTTTCGAGTGTAATAATCCAGGCAGCCAACAAGTCGGCGCCATCCCATATACGTTTAGATATACAACATCAAATTGACACCTTAGTTGTTAAATATATCACTAAAGTTAGTAGATAATCTTATCAATGAATGACCAAACACGGGCCGAGCGGCACTTTGATGGTAGTCGACCAAAGATAGTATTTTATTGTAGTCTCTAGTCTACATAGATAAGAAGCTTCCGATGGCAAATATTGGAAGTTTTGTATGGGAAACGCATGGCTGTAGTAATTTGTAAGCTGCAAAGATTTTTAAGTGACATGAACACCAAATGATATACAAATTGATGTGTTTGATAACTTTTTTTATATCATTGGCATACGAGTGAATATAAATAATTAAATCAGTTTAATTACTTACACTCCATTTCTTTCGTGGATATCGCAACCTGTCACTATTGTACCTGCGAACTTAAAACCTAAAAATACGTTAGAAGTTGCTACAAAACATGAAATAGTCTTGGTTCTATGTATGTAGTGTTTCTTGTACTCTGCCTTATCCAATTGGAAATACAAGCGTGATCCATATTTTGAAATCTATTTTAAATATTTTTAATGTTATCAGTTAACAATTTTCTGTATATCTATCTTCTTTAGAAATCTTGTGTTTAGTTGTACTAGGTCCCTTAAATAAAAATGAAAATATTTTTTTCAACTGGTATATTTATTCAATTCATAGATAAAGATCACATCGTGAAAATGCTGTTTCTAAGATATAATTAATGTTAGCGTGGGTGTCAGGTGAGGAGTGAGGCAACGAATCAAGCAACTCCACTCGATTTCCTCTATAAATTAGCTCAATAAAATTACTTACAAACCGTTTAAACTAGATTCTCGATGCGCAACACTGTAGTCTGATAATCTATTCCTTTACTTAAGTAAAGTAAATTATAATCAACTTCATTTGTAGGCATACTTCGCTTTTCAACCGACCACCTAAGTTTGACATAAAATTATTTAAATTTGTCTAATTTATTGAATTACGTCTTACTCTAATAGGGTACGACTTGGGTGTTACAAACAGCCTATAATAGGGTACTTGACTGGTGCGGCAAGTAATATTTATAAATGTGACGGCTGCATAAGAAAATGCATTCACGAGTGTAGTTTATGACATAAGCCTGAAAAAACAAAGAAAGAGCGGGTAAAATGGAGGCAAAACCGAATTCTACAAATTGGCATCTCAAGATCGCACCGGCAACTTATTTAAAACGTTATTTTTAAGACATTCGAAATCTGAACGTAATTATAGTATCGATATCGATTTTATAACGTTAATATTATAATACTGCCGCAGGATGCAGGTTTCTTAATACAGAATATTTACTTATTGTGTCTGAACGTATTAAGAACATTATGATATGAACATAGGAATTTATTTTAATATGTACTCAGCTTTGCCAAAAAGCTTAGAAATATGTACCCAATTACTTAGAACATCGTAACATTGCCGTCACATCAATTCTTAATACACACAAACTTCATACGAAGCAGACGTTTTTTAATTTCTAACTACCATACTGTTCCTGCAAGTTCTTCACTATATTTCCTAGCAATTTTATAAACACACAGTCTGCTTATCCTCAACTATAAAGTAATTAGGTCATTTAGCACTCAGGGGTCACAACCACTGAATTATCACAATTAATGACCCGACCTGTCCATTAACCACTCCCAAAACAAACAATAAACAGCATATACCCTGCCGTAGCACTCAAAAACTATAGCTCTTATTCCCTAAATCATAAAGTCGTTAAGTTCCTCTCAGCGTCTCTCAGGTATTTGCTGCCGGGTGTACACGTCAATGGGTGTGTATACTTGAAACAAAAACGGCGTAAAGGCCAAGAGTTTCTTAAGACGATGAGCCTTTTGGACTTATAGGAGTAGATTCTAATGGAACGCTAAGTATTAGATAGGAACCCGTAAATCTGTCTGTACGTTAGTTATCGGGCAAGGTTTATCAGCATGTGAAAGTTTACTGGACAACTTGTAATGCATAGGTAAAAGAGAGTTGGGTGACGGCTGAAGAAACATTGAGATGAAATGAGAAAATTTTCTACATGTTTGCAGATTAATAGTGTTTTGAATGACAAGATGCTTCATTCAAAAAGAGTACAGATAGGTTGCAAATAAAAGTACAAAGTACAAAGGCGGACTTATCCCAAAAGGGAGCTCTGCCAGCCAAGGCAGCCAACTCTACCTTTGAGTAGAGGAGCAGAAATTTAGGGAATACTTCTTAATATTACCCGTGTGGTGCCGGGTTAGAATAGCACCTCCCCCTTTCTTCCCGTGGGTGTCGTAAGAGGTCGACTCTGGGAAAGGGTTAGTGTATTGTGAGCGATGGCCTAGCAACCTGTCACTGCAATATCACGTTTAACCATCTGGTTACCCTGAAATTGCTAAACGAGGCACTGGATTTTTGAATTCATGTGCTCTGCCTACCCCTCTTGGGAATACGGGCGTGAGAATATGTATGTATGTATGTATGTATGATACTTCTAAAAATATATCTTTTAGTAATAAGGATCGAAAATACAAGGTTTTTATATACTAATATTTTCTTAACCGTACTATTTATAACTTCTAACCATAAACATCCACAAGTATTTACAATACGTACCTAACTTTGTCTAGATCTTGAGACTACAAAGAACAACGCAGGCGCACCTAAAGCAAACAGTCCCTTAGCGGTCGCGGCCATGTTTGCCGCCATGTTTTTTTAGTTTATTTCCTGACTACAAAAGTAAAAATAAAAATGACTGAAGTGGTCGATAGCCCACTTCCAAATAACTTCTTAGGTAAGACGGTTTGAACCAATGCCGAGCTGTTTTTAGGGTTCCGTACCCAAAGGGTAAAAACGGGACCCTATTACTAAGACTTCGCTGTCTGTTTGTCACCAGGCTGTATCTCACGAACCGTGCCAGCTAGAGAGTTGAAACTTTCACAGATGATGTATTTCTGTTGCCACTACAACAACAAATACTAAAATCAAAACAATAATAATTAAGGGGGGCTCCCATAGAAAAAACGTGTTTTTTTTGCTGTTTTTGGTTTGGAACCCTTCGTGTGAGAGTCATACTCGCACTTGGCCGGTTTTTACTCACGCGTAACAAATTTAAGCTAAATCACTCGTTCAGGTTTCAAATATTCCTGGGCTTGGGTTTTCAAGTTTCAATTTGCAAGATTCGAAGAAAGCAATCGTGATTCCTAGCGTGTTAGAAAATAGTCACACAGATTACTAGTTTTTAAGATGTGTAAGTTTCTTAAATTATTTCCAAATTAGATCAAAACCGTAGACAAGTTACAACTCTCAACAGTTCTAATCTCCGACGGTTCATCTTACATATAACAATAAATTAGCTAGAAAAACATCCTCTTGTCCTACATCGCAAGACGTCCGGAAAGCAGACCAGACTTTGCCTTATAAGGCCTAGACTTGAGACCAAAAGGCATTAAGATTGCGTTGGCTAAGACTAAAACTGCGTAGAAGTCGTTTTACCATGGTTTTACATCATATAATACGTTGGCTGTTTAAGAGGTATGCGAGTGTCTACTATTATTATAGTTTTTGTATCAGTATCAATACCTTTTGCGGAAAATACTCGCTTAGACATGATATTTGCACAATCATTAAATTGTCAGGCCAATTCGTCGTTTGTCATAAAGCTTAATTGATTCAGAATGCAAACTAATTACCTAACATTTCATATATACTTCCAAATAGTGTTAGCAGAAAATACGAATGCTACAGTATAGACAAAACCATGACTATGAACGATTCGTAACCTGTTATGGTATATTATTTAGGTTTTAAGTTAAGAGAGTTAAGAGTTGAAAGGTATCAAAGGTTAATTTGGTTCGCCTTTATTTATTTCCTTAGTCGCCTCTTATGAGATGTTTTATTCTTAACCCGATACCATACGCCAATTTTTATCAAAGCCTAGTAAATGAGTAGATATATAAATAACTAGCGACCCGCCCCGGCTTCGTACGGGTGCAATTTTGTTTCTCTACAATATTACGCATAAATTATACATGTTAACCTTCCTCTGGAATCACTCTATCTATTAAAAGAAACCGCATTAAAATCCGTTGGGTAGTTATAAAGATTGAAGCAAACATACAGACGGACAGACAGCGACCGCGACTTTGTTTTATAATATGTAGTGATAAACAATCTTTACTACAAAACATAGTTCAGGTACATTGCACGTTTATTTCCATCAAAACCCTTTTCACAATCCAAATAGACAGTCGCTATCGCTGCATCTTGACAGCCATTAGAAATTCAAAGAAAATTTATCAGCAGTACTCGTCAACCAATCATTGGGTCCAGCAGACATCACTGACTTAAAAGGTTTAATTAAACTGATAGCATTTAACCAACCAAAGGTTCCATTAAGTATTTACTTGTGGGAAAACGTCAACAGAGAAATCTTGAAGGCTTCAAGTTACATAGACGCTTGAACGGCGAAATGGTATAGGCGATTTTTTAGGACATCGAGTTAAAACTTGGTGGAATTCAGTAAAAGTTCCTGACAAGGAAAAATGGGAAATTTACTATCCCAAAATAAATTGCGGTTATCCCATTTCTTCTTATTCGTATAAAACGCGCTTATTCCAATTCGTATAAAATACGACCAGATAAATGAGGTACTTGAAGCGCTAGAATAATCATCCAGACAACAGGTGAAATAATGGTACCTCCGGTTGATGTAATGCTCTAAACAACCGGACGAAACACAATCATCACCTTACTATTATTGAAAAGTATTTCTTCTGCATTTTCTTAGATGCCTTACTCAGCTATTTCTCTGCCTATTTCTTCAAAGAATAGTTTCCCATGAAAGGTGTTGTTTCTTGATTGTTTTTTATACTTTTTCATTATCTATATCAAGCTCTGGTTGGAATTGTTCCGTGTAGGTTGCTTTAATGATCTCGTAATTCTTGATTGGAATGTCTCTTGAGTTATCGACATGGATGACCATAAAAGGCACCTTTGTCTTTCTATAACTTTATTCAGTTTGCCGTATCTGTTAAATTTATTTATAGTGAAGACATTTTGGGGTCCAGAGAAATCAGTAAATCATTAATTGCTATTATTTTAATAGTTTTTGGCACGAGCCAAATCTTTTACTTTAAATTTGATAAATTTCCAATGAAAATTACGCGAGACTTAGGTAGGTACTTGTAATGAAAAGTACGGATAACTCACGTTATACATACATCGAGTTTAGTTCGACATGTTGTGTGGCAGAACGGTGGCGAGCACTGCACGTTTGGCAGTTCAAGTTTGTGTTTCGAGATGGGGTTTGCAAGGCATATGTTACATAGACATAACTATTTCAAGAGTAGTAACTATTTTTGGCTCAATTTTAGGTTTAAAGTAAAGATAACACTATTACTGCGTGACAATATAATAAAACGCAAAATAGTCGCGGTTTTTTCTAACCTAACCTATCCCGTGATGTATGTACTATCGAACCAACTGATTCCTGACCCATCGCGGAACGTTGTCACAGTAAACATAATAAAGATTTCCTGTGTCAAGCAATGCAATGTCACTATGACGTTCACTGTGAATAGGTTCTATGATGGGTCAGGAATCAATTGGTTCGATGGTACGTAATGCTAAACTCGATACAAAGCGGAAACGGCTTACGGTGACCAAGACTTAAGAAGGATCATTAAACTCATTTTTAATTAGTATTGGATTAGCTTTTCCCTCATCGAAGCTCAAGCCCTTATTCGTCGGGTGAACTACTTTGTTTTTGCACGATCCTGCTTAGTATACTGTTAGATAACGTTAGACGACGTCGAGTGTGAACGGTTACGGTGGCGAAATGACCAACGTTTTTTGTAGTTGCTTTTCCTGTAATTTACTTACATACATACATTTACATACAGATGGGGAAGGCAGAGCCCGTGAAATGTTACACAGAAAAACCATGATCATTTGACGTCTTGTGACTTTTTGGTGTTATAAAACTGGTGAAAGTAATAAATATAAGAGGTAATAGTGATGACTTTGGTCCATGTCGAAGTTTCTTGTGTTTACGTTACAAGTTTCAAGTTATAAGCTGTTGGTTTCGCGTAGATGAGAGTAAGTAAGCTTTGAATAGCTTTATTATAACTTAACCATTCACAGATTCGTTTCATTTGAAATATTCTAGAGACTGAGACAAAATACAAACTGCCTAAGCATGCCCGTATGATCGCGTTGCCAAAAAATAATGTACATGTTTGCAAAAAAGGAAAATATATCATCATATCTCATCAGTATTACAAAAAAAAGAATGAAATATAAAGTATGTTTTAGTACATTCTTGACTCAAATTTATTCCAAATTTCATTACACGAACGTGTTCCAGAGCGACCGACGTTGTGTTTTATTGCAGTCGTTAAAACACTGTCATAGTTCTATAGTTATCTGATTATTTTCTCTATGTTTTGTTATGCAGATGAATTGCGCAGATAAGGTTGTGAAATTTGAAGTATGAGTGCAGTTGGTTTGGAACTGTCACTCTCTAAAGGTTACAGCTCATTAGAGCCACTCGGTACCCGACCAGCACCGCCTCGCCTTGAGCGGTTAGTATTCTTTATATGAACTTGTAT
>BHDV01013199.1:28361-95554 GCA_005406045.1 Adoxophyes honmai
CCGCCGACGGCGCGCGGACGGCGTGCGGACGCCGCGCGGCGAGGCGCCGAGGGTCGGGTCCCGGGTGGGTGCCGAGTGGCTCTAATGAGCTGTAACCTTAACTCGGCTTGCACGACACAGAGCGCGAGATAGTACCTGTCATTTGAATCCCTTAATTAGACAGTGACAGAGCGACACTCTTGCTGACTGCAATTAGTAATATTATGCATATTTTCCGTGCGGTGTCGCCTTTAGATACACATCTCCATCTCTTCTGTGGATGTCTTAAGAGGAAACTAAGGTAAAAGGTTAAAATGTATTTCAGGCAACAGGATCGCAACCTGTCACAATTATACCTGCCGCCTTAAAACCTAAAAATATATGTATACCAAAGATGTGCCCACGATACGTGAAATAATTATCGTTTTGTCTATGAACCAAAAACAGGCGTGAATTATGTATACATCTATGTTACAAGTTAAAAATAATTCTAACATGAGGTGATACTAGGTTTTGTCATGATCATGAGCCCTCACTTAGGCTCGTTAGTCCGAACTTTGTTTTAAATATTCTGTTGTAGGGTATGCAGCGTAGTTGACCTCGAAAGTAAAGTTAGTGTAGGAGGGCTTAGGTCTTTCCTTATGTTCTTGGCATTTAAGGTCAAACAGGTTTCATACTCACAAAGCCACTGAACCCTATGCCACCCAATAAACTATTAGACGTCTAGACCAGTGGATACTTTAGTTCTTAAAACCTCATACATTTTTAGATCTTTCGATTACCTCCCGTAGGAGCGAGAGACATGTCGTAAATGGGGTGTCCTCTCCATTTCTTCCGTGGATTTAATTAGAGATGGCCAAGGATATAAGGCAAATGTTCGTTTTACAATATCTCTTTGATCTGACCTCAAACCCAAAACTTTGCTGAAAGTGGGTTCAAAACGTGAAATAATCATGGTTTGGTCCAAGTAAAGTTCCATGCCCTCTGTCTACCTCATTTGGGAGTATAAACGTAATTTTTCTGTATTTACGCGATAAAATCTTACTGTTATTGGTCAACACTATCAAAGTAACACTAACAATCTGCCACACAAGGCAGGAACATAAAACTTACAGGTATTACTAGAAACTGAGCGAATGAGGGTCAAAACAGTTGCTACAGAAAACCTGATCCTTTACGCTTCGTGATAACATCTTATCTATTTAATAGTTGTTGTCAAAGTCGGCATCTTTATAGTAATACAGCCGCAGATGATAGTGTAGATAGTGTCGTAGACGGAGAGAAATATGCTAAGTTTTGTTACTCGAAAGTGCTTCGATAGATTGCAAGTTGGTCTGAAGGGGGAGTATAAAACGAAGAAATGACTGATGTAATTCTATCTTGATGTATGACCAGACTGTTTATAGGTATAGATACAGGATTGACAGGACACGAATGATCTCAATGATGTAGAATGCGTGAAAGGGCAAAATTGATATCACACACGTTACGCACGTATTCTTAAATGGGGTCGGCAAACCACGCGAAATGTGACAGACTAAAGCATGAGTACTACACGCTTAGTAAGCATTATCTAGCATAATTAGATTTTTAAGACATCCACGTAAGAAATGGAGAGGTATTATTTTAACCCGATACGCTGAATTTTAGCACGATCCTTGAAAATTGTTATCAAAATATAAGTAAAATCCAAAATGAACTTTGTAGGTAGTTATCAATATTTCCATAGGTATAAATGACGATCTACCACGATTCCGAAAGAGTGTTATTATTTGCCGATTGGAAGCCTTTGTATGCTTGACAACTGTTTCAAATTCCTAGTTGATTCAACAACACACTTAAAAAGCATCCCCATTAAAATCTTCGATGTTGTAATGGGTCACAACGCTTTCTTCAGACAACAAATCAAGCGATATATATTATTTTCACATAAATTCAGTTCCGAAAGCAACGAAACGTACTTCATATCTGATCGAAGGTTGTCAATACGAAAATGGCGTTACAATATCTGGTGCGGTAAATGTCATCAGACGAGTCGACCACGCCCGAAGAGAAATCAAAAAGGAACAACGTTTTGTTGGGAACATTGCAATGTATAATTTAGATATCAACTTAACGGTCAATAGAGAATTAGTCACGTTTTGCGATCGACACGGAGTATGTTCTCAATCGAATGGGATAGAGAATGGAAGTAATGAGGTTGTCGGCGGAAATGAAATTAAACATTTGATTGATGTAAATATTTGCGCGGTTTTAAATCAGGTGAAATCAAAATTGATTGATGAAGGGGTTGCCCAGAGTGTTAATGATGCTTCAACCTCGTTAGAACTTGATCCTGTTGCGCCAAATTTTAGGTTTTGCAGTATCGTATAAGCATAAAACTGCCGTAAGATTAACTCCTAGAGAAATGAAACAGATCAACGTGAGCTTTATATCTTTTGGGTCCTGTCCCAAGACAATTGGAGCCATTTTCGACAAAAACACATTTATAACGTTCATGTATCAGTTAATTATACTTGTTTAGTTATAACGATATCCAATTGTAGTAGATGTTTAATTGAACGATGGATGCCATACGGAAACGAATAGTAAGTAAGTAAGTAAGTAAACACTTTATTGTACAACAGGAAAAAAAATAATACAAAAAACAAAATTATACACAAATGAAATGGCGAAGTACAAAGGCGGACTTATCCCTTAAGGGATCTCTTACAGCCAACCTTTGAGAGGCAGAAAGGAAACGTGATTATTGACACCGACAATAGTCTGATCTATCTCAAATTGTCGAAGTCACTTTCAATTTCGTTCGCTAATTGATTTATGTATCGATAAGTCTACAACGTGTTGAAAGGAAAGAAAGCTATCGATATAGTTTAATGGACAAAGAACATGGACCATATCGTTCAACAAACAAGGTTGCGAACTATCATACTTAATGGTCAGGGATCAATAAACTTTCTACGCGAATTTATCATCATGATTTGTGATCGCCATTGTCTACATTGAATTCGCTGTGTATTTTAGAATGACTTGACTCAATTGAAAAGATTGATGGATAGTTCAAATAAGGAGCTTGTTTTTTTGCTGATCGGCATTTGTAATTGAAGCGGGCGATAATGGTGTTACAATTTTACTTTCATTCTTAATCTGTGGCATTATTCCATACAGATTAATTTAAGGATTAATTAAGCATGTTTGGCATGCAGCGTTAGTTTGGCATGTGGAGAGAATGGACGAAGCAAGGGTGTGTAAACAAATCTACAAGGGAAGTGTGTTAGGGCAAGTCAGTCGAGGGTGCCCTCGAGAAACGTATATCGACCAGATTGGCGTTGTTCTAAAAAGAGGCTTAATTGGGAGTACCCGAAACTTTCGAGCGTGTATGCCGAGAGTGATGAATGTGAGTGGAGCGAGAGAAAAATGCCAGAATAGAAGCGAATGGCGCTCTGTCTCTGCCTACCCCGCGTGAAATTGAAATCATGGTAAAGGGTTGTCTTAGTCATAGTGACATTGGTTTTACATTGGAAAAGTATTAGTTTGCAGAACCAGCTCTCCCGTTTTCAATGAATCTTCACCACTGATAACGGGATCTGCTCATCCTTCAGATCTCATGCAATCATCACCTACACTTGAAGATGTTCCATGATTGACCAATCCGCATCCTCGTGACGGAGCATTCTTCAATTACAGAGCCAGGCCGCAAAACAAATACGAACAGAAGTAAATCAAGTCACACTTAGTCACAATTTCACTTTTCATATAAATTTATGTTGGACGGTCGACTTAGAGATGTAAATTATGGTATTATGCAGATAAAACTATCGTGTTAGTGCATCGGCACTTGTGTCGAGTTGTTTAATTGATCATGGATATTTTATCTTGCGATGATTGCAACTTCGGCGAAATGCATGATTATTATATTTTAAAGTGTTGTGAATTCCTATTCTGGTGTACTTCTTTTGCGGTAAGCTAACGAAAACACTTTTCAAGGCTTGAGATATTTGTTACATTGTCACAGTTCCGATAGTTACTCTTGAAAAATGATTACTATATTATTTTAAAGTGTTGTGAATTCCTATTCTTGTGGGTTTTTTTCGGTAAACTTATGGACAACTCTTTCAAGGCATTGAATTTGAGATATTTATTACAATTCCACAGTTCCAGTAGAGTTACTCTTGAAAAGGTTGCAGAACTTGCAGATTCACTGCTTGTCATAAGCGGACGACCATCGCGCTCGGACTGTTTCCAAGTGTTCCAAAATATCATGACTATGAACGGTGTCTGTATGCTCGAGCGCATTTCCTACGAATATTGACTTCTGCTATCCATGAATTGTGGCCGGTGCTGTGATAAATTACCGGGACCCGTGAAAACGTCATTAGAGTCACGAGTTGTGTTAAACTCCTCGCCTGGGTGAATTTATGGAGTCTCAGTTTCGCACTCGGTTTTGTATGCTCATGAAGCAATTTAGTTTCTGTTTTCACTTAGGTTAATTTAATTAGACGGTTTGAGAGCTGAGACTTTGGTTTATGAAAGAGTTGGCTTACTAGTGATTGGACACGTAATGTAAATAGAATTGTTTGTAATAATAACTACTCGTATTAGTCCTGGAGGGACACTAGGTTTAGAGTGACACCTTTCATTTCTTCTGTGGATGTTATAAGAGGCTTTGAAACGTGAAATTAATAGGTTTAAGTTATAGCCAAAACATTACAATGCCTTAATTTTATTATCTTGTTGTTTAGTAAGCTGTTTCTAATAGTTAGTACAGTAAGCTGCAGAGAGAGTAGCCCCCCCCCCACTTATACAATGTTTCATTACTAAGTGGTTACTTTTCTCTGCAGCTGGCCGTACGGTAAAAGTCGTCCGGAAAATTGTAAAAAGGTGTAATGAATAATATTACGCGAAGTTTACATAGCTCTTATATTTTTTTATGCTTTGTGGAAATGAGTTATTTACTTAATTAAAAAGAATAAAATAATCAACGTGGCAGAGGGAAACGCTGACAACTTTATTTTCCAAAGCTTTCACCGTCGAAGCGTTAATAAAGACTTAATTGACAGTTATTTGCAGGACTATTATAAAAACGAGTATGGTCTCTTTGCTTCAAATTAAAACCTCAATCAACACAATAAAACTTACTTTCATTTTAAAGAGATACGTGTACTAAGGGTGTACTCAGTGTAAACAGAGATGCAACCAAACTTTACTTTTAAACATGAAACTACCATACTTACTCATAGTGAAGTGAATTGGATACATTCACGTCGTAATATCGAGATTAGCTCGACATTTTTCATGGCTGCCCACCACTGCCCTTTACGCGCGGTTTGTATGAGTCGACGAATTGGCCAGAAACATATCGAGCTTGTCTCGATATGAAGGCGTGAGTGTGTGGGTTCTATTTCATTATAAACTTTAGTTTAATAAAAATTCTAAAATTAGTTACAACGCAGTAAAAGGAGCAAGCTAAGAGCTTTGTCTGAACAGTATTTGTATAGACATGGCTCTAATACAATATTAGGACAACACTTACAAACATGAAAACACGCATTTACCCGAACGTGATGCGGCATACACGCTAACTAAATTAACTTATCAGCCAGAACACACGATTTAACATGACAAACTTAAAAATAAACTGACTGATACCAAATTTATTGAAAAAGCGCATTTAAGGGTTGACAATAAGAGCAATGGAGAAGTCACTGATAATGCTAAAGAAATAAATGCAAGAGACGTTAAAAAGTAAAATGTAGTTAAAGACAATAAGACTGAAAACAAGTTTGACGGGGAAACGGAAGAAATGTTTGAAGTTAATGATAGCGATGGTGGTTAAGTTTAACTAGAGATTACTTCGACATGTTTAATTCTAAAGCAAATAGCTTTAACATATGTAAGAGGTTCAGAGCGTGTATTTACTGGGCTGTGGTTAAGTTTGTTGATGTAAATTGAATGTGTTGTTTTACCTTCTTGTGTTTGTTCTAATGGACATATCCCATGGTGGTTAGGATTTGTATTTACTAATATTTCATTTGCAAATGTCACTTTGTCTGTCTGTTATCTTTTCATGCTTTAATCGCTGAACCTATCATGATGAAACTAAGTAGGTAGATAGTTTTAGAATCGAAAAAGGACATAACTTTATATCCCGGATAACTTATAGTTTTTCAAAATTTAAGTATCTTATTAAGTAGACGGAGGCGCGGGCAACGGAAAATTTGCACTTAAACTTAAACTTAAGATCTAAAAACTACGATAAAAGATTGTCTATGTAACGTTTTGTGTTCTGTTTACTCCATTTGAGAACGCAGGTGTGATATGTGTATTCTAAAGCCTTTGTAATACTTTAAGTCATACAAGTCTAATTCTTCATATTTCGCAACTTATACAGTTGATTGTAATTGTCGAAAAATATATTCTAGTCACGTAGTAGTCAATAGAACTGCCATATTTCATATTGCAAACTTCGCAACGTTTGTTTTAGATTCAACAATTGCTCCATTGTGAACGGTAATACCCATGGGATTGTGATCGTAAAGGGTCGACCGTTTATTTCAACCACACTTGCATACCAAGATGTTGATGCCTTGAGGAATCAGATGCAATATTGAAGCTTACCTGCAACAAGAAAACAATTAATTAAATAGACATAACATACATACATCAAATCACGCCTATGTTCCCAAATAGGTGTAGGCAGAGCACACGAAACGTGAAATAGACATATCCATGATTATGACTATTTCACGCTTCGCAGCCACTTCTAGCATCATTTTGGGTTAGAAAACAAATGTAAGAGGTAGTATAATAGTGACAGGTTGCTAGCCTGTCGGCTAAAGAATACCTAAACCCATTTCCTTAGTTGCCTCCTACGACATCCACGGAAGAAATGGAGAGGTGCTATTCTAGACCCGACACCACATGGGCTGGTTTTAAATATACAATTTGCTCAAAATTACTAAAGAAGTAACCAAAATCAGCAGTAGAAACACTATTTTAAGACTAAATAAATCCAAAAGAGGCTTTCACCTCGTCAAAAAAAAAATTGTCCCAGAAAAAACAAAAGCCAATCCGCAATTTTGAATTTCGAATAAATTTGTTTTTGTGAGCGGCCACTTATGCATAGAGCTTAGCCGCTAATCCAAATCTTGTAGCGAAAATCTAAAATGTATCTGGGCTAACGGTAAAAGAACTCACAACAGAGATGAAATTGGGTAGAAAAGATGGTCTGTGTGTTGTTACGTACCCATAAAAGGAGTCTGTACTTAAATATTTGTTGCTCTTAATAAATTATGTTACGGGGAAAAGACTTTCCTAGATTCAGTATTCCGAAATCGTAAGGGGATCGAGGCAAATACTAGAATTAAAAGTAACTTAAACAAAGTATTCACGGCCCAAGATCTAAAAATAACGAAGAATAAAATATCAAGAACAAAGAAACTTAATCGGCCATAAAGCTGTATGCCAATGCGGGTGCTTTACGTCTTACATATTCATCGGTGAGGCTAAGGCACATTGCCAGGCAAATAAATATGACAAAAACACTTTTACCAGCAACTATACATACAAATTACAATGTATACCTACTCCTGCTTATCTACAATATTCGACGACTATTTTCAAATAATCGGAGGATTAAAGAACTTTCAAAACGTTCGAATTCAGAACTTGCTTCTTTTGTTTTTAGTATACATTTTAAAAAGTGGCCAGTGACTTTTTTGCATTAATAATCTTACTTTGACATACATTAGTCAACATTTACATTTTTTATGTTTTTTTAAGTATCCGCTTAATGCAGAGGCAGAGTTCACAATTTTTATTATTAATTTAATCTATTTAAGTATATGTTTGATACGTCACTTTTGTGTGACATTTGACATCAGAAATTTATTCAAACTTAAATTTCTCCACGATCTGTTACCATATTAAATAATTATAATCTACTAAAATGTTGTAATTACAAAACTGTTAATAAAATAGTCTAAACACATACAAGTTGTAGGTAATATTATTATAATTATATACCCTTGCAATTATTGACCTGAGTAGGCAGCAGTTTTAAAAGCTACAAATACATGGTAAAAATAGTAGGGCTCTTTAAATACTAAAATATCACAGCTCAAAGATATTGCAAAAGAAAGATACTACACTACTCCAGTACAGCTGATAGATAATAATCGTCAAATCGCTAAAATTATTTTCATACCGAGTATCCTGCGTTCGTAGAATAAGGAAAAATCCTTACATTTCTTTAAAAGAGTAAGGTTTTCTTTGATGAAAAAAAAAACACTAAATAATTATCATCAGGGAGGTCTCTTACACCCTGTATAACTTTTTGCAGCGATACTGTAGCGATGCGGTCGCTTCGCTAGTTGTGTGCTATGGTGTGCGAGGGCCTTAGCATCAAGCAAGGTCATTGTTGTTAGGTTATTTGACCTCGCATATTTTTTATTTCACGAATATCCAAGAGAATTATGGTCCATCACTCCAACCCATTATTTAAACCAGCAATTATTTATAACACAAATGTGTTGTTGCCTCAATATGTAGTGCCCTTAGGTGTAATAAAATGATAACATGTGAATATAATTGGATTTATTGACACGATTATTTATCTTGCGTGGAAGTATTGAGATATATTGATAATAACAGTCTTGTAAACGAACTATACTTCATGCGAATATACAGACTACATTTTAAGAGAGAAACGTTTTAGAACCCCAGCACACAGCGTATTTAAAAAACGCATTGACGCACGTATCCGCGCTTCACATGAAATTCGAACGCAACTTTGTAATCCTAAGCACACGGGGTGATCGTGAAACGCGCGTCTACTGCGCGTTTACGCTCAGATTCAGCGATACGGACGCGTTGTAGCTTGTAGCTTATACGTTTTCATTCGCTCCATTGTCCCTCCACCGCTCTTCGTACGGACTTTAAACGAGTTGTAAACGCGCTTCACACGCGCGTTTGTACCGCGTTTTACGCGTGTTCTTGAAACCCCAATCGTCTGCACGTTTTACATCTGCTAGGGCCTAGGAGTGTCTTTTGGTTATAAATTCCAGTCATACTTATTTCACAGCAAGCCAAGTTCAAAAACGTCTATTATTTCATGTAAATGTAGGTTAAAGTCGTAAAACAGCGAAATGCTATCTTTTCCATTTAATCATAGATATGACACATAGATACAGGAATTACTGTGAAAATGTCAAGGAAAAATGCTTTCGTAGAAAAATCCACAGCTTGTAATGAATTCCAGCTAACTTTGAAAACTTATTGCGTAAGTACAACTAGGAAAAGAAAATGAAAATACTTAATTAAAAAAAAGCACAAATAAAGCGAACGTTAAAGAACTTACTTAAAACAAAACTTTGCTGTTGAGTAATGCAGTTTTAAACTTTACTTCTTTTTTCAAATAGTTTTAAGAACAAAAGCCTGTAGACTAACGCATACCTACACCTCCTTAGTCGTCTCTTATGATGTTGTTCACGCAATTCGGAACATGTAATTTTCTATTGTATAATTTGGAACGGGCCTTACTTAAAATCAGTTCAGTCAGTCATTTTTGTATCTGTGGCTTCATTCGGTCATCTGTATGTGATAGGTCAATTCACATTCTTTCGACTCTCTCTTGCAATCCGACCAGGAATCATGGCGGACGTGTAATAGCTCTTGCTAAACCGATCATCGTCTGGGAAAGACGTGTGCTCTGTTATTCATCTTTCATTGTGTGTGTGTGAGTTAAATAAACTTCAGGGTCAAGTTCAAAGTTTTATTTACTGATCAAGCTCCACCACATCCCATCATAACCATCAATATATCAGGAGGCATCTTCAATCTTCAACCAGAATCAAGTCAGCATCAGAAATCAACGCGGCACGAGGGGTCACGTGACATCAGCGTTGGTAGTACGGGAAGTATATTCAACATTTTGGAAACCCACGTTGCAGTAAGGATTATTGTAATCAGATGTCCACGGAAGAAATGGAAATTTTATTTTAACCCTACATCTCACAGACAACTTTAGAGGTGCCTCAAATCATTGGAAACATTTTGACAACAAAATCACTCTTTTAAAATATTCACGTAACTGATTCCAGTTTCCTCCCGTCACATGTATTTATGTTAAGACCGTGCAAGCGAGAAAGCATTATTTATTATCATTGAAGGAAAGGGAAAACAGTTTCCACATAGCATTTGGAATAGGTCTCACGGTAAGTGTGTACACTACTTTCTATGCCACTTTTAAGGGCAGAAGAGTTTGCTTTCCGATCTTGTACCGCTTTTCTTTTTAAGATATCGATCGATAGTGCCGTATAGTGATGGGTTTCAATTATTAACACCTCTCCATTTATTACGTGGATGTCGTCAAGGAGATAAAGGAAATAGGATAAAGTATATTCATATATAAAACTATTGTTGGATAAGTCAATTTATTCCTTAAAAGAATTTATTGAATGCATCAATTTCTAATTCCATGACATGTTAATAATTCTATTTTTCATTTTTATTATAGACATTATTATATTGTATGATAATGATAATGACATTTTCACATTGTGTGATTTGCTGTTTTTTCTTTTTTTTTTTTTTATATTGACATTTGAATTTACATTTCATTTTTGATGTAATTGTATTTTTTTTTTCTCGTTTTATTTTTATTTTGACATTTTACATATTTTATAATTGTGAACTTTTTTAATTTATGATTATTATTTACTTTTATGACGATCTTTTTGTGAATGTATTATATATTTTGACATTTAAAATGTAATATTATTTATAAAACGAAATAAAGATCTATCTATCTATCTATCTATCTATCTATCTATCTATCTATCTATTTAAGGCGACAAGCTAGCAAATTGCTAGCAAAAACTTATAACCAAAAAAATATGCTAGAAATGCTACGAAACGTGAAATAGTCGTGGATTTGTCTATGCCGCGTTTTTGTGGTTTGCCTATCCCATCTGGGAAAACCGGCGTAATGTATGTATGTATATCGATCGAATTTTAAAAAGCGTCTTTGTGTATTTGAGATTATAGACATTCAAGTTCTCAATATAACTATACATACAGCATCTAAATAGCTCTAAGTGTTTTCAAAACTGCAAAAAGTTGAACATAACATACATAAACATCACTCCTGCATTCCCAAACGCAGTAAGCAGAATACACGAAATACTACATAGACAAAACAGCGATTATATCGCAGTTTTAACCACATTTTCTACATTTACGCGCTAGACTAGAGATACCCGTGGTCAAAACTATGTTTTAACTAAACTGTCTTTAGGCATAAACTGATGCAACCTGTGAAAAAAATTACTAAATTAATTAGAAAAAATACAAAATCTTAACAAGAAATAACAAAGGTCAAGTTCTCGGCAGTTTTTTATAGGATTGGACGTGTTAAAAATAAATGGCGCCTGTCGCTTATCATGCAGTCTAAACTTTATTGCTCCGATAAAGTGACCACCCTTACTTGGTTACTGCGTCACGATCGTAAGTGTTACCTTACACTTTGGTAGATTCATCCAATTACATTGCTGTTTGTATAAAAATACAGATGAAATCGACTACGGATTGGACTTACCTTCTAATCCTGATAGGCAACTTTTAAATATTTATCAAAGATATTATCAACTAAAGTCGGGAGGGCTGTGCAAAGAATTTGATTTCAATTTGCGGAACACAAAAACAAGCCTCCTTGTGTCTCCTATATGAGCAAACTCTGGCCTGATATGCTACACTCGCACTATTTATGGCAAGGAATGCCTTAAGAAAACATACACTGCAAAAACCACACAGTCCAAACCTTTTTGAAAAGCAAACCCAACCAAAAATCGACTTTAAACCAAGCCACAAAAGCCTGCACAGATTAAATCGGCCCGCAAACGTAATTTTGCCACCGTTTGTACACATCACAAATCGTCAAGTCATTTTGAACTTTATGCTAATGTTAAAAGAAACCATGTATATAAGCAGATTTTCGCTGTATAATTATGTTAGTAATTAATTGGGCGCCACAGGATATCCATTTACAAATATAGGTACGTTACTTTGCTGTATACAGTTCGAACGAAATCAATTAACCACATTTTTTGAAGAGTAGGTGTGAGACTTGGGAAGGTGAGGGTTATTGAACCTTTGAAGTAATAAACGCGTAATTTTGTGGACTATATTTACCTTAACTTTGGTATCATACTGTTATAGTTGAGTTTACAGTGATCGCAATAGCTATCGACAGCGTAAAGCTTTGTTCAAGGAGACGCGGCACGTTTCGCATCGCATGCAGCGTGGCATCTGGTGCTGAGTAACGCTTAAATGCTTCTCCGTAAACGCCTTCAAGTAACGCAGTTAAGTTTAAATCTAATGCATCAAGTCGTACCTTTACACGTAAAGCTGAACGCCACACGTCTCCTTAAACGAGGTTTTAACGATTCGTTTGAAGAATTTCACTTCCCCAAGTGACCGGTTGCGGCAATATAAAATTCTTCATTTGTTTTCATGTTTTGAATTTGATACACATACTCGTAATCTAGGATGGAGGACAATGAAGTACAGTTGGGAAAAAGTACAGTCGACTAAAAATGCTTGTGTAGAAAATGTAATTGTTGTTAGTAAGGTTATTTATTTGTGGCCAATGGCCATGCTACATTTGCTACATTGCTAAAATCAGCAAAGTGAAACGGTTAACATAGATTAGCTACATACAAATCGTAATCCATTTGTCAATTTTTATCCGCGTTATCTTTTACATACTAGTCGATGGTTTAATCCCGATCAACCACGAGACAGCCGGCGCCCCCGAGTCGATAGCCGCCGATAAATCGATTTATATCTCTAATCTTATCGATTCCGATAAACGCTTCGGCGATACATGGCGGAATTACTTTATGAGTGCATTGACATATAACAATACGAGTTATGAAATCATACGATCGGTATCTTTACGGGCTTCATGGGCAGTTACTTAATGAGTTTATTATTTGTGTGTACTTTGGAAATGCATCATTCAAACATCATCATTATAACGATTGTGATCATAATCGTCTTCAGTCTTTTTAGTCCCACAAATGAGCACAGATCTCCATTTGGGATTTGATAATTGACTTTGATGGCAATTATTTCTTTGGATTCGGTGCTGATTGGGAAAATTACAAATGACATATTGTTTGTATATATAGCTAACAAACAATGCAATGATACTTTACAATACAAAATACAGTCAGCGGGTAAATTATCTGCACACCCCACTTTTTTAATAATGTGGAAAGTGAGATTTCGTTCAAGGTCTTTGAAGTGAATAAAATTGAAAAACTTCGATGGGCGGATGGATAATTTTGTCGTTGAGTGTATATTAAACACTATATTGAACTAAAAATATACAAAAGAGTTTATGAAAGATGTTACTGCTAAAGCAATTCCAAAAAAAGAAACAAATGAAATTGGTCCAGGGATTGAATTTTCGGTTGAAAATTTGAAAGCTATGCAAAATATTCCAAAATCTGTTGTCATTTGAAGCATGTAAATAGAACAATAAACCTTGTTTGCTGATACTAATATTGCTCGAAAGATAAGAACGGCCTCGATTGATAATTTTGTAAGAGTTAGGCTGTCCGTATGTCCACAAACCGATATCTGAAAACCTTGACTAACTCCCACTTAAAGCAATAAAAAATAAGCATGTGTAAATGGGTAGATACGTTAAATGTATTGTTGTTTTTCTAACTCAACATCAATGCTCATACAATAATAATTAGACTTTTCGGTCGATCAACTATTTTACTCGACTCCTCATAGTCACCTAATAAAAATTAAATAATGATTTTCCAGGATGAAGTAAAAAAAAAATTTTTATGGCGCATCTCCTGAGCGTAAAACAGGACCTAAATATATTCCGATTTTTTAAGGATCTCTGCTTCACTTATCTCTTGACTTACATAACATAATAACATCACAAGAAGATTGATTGACTCATTTAATGATAAAATGTTAATGTTGTACTGCAATACGAACACAATCTGAATAAAAAACAGTAAAATTCCTTGTAAAATCAACATCTTTTCTGAATTTTGTGTGCCTTGCAGCAGTAAAAGGGCGCAATGAGTCACTGATAAAGATTGTTTCTAGGAACAAAACTTTTCTGCCATGACCCAAGTACTTATTAAAAAAAACTTTCCACAAGATTGATTGACTTTCTACTCCGCTGTTGGTTTAAGGAAGCAACAAAAAACCGTTTACTTTATCAATTAATACCGCTCCTATCATTTAATTAATCTGTGTAATGCAGAAAGCTGTATCGCAGTGATATACGCAGGAAAACAAATTGTAATTACTCTGCCTGTACCATTTCCATCGTCTACAGATCCTTACTCCCTTAAGAAGAGATACCGAAGAATCATTTTCGATCGCTCCAAGTGCTTCGTCGTCATCAAGATTCGTCTTTTCCTCGGCTGTTTATCTTGCTGCTTTCTTGTTTAATGCTGTGTTTATTGTTTTCGCTAAAGATCTTTCGCTCGGGGACGCTGCTACCATAAAATTTTCTAAACCGTGTTCCATTTCAGTTTACGATTGCACCGATTCAGTGTTATTAACTGCAATTGAATCTACCCAAACAGTTATGGGTAATTACATTGAATAAGCTGATGATAAACTTACAAACGTCATATAATTAGACGCCACCGCTATCAGTGCTATCAATAAAATTATACAGCGTCTGGGACGTTTCCTCAGCTGCGATAGTATCGCATAAATCGTCGTCCATTATCGCTTCTGATCAGGTTAAAGGCGCAGTCTTCGATGTAGGTGTAGAAATGTATATTAACTTTAGTGCTAGATACGGTGGGCATGACGGCGCCGGTTATAAGCCGAAGACCAGCTCGTTGGCCTGCAAATAATGATTGGGATCGACATGCGATGCTCTCTATCTACAGGATGCCGATCAGGTATTTGTAGATGCAGCAATCGTCGGATATGTTAGAAGTATGTGTGTAAAAGCAAGTTTTATTCCTCACATTTTGAAATAGATATCTGTTTTTTATAGAGCAATCAATGATAAGACCATTAATAAAGCAAAAAACAGATGTCACATCAAGAATTTTAATGCGGCCGTTCGAAGAATCCTATTTAAAACCAAGAGCACCAAATCCGTAACCACAGCGTTTAAAAATAAGATTAGTAATTCATTCAAAATGCTAATAAATGTCACCGCGAAATGACTCTGTCTGTGGTTGGGATTTCGCACGCCGTTGACAATGCATTTTATGTGCTCAGCGAATCGTTATTTTTGTGGAGTTTCAGCGTTCAACTGTCGGAATTTGCAGACGTGATCATTAAAAAAATGTAGGTAACAATGCGTGATACAATAGCAATAGGATCTATTGTATGCCTGAACATCCTGTATTCACACAATGTTGAAAACAATGAGTGCTGATGCAATTGTTCGCAAAAACTTGTTGGCAATTTTGATGATTTTGCTGAATCCGAGCTGTTTCACAGTGTTGTCAGGCGTCAACTTATTTGTACAGATGCGTCACGAATATATTTCGTTGAATGTATGCCTTCTAAACAAGGAGAGTCTAATTGTGTCAACAGAATTAATATAACAGACAGACTCAAATTCCATTCCAAGTTTTGACATCGATGCATTGATAAATTCTTGCGTTTCTGTTGAAGGATCAAACAAGTAAGAGTGATACTTTGCTCGATGTTTGGACTTTGTATTGTAGCCACTGGTTGATACAACTGGGGACCGAAGAGCTGGCTTCTTCGCTAAATGCAACATAGCAATGCGATACAACCGAGGAAGCACTTTCAGCATCTTCGGGACCATGCCTTGTAGATCCTCTTTTCTATAAATAATTCAGTTTTTAAGCAAGGTTTTTTTTTGTTTTACAAAAGTTATCCGGCATGACAAAATTTTCCTCAGTATATTCGATGACACTTTTAAAACGAACAATATTTAAACAACCATATTGTAAACATACCCAGATCATACCAGGAATTTGCTTAACTGCGAAGCATTGTTTTTAAATTTTAAACCACGTTTTCTCCCGACATTCAGCATCGTTACGTAACGAATGACAGGCAAAATTGGTATTAACCACTCGATAATAGGGCCCATAATTCACTGAACGTACGAATTTGCATAATGAACTTGCTTAATAAATGGACCTTTTTTTTAAAGAACGTTGATCGCTGGCAAAATTGATTGTCGTTGGCCAGTACTGGTTTTCAGATGTTATGATGATTTTTTTATCTCGTAACCTTATGTGGTAACCGATGGTTATCGCATGCTTGCGTAGTTAACAGATCAATAATAATAACCGTTTATACAACGGGTAACCGCTTCTCTTTTTGCGCTCTGAAATCAAGACTCAGTCTCCTTGTTGTATGAATTAAACAAAATTAATCAGCTCAACTGACGGACTTTAGGAGGCAACTTACTATTAGTCGTGCATTTCCTTTTTAACCGACTTCAAAAAAGGAGTAGGTTCTCAATTCGACCTAATTTTTTTTTGTGTATGTTACTCGATATCTCGGAGACCCATGAACCGATTTTCAATTATTTTTTTTGATTGAAAGGGTATAACTCGAAATTGGTCCCATTGGCACGAAACCAGGATCTGATGATGGAATCTTGGAGAAATCGAGGGAACTCTTCAAATTTTATATGGAGATGTACGGCGTTTTCGGTAATTTGTTGATGAAGTCAAGATTTTACATTCAGTAAACAGAATACTTTCAAAATATTGCTAATTTGAAGTCGGTTTTTTTTGTTTAAAATTATTATTTATTTTTTAGTCGCGAAGGACCTGAGCTTGTCATTTCTAGCAACAAATCCGCTAAATTGGCAACACTGATTGCGAATACAGGCGTGACATCTATTATGCATGTATGTAAAAACCGTCGCTGAGAGCTGCTCTGAAGCAACACCGCCTTGTGTGTACATACATGCATACAATCACGCCCGTTCCCAAATGGGGTAGGCAGAGCAGACGAAACACGATATAGACAAAATCATGATTATAACTATTTCACGCTTCGCAGTTACTTCTAGCCTGATTCTAGGTTTGCAAAGATGGAAGAGGTAGAATAGTGACAGGTTGCTAGCCTGTCGCCTAAAGCATACCTAAACCTATCTCTTACGACATCCACGGAAGAAATGGAGAAGTGTTATTTTATCACCTGACACCACACGGATCTGTTATACATGTATATAAAAACCGTCGAAGAGAGCTGCTCTAGAGCTACACCTCCTTGCTTATGTATACTAAAGTACCATACTATTATTTAGCATTGTGCTTGCTAAATATCATGCCAAAGGCAACTCCTGCGCAGTCCAATCCCTATGCCCCCCTGACCTACCACGTTATCTTATCAGTCGAGATAAGCTTTACACAACGCAGCTGCATACCTGTTTGACTAAAAAGCTGTAAACGCCTATACTTTCTTCGGGAGATAGGATCTTTCAAGTTGGAAATGCTAGGCAGATTATAAGGTTATGTCGCGCTAAGGTACTTGTGATTTAGTCTTTCGGAGCAAAATGTTCAATACGTTAAATGTACACAGCGCCTTATTATGAAACACGCAAAATGTACTAAAAGGAAAAAGTGTATTCTCTAAATAAATGAAAATTTTTCGAAATATTAGAAATCGAAAAAAATATAGAATTAGACATTTCTTTAAGTTTTTCTCATTCATGATCATTCACTCATTCGTGTTCTCAACAATAATTGGAGCAACGAGTATGTTTGCGAATGATTGTTGAGTGAATGTAGTTAGAATTTAACCGAAAATCAGAATTGGACCATCAATCCGACATCTACTATATAAAAATAAGTCGTGTTTTCCTTCCTGACGCAATAACTCAACAACGCCAGAACCGATTTGGCCAATTCTTTTTTTTAAATGTTCGTTGCTAAAAAGTTGGTAAAAAGCTAGTTTAGTATGAATTTTGACAGTCATTAGTAAACTACATACCATTGACGAGTTGACAGAGTTAAAAAAATATTAAACACTAGCTGCAGAAACAGTGAAATAGTCACAGTTTTGTCTATGTAGCATTTCATATGCTCTACCCACCCCGTTCGGGAATACAGGCGTGATATACTAGCTTTTAACATCTAACAAACCGCACTTCCTACTTCTCACGGCTAACTTGAGCTAGTATGCGTGTACGACGCTCGTATGAAACAATGGAACTAATATTCCATTCACTTGCTCAGGGCAGGCGCATGCGCGCAACTGTGATAAAACGGTTTAAGAGGACCGCCATTCACACCGGAAAATGTACGTACAGTCAGGGAAAATGTATGTTTAGCAGGTTGAGATACTTCTAAAATTGACCTTATTATTATTTCCAGCCAGTTGTATGACATAAATACTCAATATTGAACTTCATGGTGAAGTTTGTCCTATACTGCGAACAAATTATGAAGGCGGTCAACCTGCTAAACATTCAGATTCCCTGACTGCATGTAATCCTTTATTGTACAAAATAAACATGACAAAATAACAAACAAAATGAAACATAAGTACGAATATATCCCTTAAGGGATCGCTTCTTGCTAACCTTCAAGCGATTGACAAAACATGTGAAAATAGAATAGACACACAAAGAAAGTTGTTGATGTTGTTCTGGGGTACATTTTATACATACATACTGTCACGCCTCTTTCGCATAGAGATCACTTTGTTCCACTTGCTACGATTCTGACATACTTCTTTTGCTTCATCCACATTTCTTCATACATGCTCGTCGGTTTCGGGTACTCTTGACCTGACCTGTTTCTAAAACGTCCCCGATTTGGTCACGGAACGTCCGTCTTGGTCTTCCCTCCCAACACACCCACACTTTCCGTATAAATCTGTTTAGTAAATCTTCTTTTATCCGTCCTCTCTTTACGACTGGACCAGCTAAGCCACCTTAGTACATTTTCGATAAAAAGAAACAATAGAAAGCACGAAAGAATATACACGGTGAAAAATTATATTTGTTGTGAAAAGTTTGATTAATAAATATCACAGTCATGTCAGGGTTTTCCGTTAATAGGTACAGTAATGACAGAATGCCAGTCAGTCCCCTAAACCATACCTAAACCTATTTATCCTTACCTCTTAGGGCATCTACGGAAGAAATGGAGAGGTTTTATACTAAACTTCTACGGTTCACGGTTTGTTAGATTCGGTGTAACAAACAGTCGTTTTAATAGAGGCTCCCTTTGTTCCTAGGCTACACATTAGCTGTGCTAGTGCGCCTAGATTACAAGACCTGAGTTGTGAGTGCAATACTCACGTAGTTGATAAGGGTAAAGGAACCAATGATGCACCTGTTGTCCCGCATAGAAACAAACTAAGTACAGTCACGAACCGGGATTGTTGAGCCACTTGCCACTGTTCGCAATTTAGACGTGTAATCAATGACCGATGTGACCGACTAGATGTCAGCTATTGGATTAGTATTACACGACCAAGTTACAAACATAGGTAAGTGGCTCAACAATCCCTGTTTGCGATGGTACTTACTCAGACAACTTGGTTCGTGGGGTCAAATCCCACCCTCTAAAGTTGGTTACTTTTGCATTATCCTTCCACGTTGCTTTACGTAATATAAATAATTCATAGAATTAATTAAAAAATTAAATTGATTCATTCATCAAAAACATTTCTTAGACAAGCTAGTATAAAAAAAAGAGTTATTAAATTCACAAAAAAAAATAACAACACTGGTTTAGATAGAGGTCCGTGTGGTTCCGTGTGATCCCGGGCTTAGGATAACCTCTCCATTTCTTCTGTGGGTATCATAAGAGGCGACAAAGAAAAATAAGTATGATTTAAGTGTCAGGCTAGCGATCTGTCTCTGTTAATACCTTTTATATCCAACGTAAAACTTAACACAAAAAGGCTGCGAGACGTGGAATGTTATTATTTTACCTTATTTGGAAATAGAAGCGCGAAGATGTATATGTTATTCTCCCTTCGCCAAAATATACTTACATAGACTTGATCAAACACATCGTAGAGGCGAGAAACGTGCTCTATGTATCTATTCTATGAACGTTCAATAGATAAGATAAAATTCTGTTTAGTGATACCCGAGCTAGTAAACGAATATAAAGTTAACGTAACAGGTGACAGGTTGGAGCTACAGTATGTTATGAAACCTAACAGGACAAAAGCCACCTGTGTTGAGCCGTTGAGCGAGGGTATGAAGTGACAGATGTTACTGTGTTACAGCCTTGTTAAAGCGAAATTAAGTTTAAACTTTACAGAGTACCTAATTATAACGGATACACTAAAGTCTTTATATTATACTAGCTTTTACTCGCGGCTCCGCTCGCGTTAAATTCGGGGTATCACAGAAGAGATAGCACACATACCAATTTATAGCTTTCTACATTGAAAACTTCCACCCCTCACTTTAGGGAAATGGGGGGTTTTGAAGAGACAAAAAATAGCCTATGTCACTCTCCATGCCCTAAACTATCTCTACCTAAAAAATCACGTCAATCCATCGCTCCGTTTAGCCGTGAAAGACGGACAAACAAACAAACACACTTTCACATTTATATATTGGAACGGATTAGCTTGACATATTTCTCGCTAATTCATGACCCATCGTCGAGGCGAGTGGCCCGAAACACGTTGAGCTACATTAAAGGCATGGTTCTTACGGTAGTTTCATAATTTTATGTATTTCTTAATGTATTTCAAACGTTTACATACGGTAATGCTATTCCTACCCACAACATTCAACTAACACTGCGGTGATGAAATAGTACATTAAACAGACATAAACCACTTGAAAACATTTGTAAACTGTGTGTTGAAATAAATATAGTATCATTAAAAACATCAATGCGAAATGCGAGCCAAGTTCAGTATTTAGGTTATGTAACTTTATCAGCTTTGTAGACAAAAGTGTTGGTGGCAAATGAATAATAGGCGCCAAGTTCAAAAAAAAAATACCTCAAATTTTACTTACAGGATCCAACACAAGTTAATCTGTAGAGTTTACGTAAAGCATTTGTTTCAATTGGACCGTGACTTAAACTCAATTTCTGACCCACCAGAGAACCAATTTATAATAAATGTCATAGTGACATTATATTATTTGACATAAAAAATCTTTATTATGTTTATTGTAACAACAGTATTGTGTTACATAAGTTCTACGTTTTGTTTATAGTTGTGTGTGAAGTACTCAGGCCGCAGTGGGCTGGCGTAGGAACTAGCTTAAATCCTACCAACCTTTCATAATAGACCTGTGCCCAGCAATGTGAGGTATTAATTCTTTGACAAACAGAACAATCCAAAAATGTAGAGAGATCTTTGTATTCGTCTTTCCTTTTGTAAAATAAAATGTTTACTTCCTTACTTACATCGAAACAATTAGTGAAAGATAGCTTCTCTTACCCGTATGCTATTCTACCGTGTCAATATCCCCAGCACGACTATAAAAGGCTTTCTCCATACAAAAGACAGCTGACGGCAAAGCGTCGCTTGCGCAGCCCAAACACATGGCTCATTGACATCAGTCTAATTTAATACTTCCTTCCGACACGTGCTGAGGGGATGCCCGGCGGTTTTTTACTGTGGAATGCGTTCGAGTGTTATTGGACCCAACATTCCAATATTGGAACCAATAATGAGTGATGTTCGTCCGAATATTCCAATGTTGGACCCAATGTTTTAACTGGTGAATTGCTAATACGCGTGAAATTCTTTTGGTCGTTATTACAAGATTTTTTTAAATGTCGTTTCATGTTAGAATTTGTGTCTTTACGTTTTTAGAAAACGGTGTACCGTGTTTATTTTTTAATGAACATATTTTGGGTAATCTGTTATTTCTAAATTAAATTAAGAGCAGAGATATAAGTAATAAAAAACTGTCTTACTTTTAACTGTCAGTTTTATAACGCAGTTAACCACCAAGTATATATGTTGTAGGGACGATCATAAAAGTGAGTAATAAATTTTGTGTGGCTACTTAAGGATAATTAAGGCAATTTTTTTAAGCCCAAAGTAGATTTCAAAAATACATTCAGACAAGTCCGTAAAATGCCAAAAATGCGGTTAAATTACTGGAAAACGACAAAAACAAGGGCAAGACAGAAAACAGGATTTTGTCTTATATTCTTACAAAACAAACAAAAGCTTTCTCGCTAACGCGAAATTTAATCCATAAAAGGCGAAAAAAGGCGAGTTTTCGGCCCAATTTAAATTCAGTTTAGTCGATTTTACGACCGAGAAACTTGTCGATTATCGTTCGTAGCTTTACGAACAAGGCGCGACGAAATAAAGTCAAGTTCACTCTTAAAACTGACCCAGTTTAACAACGGTTTTAAAACGGAACCTAGTATAAGGCGTATTCATGCTATGAGGGTTCAGTACACTTTTATTAAATTAATATAAAGCTCTAAGCGCAATGACAGCTGAAGCGGATAACGCAGCGCGGTGGCGTCATTATACTTATAAAACGCTACGCTCTTACTTGATTTGTGCTTTTCGTATAATTTTACAACCGACACCATTACGTTACCGCGCCGCCCCGCCTCCGCTGTCAGTACGTTTGGAACTTTATTGATGTATATGGTAGGTCCTCGTGAACTGTCGAGTTCAGAATAACACATTGCATTTTTTACTCTGTCTACCCCAATTGAGGACTACAGGCGTGGTGTTTAGGTATGATGCACTCGAACCCACTAGTTCTGACTCACCATAGAACCTATGTACAGTTAACGCCATGATGATATTGATTTTGCAATGATCTACAAAGGAAAACTTTACCATTGTTATTGTGACGTTCTGCGGTGGGTCAGAAACCAATAGCACTCGTAAGTAACCCTAAAAATATGGAAAGGCGTGACGAAACGCAGGAAATTAAGGTCTATCTACACAATCCAGTAAGGGTCAATTTCCACCAAAAGAGCAGCGCAGCGCGGCGTAGCGCAGCGACCCGCTCCGCGGAGAATGCGCGACGATTCCTGCGACTGTTCGAGAAGCCGCTGGAATGCGTAGGAAGTCGCTGGAATTTACATAATTATTGACATATTGTCACATGTATTGACAGCGGCCGTCGCGACTGCTCGAGCATCCTCGGGCATTCCAGCAAAGGCTCGCGCAGTCGCGCGGCTTCGTTTATGGAATGCGTTGTTATTACCATGGATACGCGGGCATGCGCCCGCATCGTTAGAGTTTCTCATGCGATAATAAGTCTTATTGTAATGAAAATAAAGTTGAAATTCTCATTCCACGGAGCGGGTCGCTGCGCTACGCCGCGCTGCGCTGCTCTTTTGGTGGGAATTGACCCTAAAGCTGTTGCGACACTGACGGCTAAATGTCAATCGTTTAAGTGGTTTGCAACTGATGATTAAAACCTGACTGTTCAAACTTTTACTTTGATATATCTCTCACTAAGTTCGTTATTTTCGTTACTTTATTTAAAATGGTTATAGTTTGCTAGACTGTTGCGTTGAGCACACTTTAACCTATTTCCTTAAGCTCCAAATGCACTAACAGCGGAAGCTGAATGGCGTCTTTCGTACAATTTAGAATATCACAACCAATGCCGTGACGCTACCGCGCCGCGCAACTCCGCTTTCGCTGTCACTGCGTTCGAAGCTTCAGCCACTTCATACGACAGTCACGGAAGAAATGGAAAGGTGTGCTTACGGAGGCGTCAATAACCCTCGCTATAACTTTTATTAACCGACTTCAAAAAGGAGGAGGTTCTCAATTCGACCTAAAATTTTTTTATTTTTTTTTATTTTTTTTTATGTGTGTATGTTACTCGATATCTCGAAAACCCGTGGACCGATTTTCAAATTTTTTTTTTAATCGAAAGGGTATAACTCGAAATTGGTCCCATTGGCACGAAACCAGGATCTGATGATGGAATCTTGGTGAAATCGAGGGAACTCTTCAAATTTTATATAGAGATGTACGGCGTTTTCGGTAATTTGTTGATGAAGTCAAGATTTTACATTCAGTAAACAGAATACTTTAAAAATATTGCTAATTTGAAGTCGGTTTTTTTTTGTTTAAATTTTTTTAATTTTAAACTTGAAAATGATTCTAAAAGTTGCTAGTAAACTTCGAATTTTTAATTCAAATACATATTTTAAAATGATGCGGTCTTTTTAATAATCACGGGAGATTTGCAAACGACGACTTAAAAGGCAGCCGTGGTATCAACGAGTTTTTTAAATTTTCATAACAATATCTTTGTTTTATGACGTTTAAGTTAACAAGTATAATGTTAGAAATCGTTTTTTTTTATGTGTAAAGAAAGCAAGAGAAACTGTGGTATTAAATTTATAGCCCGTTTTTGCGACACAAAGAAGTAAAACATGGCTGCGTCGTCGTAAATTTTTAGTTTACGTTTAGTAGGGAGCACGATTTCGTAAAAAATATATTTTAAACCTCTTTACATTGAATTTGATTTAGATTGAGGTACTATAGAAACAGGTTGCTAGCCTGTCGAATGAAAATACCTAACTATAGGTTGCTAGATTTTCGCCTAAAAATACTTTAGTCGCCTCTTACGCCATCCACGGAAGAAAGAGATGTTGTTCTAACCCCAACATACCTACTATTACTACTATAGAGTACCTACCTCTTAACCTAAAACCTAAAAATATGCTAGAAGTGCTTTATAAATAGCAAAAGCAAGCAATATTAATTTATGTGCATAAAATTCAGAAGAAACAGTTAGAAAAGACAGTCGTTATTCAAAATAATAGTCTTTAAAAATTAAAACTATCGATTTACTAATGAATTACGAAGCTTTAAAAGCTACTAAGAATTTTAGCAAGAAAAAAACAAGTTCTTGATGGCGTCGTCGGTCCAATTAATTCGAACTGTAATGGGCTTTGATGTCAGTTAATTTCTATCGATGAAAGATTTATGTATGACATTATTTGTAAATGACAGTGTCAAGTGTGTTAATTTATTGTGATACTAGACATTGCTTGAGACTCCATTTGCAAGGTGTATGGCGTGCTATTATTACAGGCACATACATCATGCCTGAATTCCTAAATGGGGTAGGCAGAGGATTAGAAACGTTACATGGCCAAAACCATGGCAATTTCACGTGTCGTAGACTTTAGGTTTTAAATTAGTAGGTAAGTAAAAGTGACAGGATGATTAGGCTGTCGCCTAAAGCACGCCTAGACCTAATTATCCTTTAGTACAGGAATTATACACATTTTGAAATGCAAATGAACCGAGAAAGCTGAATTTTTGATATGACGTAGAGAATTCCCATAAAAGCTTAACTTGAAATTGTCGACCAAGATTTCGTATGTGGGTTTTCCGCCATCTTGAAAAAAAGGTTTAGATTGGTTTTTTGACAATAACTCGGCTATCCGACGAGATACGATAATTCCGTCCAGGAGTTTTTTGTGGCTCTTTTTATGCTCTATAATTTATGCATTTAAACATTTTGCGTAACATGCATCGTTATCGAAATATCGACCGAAAAGCATATTAGGATAATGAACTTTGTTTTTTTGGCTATTTCCAATTTTTTGGTGACAAATATCTTTAAATTTGCTAAGATAAAACTTTTCTATCATATTCAGACTTACAATTTGGTTTTTTATTTAATTTTTTGACAAAAATTGCGATCTCTCGCGGTCCACGAAGTGAGATTTGATTTTTTCTGTCCAGCGCGTCCAGTCGGCAAGCTGACGGCGCGCAGTGGCAGCGCTTTGACCTGATTGGTCGTCATGAAGTGCAGTAATTTTATACATTTTGAAAAAAAAATAACCCAGAAAGCTAAATTTTTGGTATGATGTGGGGGATACCCAGAAAAGCTTAACTTGAAATTGTCGACCAAGATTTCCTATGTGGATTTTCCGCCATCTTGAAAAAATGATTAAGATTGGTTTTTTGACATTAACTCGGCTATCCGACGAGATATGATAATTCTGTCTAGCAGTTTTTTGTAGCTTTTTTTATGTTCTATAATTTATGCCTGAACACATTTTGCGTAACATGCATCGTTATCGAGATATCGGCCAAAAACTATTTTCGTCTTTTTCTATCGATATCTCAATAACAATGCATGTAAAGCAAAAATGTTTTACGCTTAAGTTATAGAGCATAAAAAGAGCTAAAAAACACTTCTTGACAGAATTATCGTATCTCGTCGGATAGCCGAGTTATTGTCAAAAAAACAATCTTAACCTTTTTTTCAAGATGGCGGAAAACCCACATAGGAAATCTTGGTCGACAATTTCAAGTTAAGCTTTTATGCCATTCTCTACGTCATATCAAAAATTCAGCTTTCTCGGTTCATTTGCATTTCTTTGCCGTTAACTCCTACGTAATGACCGGGTTACTTAGTCTCTTCGCGGAAGAAATGGAGAGGTGTTATTCTATCCCGACACCAGACGAAAAACGGTTTTAAAATTTACCTGGTTAATATTCAAAATAGTTATTTATTTATCCTTATATCAAAGATGTGCTTGACGAGTCTCACGGTTTTATGTTTAGGCTGTAGCGTAATAAAAGTAAGCATACGTAGGAGTCTTAGGTAGTGAGCCTTATGGAGAATTTCATTAAACACTAGTTTGATTATGCATAAACAACTATTTACATTCATTATCAGGGAAAAACAACGGAGTTTTTACAGAGCCTGTTTTGTAGAGTAAACAGCTTTTTTTACTTATTTTTTTCTTACTCACTGAGTAGGTACTTAAGACGGAAGCTGCATTACTCAGGCCAAACTCAGAACCATCAAACCGCGTAATTCCGTGTACAATATTGATTAACCACTTCCAGAGTTCAGAACGTAAAACGGGTATTTGCATTAATTACCGGATAATTTACAAGCATCGTAGGTAATCCGTTATGCGCGTGGGCAGCGTTGCCCAATCCATGAATGGCACACCCACGCGGTTATCAATGAAAACTTGTAAACGCCGTAGTGTCTGTTACGAAATGACTTTAGAACTGCTCCACTTGCCGTTGTCGCCAATATTGTGTTTGCGAGAGTTGGAAAAGGTAGAGGGAATTGGAGGAACAGTCACTTATACTTAAACACGGGGAATTTTAAGACGATCGCGTATCGGGTAGCGAAGTATATCAATTTATATTTTTAAAGTATGTTTTTCTGTGTGTTCGCAAAACTTTATGTTGTAATTGACAGATTGAAATCGGCAACCAAGTTCATTATTATGCATTTTAATAGGTATTCTTTCTCCGTCATGCTTTATCTTCTATTTTTATGGATCAACGTAAAAAATATATTAAAATGTAAATAAACCATTGCATTATTTTTTTTGTGGGGAAAATCTTAGCTGTGGATTGTTTTTTTTTGTTTTGTTTTAATAAATTCACGCCAGGAAATAATCACAATCTAATGCTATGTTAGCGGCGCATACAGCATGCATCGAATGCGAGCGAAGAGTTGTATATTATCTACCGAAGAGTTACGTCTTTTTACGCGGTTTACAAACACTAAGATACTTCTAGCTACCGCAGGATATTGCACGTTCAATAGATTGTTGGAAACTTTCACAAGTTGTCATAAAACATAAGTATGTACGTTACCATAGAGTCTTATTCTTTCGTAGAATGTTATTTCTCAAACTGATCTAAACGATTCATTTGTCAACTGTTTTTTTCCTCACGCCTGCATTTTCAAATGGGGTA
Source organism: Adoxophyes honmai (assembly GCA_005406045.1). Taxonomy (NCBI): domain Eukaryota; kingdom Metazoa; phylum Arthropoda; class Insecta; order Lepidoptera; family Tortricidae; genus Adoxophyes; species Adoxophyes honmai. The sequence continues at coordinate 56,013 of BHDV01013199.1, forward strand.
AGCAGAGCACACGTAACACCCAGTAAACAACAATACAAGTTTGTATAAGCTCAAAGTTAAGCACAAAGTGTGATAGGTTACTTGCTAGGCTTGCCTGATTATTTAGAGCCATAAGTTGCCAAAAGCAACGAGCCAAACAACCACTCTTACTGCTTTTTCAGATGAAAAATGGACTAACTCTGAGACAAAATGATGTTGTTGTTTGATTGAATTAAATCAATATTCATGTACAAACAATGGCAAAAAGTACACAAAAGATTCTTCTTCCAACATAGTCAACAATAACTGTATATTTTGCTACTGTTTCATAGATTGTTTAACGTTCCTAACTCAAACAAGTTGATATTGTCAGAGCAAACATTATTCGCGAATGTTTGCACTAACTGACCCACAGACTAGACAAATTTACGCAATTACCAACTGTCAGATTTGGCATTATGCTGTCACGCAGTGTCATGCTCAATTTACGTAAACACACACGGAATAAGAAAGTTTCAAGGGGAAAACAAACAAGTGCGATCTACCACGTATGTAGATAGTCAATAATCACGGGTTAAGTGCCGAGCTAAGTCTAGTTACTTTGCTAACTTGTAACTTTCTCGGCTTCCAATTAAAATTTCAATTAAATAGTTAAATCGCCGTCAGTTGGGACCGACCCGCCTAACCTTGCGGGTTTTGTGGCGGAAGGCACAAGCGACGGGCGTTATTGGCAACGCGCGATTATACGAATATTTCATTACGTTGATCAAATATACAAAACTAAGTACAGTACAATTTTGTTTTATTGAACTTAAAAAAAAAAACAAAACAAAAGAAATTAAAAGCACAGAAGCAATAGTCCAAATCGCTAGTAAGCGATCTAAGAGGTGAAGAACAAATGTACAAAGCCGTTATAATATGTAGAACTTTGTCGTGGGGAGTCCTTGCAGTCATAGTTTCTTTGATTAGAGATGCAAATGCTGACTGAAATAAGGTTCAATCGGGTGCCTTGAATGAATTCGGTAAAGACGACATGAAGAGAGAAATAGAGAGGTTAAACCGTGCACCACACGTGATATTTTTTAACGGGCGCTGTATTGAATAATAAATTTGCCTTGTATGACAATATTGTCTTCAGTAGCTACATGTATTAATGGAGCACGGAACAATAATTGAGCTCCTTATAAAGACCGCAATAAAGTAAAGAATGTGCGTTATTATTATATCCTTATCGGTGTCAAGTAATTAACTATTATTATGACGAGATGTAATTTAAACGCTTGTTTTTCTGACTGCTTTTCTGTTGATGTTAAGTTTCTTTGTTTTTCTTCAAGTTATAAAGTTATAACTTACAAAGGTCTTTCCAATATCATATATAGTCTGCCAGTGATTCAGTTTAAGTTACCCTGTGAGAAACGTACCTGCAACAAAAACAGAATATTGTTAGAAACAACGATCATGTCAAAAACAATGGTACTCAAGTTAATACAGGTAAACAAGCCCTTAAGAAGCTGATTTAAAAAACAAAAGTTTTCTGGGTTATAAAATTTTATATTTGCTGTTGTTATTTGTTACAAATTCAAATTCAAAATTTTATTTAGTTTAGTAAGTAGGCCGTAAGGCGTACTTTTGGACTTATTTTGTTTGAGTCTACCAGCGCTTAAAACCAAGAATGTGCTACAGAGTAATTTTCTCTAAGAAAATTACTTATAATAACTAAAACAACTTTTTTTTACACAGTCCCCGGCTTCAACGTTGCCAAAGTTAGTAGTGGTAGTAAGTAAACGCGCAACTTTTTGTCCATACAAAAGCGATGTGCGAACTTATCCCCGCTACTTTATTCTAAAGTTCATCAAAACTGAAGTCCATGCGTTCGAGATCTAGAGTAGACAGAGACGTCATACTATAACCTTCCTTGTTTAAGGTAAATCGCTTCAGCTTATCGCTGTGACCGCCGCTCCAGCGATTGTCGTTCAATCAATGGCACCGATCAATGAACCACTTTAGGTGTTAATCATTGAACAAGCGCAAACGCAGCGCAACTTTACTCCGATTATATGCGGACACACACTTCTGTATGCTAAGGACCTAGAGTCGATATTGGCTTAAGTTTGTGGATAAGAGGTTGTCGTTCTTGAACTATGCGGATTTGGACGCAAGGAAGAGTGTGATTCCAAAATAGGGTAGGAAAAAGTTGATTTAGAATATTTCGCGAGTGAGTGGGCCGTTCAGTGCTAAATTGGTACATTTAAAACCAACATTCAAATAAGGCATTATGAAGTAGGTAGGTAAATAGGTATATCTAAACCTTTTTTTTCTAAAGGGAGAGAACACAAAACGCTACATAGACAAAATCATGACTATTTCACGTTTCATGGCCACGTATGGCATGTTTTTAGGTTTTAAGTTCGCAGGTACAATAGTGACAAGTTGCTAGCCTGTCGCCTAAAATATTCCTTAGGGCCGGCGCTGACTGCCGGCATGGCTCGGCGGGTCATGGCAAAGGATTTCGTTACTGATAAAGCTATTTTAATCTTATTACTATGAGTTTAGAACTCATGTTACTTTATTTTGATACAACGATGCTGAGAGAGGCCGCGGCATGCCACAGCGTGCCAAAACATTCCTCGGGTTATTCTTTTGGATGCTGCAGCACAACTTACCATGCCGTCCTGTGCCATGCCGGCAGTGAGCGCCGGCCCTTAACCTAATTCCTTAGTCGCCTCTTACGACATCCGTGGAAGAAATGCATAATCTAAACCCGACACCACACAGATATTGAGTATTACTTGAGCTATTAATATGATAATAATTGAGTATCGATTGAACTATAATAATTATTAAACCCTTTCCAATGTCCCCATACCCATTGTATGTATAAATCTCAATTACAAAAATAACACACCTTGCAAATCTGACAAACACATGCCTTACAAAACAGGCTCAAAATGCATGTAATCTCTGTTACTCCTTAAGCACACCGTAATTTACCGCACATGGCAATCAAAGCAACGTATAATATTGAAGATACTGGGCACAGATTGGGGCTCCAGCTAAAAACTAAAAGTCTTAAGTGCCTTGGTTTTCTTCTGGAGATACGCCCTTTATAAGCAAAGGCTTAAGCCGCTTCCGTTCAAACGGTTCATTATTTTTAAGTCTGAAGATGGTAGATTACTTGTGTGAAGGTTCGGGATCAAATTACTGTCGTGGTTTTTTAGGTTTGGTGAACTTTCAATAGAACTGCTTTATACGTTGCCTTATAAAACGTATCAGTTTTGGTTTCTTGAGTCAAGTAGAGTGAATCAGTTTTTTAGTGAGGATCTGTATGAGTTCGCTTATAGTCCACGGTGGTTTTTAGTCTACCGTCAGGTCTTGGTAAAACCAAAGCATCCAAAAAAGGGAACTGACCATCATTCTTCGTCTGCACCATGAACTTAACCTAATCATGCGAAGTGTTTGAAAAATTACATTACATCTTTTACACCACAATTGTAAAAATGTCATCCACAAACCCCCACCAAGATGTCACGAAAGCATTGTTTAAGGCTTTTTCTTTCAACTACTCCATAAAACTAAGGATCAGGTAGAAGATTCTCAAACTGAAGTTGGTAGTGTAGACCACCTTGGTACCTTTCCATTACGAAGTGCAACGGTTTTCATAAAGCCATCAAGATTTGAACACGCGTGAGATGCCCCATTCGAACAGCCGTCAAGTAACTGTGAAAGATACTCTCTCCATTGTTAGACGAGTAGAAATACTTCGACAGCCCAACGTCAGTACAATGGATATGCCATTTAAGGGCCGTAGTTGCCGATCAATTTTCACTTTAAATGCACTGGTTTGATATGCGTATGGCATTTCGGTGAATGATTGCTTTGATGTGTTGTTTAGAGAAAGGATGACGATCCGTTTTTAGGAGAATGAGTCGTTGATTTGTGGTGAGGTGAGTTTTTATGAAATAAAATTTAGTTGCTTCTTGTGTAATTTAGCACTGATAATACCTACTTGGCCTTTTAAGTGGCATTTGACTGTTTACTAGAGTGTCTGTTTAATAGAGCGTCTTTTATAAACAAGTCAGCATAATAATACCATATTAAAGAAACGGAAACCAAGACAATTAATTGTCATGATACGACTTAACTTAAGTTTCATTGATTATTTCTAATTTGTTTACTAGCGTAAAAACTCTGACAGTTCTTAGGGCGTAAGGTTATGATAAGGCCCATTCAGTTCCACTCAATGACCCGGTTTTGAGAGATAAATTCATTCATGAGTTATTACTATAATAATAAATTTAACGATCGATACGTGACTTTACTATTTAGGCTTTGGAGGCTAGGTTGGTGTTAGTAAATGATTTACAACAGGAAATTAATCTAGTTTTACACGTGCTAATAATGAAGTGGAAATTTATTTGCTACAATTAATTAGGTATCCATTGAATGGTCGACAATTCAAAAGAAATTTCGAGTTTAAAATTCACGAAACGCAAACTGTACGAGGTAGAGCATATGAAACGTTACCTAGACAAAACTATCATCATTTCACCCGCAGCCATTTTTAGGTTAGAAATTAGATAAAGAGGAGTTGTTAAAATACCGGGTCACATGATTTCCGGAATGAAATGACATGTTACCAAGAACGTGATGAGATGACAGTAATCACGACAATTTCCTTTTGAGGGTTCCGTCCTCAAAGACTGAAAACGAGACCCTATAAAGACCGCTATCCGTCCGTCCGTCCGTCTGTCGCCAGGCTCTCACACGAACCAAGCTAGCTAGACTGTTGAAATGAAATGAAAACACACGACGTATACGTATACCTAAATAGCAGGAACGAATGATCTAATACTCTAATCTAATGCACCAAAGAAGCCATTGCGTTACCGATGCAATCAGTAATCACACCTCGTGCCTAATCAACATTTATGGCACACCACGGCAAAACATTTGTGCATTAGCGCGAGTTGTAATTTACTCAAATGCGTGATTATAACGGTGTAGTGATTCACGCAATCACCATGTTTTGCATAACATTATTATTAGAGGGTAGATAGGAACTTGTGCCGGGTTTGTCCCAATCTACCACAAACTTCCCCGCCAATATAGTAAGGTATTTTTGCAAGTTACTGACAGATAACACAGACTTAGCTATATCAATCTCTAAGATAGCTAACTGAAAAATGTAATCTACCTATTTTCCATCCAGAGCTAACCTTATTCCTTCATATCATTAGACTAGTCGACGCATCTGCGAATTTTCTACTTTATATTGGTCAAACTATATTCCTTTAGGACCTGTTCAGACAACATTTCCAAGTTACACCAACGGCAGCAAAACTGCACTTGAACTGCAAATGTGAAGTTAGATTGCAGTTTAAATACTGTCCATCTATACCGTCCTTTAGTTTGGGGAGGGTGATTATAGAAATTTTACGCCTAAAGAAGTAAAACGGCTGAATTTATGACCAAATTGTTTGAAATCAAAAGAACCCATCACATAAATAATGATCGTAGCGCCTGCTTTATGTTTAGGTCCGAGTCAAATGTTATACGTAATGAGATATAATGTACAAGCCCTTAATACTGTGTAATGATATCAGATGGTAATAACACGTCTCGTACATACTAATTTTGACAGCACAAAATGTATGCCGATTTGATAATAAGCAGTTACTAGAAAAACCAGGTTGTTCGTGTGAATGAGTTATGTTATCGTGGTTGAATTAATGTTGCACCTATAAACACACTTTAAATCTACGGTAATAACCACATAGCGTACTGCGTATGAGTAGTTCATAAAATATATGTTGAAGCTATACCAGTCAATTAAATGTAGGTAATAAAAAGTGACCTAATGTTAGTGTTATTATTCATAACAACTCAATAGTAAAGAAACATTAAAATATTCCGTTGTTGAATTTGAAATGATAAAAAAAATGTAAATTTGTACAAACTGAGGTAACGGCGCCAGTAATGGACAATAACTTATTAAATACTTCCTAGGGAATAGTCAATTGTTTTACAACAATCATTTCACAAGCTTAATGATCTTTATATCTAAACATTGTTGTTATTAATTTGTGACTATTTATATTAATTTATTAGCAATTGCTTACGATTTGACGATTATTTTATTAATTACTTGTATCTGACAAGTAAATTAAGTATCCATTACAGGTGCTAGTTAACTTTAACTGTCTGTAACTGGCTAGCAGGGCCCATACCTTATTGTTAGTTACAATAAATTTATTTAATCCTACTTCGTAAAGAATTAAGTTCTTCTGCTTTTAAACGTTATACGACGTGAAACTATAGGCCTAAACTTGTCATACTTATTTTAGTTGCAAACAATTGATTTTAAAATATAAAACTCAACGTCATAGTCATAACATAAATGTACAGATTCGTACGTCATATTAAGCTTAGACACGGTGACAACAAAGGCATACCAGTTGAAACAAGTCAGGATTTTGTCGTAGAATAAAACAGATAATACAGTAAAACAGGAACTAGCGGACTCGTGACGAAGATAACCCTAACAGTAGACCTTTAATCTTAAATTGAGCGATAAATTCATTGAACGTCCACAACTACTGTCCTATTGCTAAATCCCGTTAGGAAATATAGACTTCTTGAACTGGACAATGAGCTTTATTAGAAAGAATAAAGTTAGATATTTGCTTAGAGTTGATTACATTGTATCTAATACAAAGGTTGCCGTATACAGTGCGCCGATTAAAGCCAAAGGTACTTTAAACTACACCAATATTCAAAGTAACTACACAAAACCAGATGATTTCACGTTGTATGGCCAACGCTGAATATTCACAAAAGAAACCAGTGCAAAGAACTTCGAGATACCGGGTCGCTACTAATAATAATAATTAAACCATTTTTTTATACAATTGAAACGAGACATAGACTTATAATTTATTTCTCTCCATAGCTATCCTGCATAGTAATCGATATAAATTATGACAGCGTAAATCGATTCTCCAACAAAGATTTAACGTATTCATCGCTCGATTTGAATAAAAATCTCGTAAAAGCTAAGAGGAACAGTAGCAAAATTAATGCGTAGCAAATCTAGATCTGTATCGACTAGTGTCTGGTTTTATAGTGACATTCCAAGCTAGGGTAAAATCAAAACCACTATAATTATAATTTAGGTATTTTAAGTTTTTAAACTTATTTTGTTTTTTCGTTTCTGTTGCTTTTCACGGTTTGGAATAAAGATAAACTAAAAAAAAGTTGTAATGCTACTGCTCAAATTAATCCAGAACGTGTTTGAGTACATAGCATTTTTTACGAGTGAGTTATCAGTGTCATGTCTACATAACCAACTTATGTCCATAGAAAAGACACTGACTTAAATTTATGCGATATTGCCAGAAACAAGCTCTGCACAAAATCTTATTAAAAGCCTGAAATGGACAGCGACTGGTTCGTATGTAGGTGTCGGTGAATGAGCTGTTTACCCTAACAGTCCAATTTCCATAGAGAACCACCGTGAAGTAAATAATTGCATGGCTGACGTAATTTACACAAAATGGTGATGTCATGGAGCGTTGGAGACTGACAAATTAATAGCTCTGATATTTAGGTTGATATGAATTGTAAAACAAATATCACCAAGCCTACAATACATCCTACTGCAAGAATATTTAGTGCTAATGTAGTCTAAATCTATTAAACTACAGATAAACTAGTCTATCAAAGTAGTGTCACTGATTAATTAGTTTAATTACTAGTAATGGAAAGATAACTATAACAAAAGCAAACGCATAGAAAGTGATTAATGAATCTAAACTGAAAATAAATAGTGAAGCAGAAAACGACATAGTAATCCAAGACGAACATGACGAAAACGATTCAATAAAAGCGGATAGAAAGGAACAATTCAACAGCAAGCGTGAAAGATCTAAAACAGTTTATTTCCATACAATAGGAAACAGTGGGAAGAAAACATCTAATTTCGTCGTCTTTCCGATTGTGAACTATTGTAGTGCGGATGACAATGTCTTGGCTGTTGGAGATATCATTTGTCTTATCTTCATATAGTCAGCTATTGTGGGAAAGGTATGAATGGTTGTTTACTTAGAATTTATACGAATGAAGATTAGGAATTTTGGATTAATATTGCCAGTAATATTTCTAACAAAAATGTCGTCACGTACATAGTTACCTTTTTACCATCAATTAAAGTATATTACAGTTTGTACCATAGGTTTTTATACCAATCTTTTAGTTCAAGAAAAATAGTAACACTTTGGTAGCTATTCAGTTCTACTTTAGTCAATTAATTCCTGGTATTTTGTTTGGCATCTAAACGGAATAGCGTGTGTAATCTACTACTAGTACCACCTAACGTTGTCACATTTAAAAATAGCGATACATTATACAAACTGAACATATCTGAACAAGTTTAGTACCTAGTATAGTACTTGTATCAAATTAAAACCAATCTAGCCTCGGACATGTGGCTACGAATTTAAAATATTCCGACACGGTCAGCTAATAGCTGTATCAATCAAGCCAACAATTACTGTGATGCAAACGCCAGGTGGTCGGTTTATGTAATAAGTAATTGTTACATTAATATTTATGTTACAGTGGACTTGAAGATTATAGTTAGCAAGTAGATATATTATTTATTTACTGGAATACACGAGTACTTTAGGTGGTGAAGAGCGTTGAGATGGAAAAACGAATGGCTTAGCATTTATTTCTACGAATATAAACCAGTAAACCACACAACTTTGTTTCGTTTCATAGCCACTTTAAGGTAAATTTTTGGTTGAATTTTTGGTTTAAAATTGACAATGATAGGTTGCTAGCCTGTTGCTTAAAGGTTTCTTCTTCTTCTTCTTCAAGTGCCTCTTCAGTCTTGAAGGTTGGCCGTCAGCTTCTTGTACTCGGTCTTGTCAACCGCGAGTCGGAATAGTTGTTCGACGGCAGTAATGCCGGTCCACTCCCGAATGTTTCGTAGCCACGATTTCCTCTTTCGTCCAGCGCGCCTCTTCCCCTCTATCTTGCCCATCATAATAAGTTGGAGTAGCGCATATCTGTCATGTCGTAGCACGTGGCCGAGATATTCTATTTTTCTTACCCTAATATATTTCCTCAGTAAGGTAATTTGCAAATATTTGGTACTTTTGAAAACATAAAATGTACAATTAAAGATAATTTCGATTTCTTTGAAGGCAGCTTATAAGCTTAACCTACTGTGTCTGTTCTTGCTGTTACATTAGTCGCCTGCGCAGACATTGACACTGTTCGATCAAACGTCACTCTCAGATAGGCCCGATTGATAAGGCAGCAAAAAATGTGTGACAAATGCCAACGCGCGCTCCGAACAATCGAGACAAAGCTCAAGTGTGACTTATGATCAGAACGAATTATGTTGAATTGAGTAGATACTTGAATAAGAATCTTGAATTAAAATTTTATTATACAAAATTCCATCAACCTCTAAGTTTTTGTCTTTCGAAGGCTAGTTTCCTTGCACTAGTTCTTAGTAAAGTTAAGGAGGAATTAAATGAGTATAGTATATTAAGAACTTTATAAATAATCACATTGCATGTGACGAATAATAGAGGTATCACATATTTATCACTTAGCGGGAACTCAATCACATTTTCATTTTTTAATACGGTTCTAATTACCTCTACATATACCACCTCTCCATTTCTTCCAGAGATGTCGTAAGAGGTAACTAAGGTATGTTTTAAGCGACAAGCAAGCTGTCTCTATTATTCCTCTTTGATTAATGTTTCAACCTAATATTATGTTAAAAGGTTTCGATTATGTACGTTTTGCGCACCGCCTACCCCATTTGGGAAGACAAGTGTGATGTATGTATGTGATACAGGCATGATGTATATGTATGATTGTAGAATACTATACCAAGTGACGAGATTACATCAAGAAACCAGTAATAACGATACAGTAACTAGATAATCTTTAACGAGCCCCATCTTGAATCATGCAGCAATTGAAAGGGTTTAAAAAAGGCCAAGTGCGTGTCGGACTCGTTCATGTAAGGTCCCGTGCTATTGACTAGGTAAGTTTATTGATGTTGAGTGAAAAAGGGCAAGAAATACCTAGCGTTTTTAACATGGGAGCCTCTTTTGACATAAGTGCATTTAATTCATTGAGAACATTTCAAGTATTTACCTGTTGCTATTATTGATATCGAGCAGAAAAAGGCAAATAAATCGTATTTGTTGTATGAGAGCCTTCCTTAAAATATTCATCATATTCATTGTGTTTTCTGTTTCTTGTTACAGCGGCAACAGTGAACATTTCAACTTTCTAGCTATCGTGGTTCTTGAGATACAGCCAGTATGCTTAGCACGGCAACACGTTCTAGTCTCCTCATGCACGGGATACATGTCTACCCGTTGTTTTCTGATGTCTATAATTAGACAGTGACAGATATACACAATGCCATTCTAAGCTAGCTGGTAATAGATAAACTAGCGGACAGACTCCGAAGTCTTAGTAACAGGGTCCGGTTTTTACCCTTTGCCTGCGGAATCCCAAAAAGCTTGCACTCATGTTTAGAAATTGGATCGACTTGGTGCGTGTCCGTTTTTGGTAGAGACTGCAGACCGCATTTTCGGACTTTCGAGGTCCATATAAGGAATTCAATGTCTCATGAATTAACCAGAATGGTGCTTTTATTTTTAATCCTCTTGTCAGTTGTGGGCTTGTTCGCTTTCATGTCTTTAGGTGTAGCATGAGCATTGGTACCATATGATGGGGTGAGTAGGGTAGGGTAAAGTAGGGTGGGGTAGGGGCAGTTTGGTTGTGAATGGGGAGAGTGGGTTACAGTGGGGTAAAGTGGTTTTATGAGGTACTGCTGTTAAAAAGTTTTAAGGTGTAGATAAGTAATTTGTCACTAGCTAAGTACCTTATAAGTTGAAACCTAAAAAAACATGTAGGGTAGGGTAGTTCGAAGAACCTGGGCTGCGAAATAAACGTCGCGCTCTGCTTCAGTCAACTTGTGACCACGGTCGCTGTAACGCGGCCGAAACGTCGAGAAGGTAAATAAATAAAATCGCGATTAAGTTCCGCGTACATATAATTATGAGTGAGAATCGCGAAAGTTTAAAACATTACAAAACATGTAGGAACAAAACTTGGAAGAAAGAAGATGGCTAAGTAACTAATCATGGTTATGTCTATGCAGTGTTTCATGTGATCTGCCTACCCCTTTTAAGAATATTATTCGTAGTTTTTTCAAACGACCAATTTACCCAACTCACCTGAGTATGAAATCCCGTCTCACCCCAACTATAGAGTGAGGTGGGGTTTTACTATTTTGTGATTATTTTTAAAGTTAAATTTATGAATTGGAACTATCCAACATCATAAAAAGCATAACATTAGGTTTGAATGTCAGTCCTGTTCCTACTCACCCCGTTTTTCGGTACATTTTGCTTCATATTCGGCTGTCCGCAACACATCGGGTTCATGTTTAAGATTAAAATTTACATAATTTTGTCGAAGCTTACAATCTTTTCGGAAATTTGAGAGTTTTTTTGGTATTTAATTGGAGATTTTGATTTGATTAAATTGTCATTACCGTTGTCTAAACTTTCTAATTTTACAATATACAGTTTCAAAGCTGTCTTGGTATTTAAAGGGCATACTATTTATCTTCCACCCATTAAGGACAATGCGTGCATCCTGTTTGGGGTAAGAAGTGTTCATAATGATTTTCAATACTGTTTTAAACTTTCGTGATTCTCATACATATTTATGTTTACGCGGGACTTATTTTCAAACGGAAAACTTCATGATTTTTTATTTCCATCAAATTTGTCACTAAACTTCACACACAAGCTTCACAGTGTTTAGTTAATTTAGTGTTACGTGTGCTCTACCTACCCCATACGAAAATACAGGGGTGATGTTTATGTTTTCTCAGTTCTATCACCTTATCATTCATCTATCTATTTTATTAATGGCAATTCGAATCTCCATCTACGTTCAGTCCTCCATCCATCTCCATCACAATCACAGACTACATTGAAATAGATACCGCGAGTTCTTGCATTTCTATGAAAACTTTTTCTCTACCTACTGTAAAGTCAAATGAGCGCTTTAGTGATGGAAATTGACAAACCGAGAGAAACCAATTCAAGTTGTCCTGTCTCTAGGAAGTTAAACCTAATCTAAGTCAAGGCTAAATGAAACCGCGTCAAAAGATTTTGGCACGCTCTTCCATAAATTTGAGTCATCTATTTCGATATAAGTCTGTGATCACAACCAACTATCCTAACCACTCCTGTTCCTTTCACCATGCCCAAGCTATCGACCATTAAATCTGACTAGATTTAATTGTGAGCAAGTTAATTAGGACCGCTGAATGCCTAGCGGATAACATCTTGTGGGAATGGAGTTGCCACACTAAGATTACTTTGAAGATTTTGGATTTATTGATCGGAAAGCGATAATTTTGGTGTCGCTTCATTGCCTTGTTAGCCATCTTTCAGTCTTTTTCTTCTTTTTCTGTCTCATTTCTTTATTCTTAGTCTATTCAGTATAAAAGATCCCAAACACGGCAAACTGATTCTGTACATACATACATACATATTCTCACGCCTGTATTCCCAGGAAGGGTAGGCAGAGCACATGAATTCAAAAATCCAGTGCCACGTTTAGCAAATTCAGGGTAACGAGATGGTCAAACGTAATATTGTGGTGACAGGTTGCTAGCCCATCGCCCACAATGCACTAACCCTTTCCCAAAGTCGCCTCTTACGACACCCACGGGAAGAAAGGGGGAGGTGCTATTCTAACCCGGCACCACACGGGATAAACTGATTCTGTTCATTCTTTAAACTTTTTACTAAAACTATGGGTTGCCTGTATAAAAACAAAGGATTAGGAATTCGAAATCTATGTCTATATCAAAGATAATACGTATTATGACACTTTATTCCCTGACTTATGTATTCATTTACAATTTTTACTCCTTGTTCTTTGTTTTTGACAAAGCGTTCGACTACTTACAAAACGAGTTGATATCATTTTAAGTGCGATCCAAAACTAGCTGGCTTTGTTCATCGCACTGACCATTTGTTAACCTACATAGGACCTTTACGCAATGCAGGTGGTCGTAAGTGTTCCGAAGCCACGCTACTTTATTCACTAGGGCCCTCTACACGGCTTTTGCATTAACATTAACCAGTAATTACTAACAGTTGTGTAAAATTTTATTAATCTCTATAAATAGCTGCCTAATGGGTATTAGCCTCAAATCAAAACTTTGAGCATTAAGGATATAGTTAAGGTTTAATGTAGATTTATTTTTATGCATAGGTTCATTGGAGTCAGACCTGAAGTTCCTGCCATGGCAGATGTCTTGAAAATTTTCAACGAAAACTAAGGCTTAGTTTGGGATTGGACTCTTCCAGTATCAACCGCTACAAATAACATCATCACAGAAATACTATAACAATAATGTCGTCAATATAGAAAGCTTCAAAACTGCCAGTAAGTAACTCTAATTGGCTGCACCTTCAGAATTCGAAATTCAAATTCAAAATTCGAAACTTTATTTATTCAAAAAATAGCCTGCCAGTGCTTCGGAAAGACCATCAGTCCCAAGAAAAATGCGCCGCAAGAAAATTGTTTATCTCACAAACTTCTGTCAAATACCTCAAACATTTTTACTCATATGGATCTAACCTAAATTTCCGTAGTCTTGAGTTCCCACTGCGCCACGCCGATCAAGTGCGCGGGCGCAGATAAGCACAGGAAATAAAACATCAAAGATAAGGGGCTATTTCGCTCCAGACCAGATACGAATAGACGTCAATTACGAAGTAACGAAGAATGGAATGATAGAAGCTTTGAAAGTAGATGTACATTAATTTAGGGAGTTTTTAAAGCATACTAAATACAACCCTTTTGTTAATGTTTTGACCCTGACAGAGCAATTGGTAATCGTATTTGAAGTACATACATACATACATATTCTCACGCCTGTATTCCCAAGAGGGGTAGGCAGAGCACATGGATTCAAAAATCCAGTGCCACATTTAGCAATTCCAGCAGTATAACCAGATGGTTAAACGTGATATTGCAGTGACAGGTTGCTAGCCCATCGCCCACAAAATACACTAACCCGTTTCCCAGAGTCGACTCTTACGACACCCACGCGAAGAAAAGGGGAGGTGCTATTCTAACCCGGCACCACACGGGGCAAAAAAAAGAAAAGCAAGATAAAACGGGTAAAGCATTGAGATGTTTAAATAACGTGCACTTATTCTTCATCAAAGTGAAACAGACATCTACAGTTAAATAATGCATGAATTACTAAAGCCTTGAAAAAGACGCGTTGTCGATTCTCACGCTTACTTATATTACAATTGTGATAAAAACATGACATCTAATTTATATTGTAAACACGTCAAACAATAAACACGTAGACAAACATCATTGAATTTTAAATGATTACTATAATGTAAAAAGAGGTTTTCTTAAAATCTTAGTGTAATTTACTACGGAATTTTAACTATCATTTTATCCTTCTGTACAGCTGTTGGATACAAACAACAAGTTCCAATAATATCCGTTCTAAGACATAAATTGAAATACCTCCGATTCGCAACAGCATCATGTAGATTGAAGTTCGCATTATTATAAAGTTTAAAGGTATTGCCTTAACGGGGTCAGTAACGGAGCACTATAACATAAATACGATTTTCATTGCACTCCGACATACTATGAATCGCCTGAGGGCTTCAAGTATGGCAAATGCGTGCCTTCATTTATTATTTCATTTTAACGGCGTCGGCATAGCGCGATATTGTTGCTAATAAATTTGTTTGTAACAAGGCTTCAGGGGCAATGGCGGCGAAAGGTGTCTTAATATGTAGTGAAAACATCATGGATATAAGAAACTATTTTATCTTTCTTGGTTTTTGTCAATATATTACTTTTAAGAAAGTATATTTCATCTCCTAAGTCAAACAGTTAATCTGTATCAATAGATGTAAAACATTTTCCACCAAACAGTCTACTCAAATTCGTACAAATCTTCTCTCATAAGGTCTGTTTCTTCATTTACAAAAACAACCATATCTCGAAACCCTTTCAGAAGCGATTCTGGATCATCGTGAATTCAGATTTTTGTATTTACCTTTGGCTTATCCCTTAACGGTACAAAGTTCTCACTTTTGTTAGTCAACATTTGACACTCCGAGTGCTAATTCAACATGAAATTCTTCATTCGTTCCGTTAAAAAATTAGCACACTTATAAATGGTAAGTCTCAAGTCCGGTTTCGTCAGTTTGTTTATTGACATTTAAAATTGACTTACTGACCATGATACAATAAAAGACAAGTGTAGTGTAACAACGTTATTGTAATTACGTTGATACGTGGTTTTACCGTTCAATGTTACGTAATTATGTTACGTACTAGCATTGCTGTCTGTTTCAATAGAGGAAACAGTCAATGCCATAAAATAACAGAATGTAGCTACCACCCACAAAGCTGTCCGAAATATATTTTACCTATAGATCTATATTTCTCTTACTAGTTATCCCTCACATGGTATCGAATTAAGAATTACACCTCTCCTTTTTTTCCAAGGAAGTTTGTAGTTTTAAGCAACAGGTTAGCAATCTGTCAATATAACGCTTCTTATTTATACATACATACATACATACATATTCTCACGCCTGTATTCCCAAGAGGGGTAGGCAGAGCACATGGATTCAAAAATCCAGTGCCACATTTAGCAATTTCAGCAGGGTAACCAGATGGTTAAACGTGATATTGCAGTGACAGGTTGCTAGCCCATCGCCCACAATACACTAACCCCTTTCCCAGAGTCGACTCTTACGACACCCACGGGAAGAAAGGGAGAGGTGCTATTCTAACCCGGCACCACACGGGGCCTTCTTATTTATAATTATAGTGAAATGGTGCCGGGTTAGAATAGCACCTCCCCCTTTCTTCCCGTGGGTGTCGTAAGAGTCGACTCTGGGAAAGGGTTAGTGTATTGTGGGCGATGGGCTAGCAACCTGTCACTGCAATATCACGTTTGACCATCTGATTACCCTGAAATTGCTAAACGTGGCACTGGATTTTCGAATTCACGTGCTCTGCCTACCCCTCTTGGGAATACAGGCGTGAGTATATGTATGTATGTATGTATGTGAAATGGTCATGGTCTACCATATTTAGGAATACAAGTGTGGTGTTTATGTGTGTTATATTAGCATGTTGTAGTAAATCTATCCATACAGCATATACAAAACAACTTCAAAGCCACAAAGCTTTGTATCTACGAGAAATATTGACAGCATGAAAGCTAATTTGTTAGCGAATGCATAGATGAAATCATTAAGATGCGTTTGTACCGCAAGCATTCATTGTGCGAGCACAATTACAGGCACGTTTAGAGAGGTCTCTTCCGTTTCTATTTATACTCGTGTATTACTATGAGGGTGTCGCAGGCGGATTGTATAATCCGCCGTTTTACATAACGCCTAGTCGTCTTGCAAAACAGCGCCGTTTTGTAAAACGGCGGCTCAACGTTCAGCCGGATTGTAGTTGCGAAACGTTCTTCAAAAAGGCGGCCCACGTTTAGCCGCATTGTACTACTACTAAAATTGTAGGGTAACAATACTTTCAAAACAAAGAATGCTAAATAAAATAAACTAACCTAACCTAACCTAATCTAATGTAATATAACCTAATCTAACCTATTATTATCTCTAAATCCTCTACTGTTTATGTTAGGCAGCGCCACGAGTGTTAAAAATCTGAACTAAAAACGACAAAGTGGCGGCTAATCACTCGCCGTATTACAATATGCCTAGCCATAATGAATAACGTTTAGCGCCGAATTCATTCCGGCGGTTTTTCGTTCAGCCGCATTCAATCCGGCTAAACGTTGAGCCGCCGCATTACAAAACGGCGCTGTTTTGCAAAACGGCTAGGCGTTATGTAAAACGGCGGATAATACAATCCGCCTTCGACAAGGGCTTATCTATGTGAAATGGTCGTGGTTTTCTCTATGTAACGTTTCATGGCTTGGAAATAACGACGTGATGTTGATGTTTTTGCAAAGGCAATAAAAGTGAAAAGCAAGGTGTTCAATTCTGGGCAGTCGAATTCGCGTACTGAAGTTATTCCCACATACTAAGATGGTTTAAATGCGCGAAACAGTGTAAGCATATGGCTGTGAAATGGTGTAATTGTATTTACTTCATCCCTATTGGTATTCATTTGCGTATGAATTGAGATTGAAAAAGAAGAAAGAGAGAGGGTATAAAGAAAGTCGGATAGCTCAGTGGTTACAGATCTTGATTACAAAACTTGAAGTCCCTAGTTTAACTGGTAGAGATCCCCTCGGGGATAAGTTCGCCTTTGCACGTGAACCTGTTGTCCTGTAACTTGTTTTATGTAATCGTTACGTGTTATAAAGAGTCACACCATACAATACAATTAACTCCCGGTCGGGGCAGATATTTGTATAATGTACGCGATTACTTGATTACCAGGCATAGACCCTGCGCAGACGACAGGCTATCTGCGACAGACTTTTTAGTCTGTAAAAATAGAACCTATGGAATTATATGCAGTAACGCACACGACGCGCAATAAGTCCGGCGCACAATGCATACAATCCACGCAGACTTTCTGTGCGCCGCAGACTCGATCGCACAAAGAGTCTGTCGTCTGTGCTGCCCCTTAGGTGTTAATTATAAGTATGTTTATCCATTGCCTCACTCTACGGCATTTTTATTTTTTTAGTATTGCATAGTATTTCAGAAGAAATACTTTCACCGTAAGCCATTACTTTAATTCCAATGCTTTCCTATCGGAATATGTTCTATGCAGTTAGAGGCACAGCGTAAGATGGATGTTACGATACGGCCATGCAATAAATTGTCGGCAGACATGGACTCATCCGAACTAGGATTTCGATTGAGCACCCGATTTGCTCTATTTGGAATAGTGGGAGCAACAAGTACACTTTCTTATGGCATACCTTGTAAAATATGGTAAAAGTCTGCACCTCTCAATTCGAAATAAACAAAAGAGGTCTGATAGTGACAGGATGCTAGCCTGTCCCCTACCAACGTATCTTCTGAGTCGCCTCTCCCAACATCCACGGTAGAAATGGAGAGGGGTAATTCTAAGCTGAAATTACACGACAAAATTATAATCATAATCGTAATCATAAAATTAATTCACATAATTACGGACATACTAAAACAGCGTATGTTGGCCCAAGGGTACTAAAGGCTATAGAAATAAATTATATTCCTGGCTGTTAGAGAAATCTTATAAACTCGATTTAGCTTTCACAAGCTCATTACCCAAAGCAAACACATTTGATTTATGTGCCACGGAAGGACCAATAAAGGTGAATGCCGGTAATTTGTTTGATACCGATGAGATATCCGAGTCTATGGACAAGTATGTGCGTGTACGCCGATTTATGTTGAGCTTCGGGCTATCAGCATAAATGAGCTTATAAGGCATTAGCAATTAGTAGTAAAATAATGTGCGTTTAATGGTTCGCGTTAGCAATTTTGCTGACCCGTTAGTTGTAAGTGAATACAAAATATGCACCTGTAAAACGAAGTTTTGTTGCGGTAGGATTAGATTAGATAAAAGTAGTGCAATAGTGTCAGGCTGCTTATTTGTAACCGAAAACATAACTCAAGCTAGTTTTAATTCGTTGCCTTTTGCGACTTCCTTGGTAGAAATGGAGAGCAGTTACAGTTACTCCTAACCAGGCACCAAACAGGCAAACAACACACAAAAACCAGCACAAAAGTAATCCACGTTACGTTTTTTCTGCTCTATCAACCCCCATTGGGAATAAAAGTAAGACTGATATCAGTATTGCAAGTCTCAATAAACGCTTCAAAAAGAGCAAAACCTGTACCTGTTTTTTTGCTAGATAAATCTTATTCAACTTTAATTATAGAAATGTCAACAGCCGATTCCATGAAGACGTCGGGATGTGGAAAGCGTACTGCACTGGTCTTAATAACCAACCGACACCGAACTGTTGAAATATCGCCCATTTTACGAGTCGCACCTTTCCTCGAGCCCTGCACTTTATAGAAGGTCAATAAATATCTCAATAAATATCTAAGCAACTCATAGCTTATACCGTTTTAATTGCACGAAGTTAGAAGTCATATAAATTTGGAGTAAGCTAACGTTTACGTTGCATGACTTAATGACGATCATGCGTCTCGTGTAAATAGTGGTGATTAAAGAAACGTTACTAACTGTGGTTTTAATGTTAACGCAGATTATAATGATGATATAAATTTGAATACCATTGGACAGGCCTAACGAAGCGAATGCTCATAATAATATAAACCTGCTATAAATGAAATGTCTGTCTTAAGATTGCAGATACATGCATAAGAGAGTAGATGTGTTAGAGAATGTGACCAAAAGCGTAAAGGTAATAAAGTTGAAATAATAAGTAATAAAGAAAAAAGTGGTAGCGATACTTTTGGAGCAAAAACGAAATTGTAATCATTTCGTGAAGTTACGAATGAAGTAATAAAATTGATACCAAAACTGCATTTATTCATTTTATAACTGTAATTCGTTTCTTCATCCACTTTCTCTACCAATGAGTTCGATAAAAACATAATTACAGAAGCCGGCAGGTTACGCCCTTTTCATATACCTTGACTGTATTTACAATTATATTCTCACCTTCCAAAAGTCAAAAGTTATTTACGTAACAAATAATTACATCCTTAACGTTGCCGTTCCCAAACCGCACCTTGATACTTTACACTTCCAGCAAAGGTTGATAATGGCGTGAAATTATTTTGTTAAACCGCAAAGTTAAGTGAGTACCGGTACCCTTTCTTCGAGGCTTGCATAATGGCCTATATTATATGGTCCACGTCCATTACAAAATAAATGAGATCAGTAATTTGTCGCCGGAGACTCGGAGATAATTAGGCTTTTAAATAAATGCGTAGTGTCGAGGGATAATGTTACCGGCTACTGTTTATTATCGGGTCATAAAATGCAGATGGTTTTTGTGAGACGTTCTGCTGATTAAAAAGTCAGTGACAACATGTCTTGGCTTGTTACGACGACGTTGGTGGGTGGCTGCCCAGCGGCGAAGGTGTCAGAAGCAGCAGTAATTCTTAAGTATAAGCTGATGTTACGTCGAATTCCAGGCATTTATTACTTAAGAACGACCTTCTGTGGGAAAGGCACCATCAAATTTTCTTTTACAACCCAAGAATCTATTAAAATCAGAAGCATACAATGTGACTCCATAAAACCATCTACCCACACTCAGCAATCCAAGGTGTGATATTTCAGAAATAATCCCTTGTCGAAACGCCATGATACCATTTATAAAAAATAAGCTTCTAATTTTATATGCTATCGTAAAGATATAATCCAGAGTTTTATCAGGTGTAAAGTGTGTTACCAAAGGAGGCTAACAGATCCCATTTCATTAGAGTCGGCTTCAAACACAGGGAGACAAGGATTGCTTTTTTGGATCCCGTATTCCGAAGTCCTTTTTTAAACCATTAGCAGGTAGGTTTAAATGACTAAGTGTCGCCCATTAACACTTGAGCCCTCTCCTACTATTCAGAAGCATCGGGGATCACAAGAGCGAGGGCCAGCGAGAAATGGTTTTTGGAATGCTGTATCCTGTTTCAACTGCGTCGGTGTGAGTGGGAGAGAAGATCAATTTCATGCGCCCACGGGATTCCTTTACCTCCCGCGGTTCTACAGATGATCTTGTTTCAATTAACTATATGAACATAGTCCTATTGGTTAAAGATTGAATATTTTTGTCGTTGAATTAATTTAACATTCTGTCCAGTAAAGACACGAGTAAATTACAAATTGAATGCCATACCATCTCGTAATTTATTCGAGCCACGTCCATTATAAATCATAAGTGTTCATTTTCTTTATTAAGAAATATTAATTAGTCCATATTTGGTCTAATATAATGGACTATTCATAGTGTAACACGCCTTTCTTTTCCACACATTTCTGAGCAATAATTTATGCAATCAACATGAAATCACGTAGAACTCCAGCAAATAATGAAATTCAATATATCATTGAAGCCATATAAGTTATTGCATTACCTTGAGCTAAGTGTATTAACGCGTATAGTAGAATAGGTACGTGCTTTACAACCTCAGTTCTGTAAAAAATATCAGCCAGTACTTTTACGATACTTCATCTCAGTTTAAATTTAGAACCTTCCCGACCAATGCTATAGTCTTTTGTTTTTCGAGAGTGCGTGGTAATTGGAACATTGCTTCAAAATTTTGAGGCGTCACTAACTTGAATGTTCTCGATTGACATAACGCACTTAGTATGATGTTCGATGCAGTACAATGAACCTCAGAGCAATGCACTCCTATAACTATGCTAATATGCAAGTAAACTACAGGGAACGGAGGTAGGTGGGTGAATTCACCTCGGGAGGGCACGTGGGAACTTACTAATATTGAAAAGAGACATTATTAATGACCACTGGCCTAGTTTGAATAATTTGGATGTAGATTTGGTCGGAATTGATAAAAATTAAGTTGGTAATGAAATTAAACCAAACGACGAAAGAATGTGTATTTATGATCACGAGCAGTGTCTCAGAGAAGAAGTTATGTGGTTTGAGAATTTTGTTTAATGCCGTGACTATAAAAATATGTAGTTCATTAATTAACAAAATCCTACAAGTTTCGGTTTTGATGATGTAATATTAAATATTGAAAATGCTTTAAATGTTTTAGTAAGAACTTTACAAAAACGGTAAAAAGTCGAAGGCTTCCATGCTTGTTATGGAATATCAAACAAAGCCCCAAGTTACCAACATGTAAAAGCTGAGTCAATATTAAGGGAGCAAATTAGTACGTCTGTACCATTTCCAAGATTGTTTGTGTTTGTTTAGGCTCTTAGATCTAATGCATTGTCTTACCAGATGGTATTTCCATTAGGGTGGAGAAAATGTAATGAGTACTTAATACACTATCGGTAGGAAATATAACTACACCTCATAACGTTAAAAAATCTAACATGTAAAGTTATTACTAAATTCGATGTTCCGTTGAATAAAAAAAGAGCATACGGAAAGAAAACAAACAATCCAGATCAAAGTCCAGATATTCAAATGAGACTAAATCAACTCATTGTTCGTGATGTGAAATAAACTAGCTATGCTACCAAAGTCAAGGCGGCTGTCCGCACGCATCATGAAAATACCAGCGTTAATTAGTGACAATTCATTACGCAGCCACTGGACTGAATGAAACTAGACCGAGTTGACGCAAACAATGAAACACAATACAACGATCCGTTTGTACGCAACCTTCGAACGCAGCCGGTGGTCGACGATTAATGAAACAAGTGACGTTGAAATATTTACTAAATGTAATATTGAAGATGATTACAATGGTAAAAGTGGACGTCAAACAAGTGAACCGCTAAGTGTTAAAGACAGATGCCTTTGTCACGGAAGGGATGTCGTCGGTTGATGTAAACCACAGGTAGGCCCTCGACGTGGCAAATTGACCGTATTTTTTGCGAACGGAAACCGTAATGGTCCTTCAGATCCTTTTTCTTATAAACCGCTTATTACCGTGGAATAATATTTGGAAAGATTTATCTAAATTAGTTATTGCAGGAGTCGCCGTTTTTTCTCACGCGAATTTTAATAGAAGTCCGGTAAAACATGATAAACATTGATCATTATTATTCTTATGATTGCTTCCACACCAAACTCAACATGTTTTGACTTAATAGTGAGCTTTTCATTAAAACCGCAATGATCCCGCTATAAAGTTTCTCTTTATTGACCAAAGTCAATTTTATGATCTTAAGTAGCTTAATCTTTGCTATTAGCCTTATCGTTGTTTTTACAGTATTACTATCAATTTGTCCTCCCGCCGCATTAGAAGGCAGTGAAAGCTTATTTGTACCGTTCAACATGGTATAATGCTTCGAAGATCGGCAATTTACCTATTTCTCCAGACATTGTCTGGCGTTCAAATACATTATTAGTTTTATTGCTGTCGGTAAACGTTGTGGTCGGAGGGAATGGTAAAAGCTTCATTTTCATAATACGGCAATATGCTAGATGGTCTTTGGGTAGAGTCATTGAATAGACAAGGATTTAATATAGGGTATTTACTTATCAGACTTTATCAAGATTGTATTGGGATTAGTCAAATTTTCAAGAGAGTTCAAAAATATCTTTCAAAACCAACTTTCTATTCAAAACATTTACAAGCGAATTAACATAAAGTTTGGTAATAAAAATGTCGGATGCACCAAAGTTGGCGCCCACATCTTCCTATCGATGTCTTACGTCTATGTCAACGAAAATTATGGTAAATAATTAATTAGATATAGGACTGTTATTAATTACACAGATACCACTCAGATTTATTACCACGTCATCTATAAATAAAACGGGTTTTTGGTCCGAGAAAGGTTATCAGTCCAACTAAGATTAATGCAAAAAACAAATTAGCATATCACTTCCTACTTCATTTGAATAAATGCTTACTCTGTGAGGTGTTAAGAATATAATTAACGGTCGGCTTTGATTTTAACACATTTATTACTAGTTATTAACGATTTGTAAATAAGAAAGGTCGTATAGATGAGTACATTACTCAGGGATTTGAAGGCAATTACGTGAGCTATGGGGAATAGCAAACAGTGAAGTAGTTAATCTATCTACAGAGGAGGATAATTATGTTGTCTGTTTAAATGTTGGATTTATGGCACAAGAACATGTAAAAGGACTTATAGGAGAAGTGCTAACTACAAAATCAAATGAACAATACATACCTGAATAGTAATGGTATGGTTTATTCTTTATGGCACGTCAATAATACAGGTACTATAGATTTTACATGAATTGATACACATACGGAACAAAACTTTCACTCCTGTGTCTCCATAAAAGGAGATTTTTAGGTACCTTAGGTCATTTATGTTCAAAGATAGATAAAGAAGGAAAATAGTAACAGGTTGCTAGCCTGCCGCTTAAGTTTATCTTTAATCAGCTCTTACAACATCAACGGAACGAATACAGAGAGAATGCATGAAACATAGTGTCTCACTAGTTTTAAAAAGGCCATTAGATGATAAATTTATATCTGGGTTCCATATAAAAGTATCACAAAATAGGTACGAATCGTAAAGAAGAAAAATGTAGTGGCGAAATAAACGTTGTCACCAATGCAAATTCGACACCCAAACCGCTATAAAAATTAGAATAAAATGTTTACACGATCATTTGGACAAATTTTTGGCCATTGAACTGTGTAAGTTTGAATAATTTGTAGATGACGATTCAGAAACATATGGCATTGTAGAGTGGGTGACAAGGAGTAGGTCAAATGAGTCAGTCATTGCAGGATATGCTGTAAGATTTACAAAATCATGAGTAATCCGTTGTTAAAAAAGACTGTGATCATCAAGCTTCTTTAGATTAGAATTGAGAAAGTGATACCAACTGGTTTTCAAAATTTATTATAAAGGAATCGTAACAATTAATCAAACAAAAAAAACATACATCACGCCTGTATTCTCAAATGGGAAAGGCAGAGTACACGTAATGGTACATAGAAAACCCATGACTATTTGACGTTTCGTGGCTACTTTTAGAATATGTTTTTGTATTTATACATACATACATACATACATATTCTCACGCCTGTATTCCCAGGAGGGGTAGGCAGAGCACATGAATTCAAAAATCCAGTGCCACGTTTAGCAAATTCAGGGTAACCAGATGTTCAAACGTGATATTGTGGTGACAGGTTGCTAGCCCATCGCCCACAATACACCAACCCTTTCCCAGAGTCGACTCTTACGACACCCACGGGAAGAAAGGGGGAGGTGCTATTCTAACCCGGCACCACACGGGTTTTGTATTTATTCAAGTAGAATAATAGTGATGGATTGATACTGTCGCTCAAAGTGGGAATATGTTAACTTAATTATCTTAATAAAGATGATAATTTGCAATTCTCAGCTAAATATGTGTACAAAATGTCCAAAGACTGACACGGTAACCTACTTTTAAGTAGTGTATTCACAAAATTTAAAAACGAAAGTCAGAAGCAGTCAGTTTTGACATAAACATTTATTTTGTTCCTTCAGACGATGATGTGCGTATCGGAAACATCCTTGAAATATAATGTTAAGCAATAAACTTTACATTCATAAGTCCGAGTTATTAATAACTGTCAAAGTTGTACATGTTATCGTTTAAGATGGTTTCTTATGGCCCTATCAAAGTTATATACTCAGCACCTCATTACATATGTATGAAATGTTATTATCAGAAGTGTGTTTATTTACATCTCGTATGATTCTCCTATGTATGAATGGAACATTAATGCAAATAACTTTATTTTGTTTGCTGACTTCATAAAAGTCCAACCAAATGTTGTTGATAAATAAGTATCGCACACTTATCTTGATGATGTGATTGTGATCGATAAAAATCTAATTTGCACTAAACATTTGAATTAGACTTTTTTTGTTTCTACTTACCTAGAAAGCTGAGGTTAAGTTTCTCATCCACAGAGTCATCATCATTGAAACACTCCAGCTTTTTCGAATTCATTGTATCACCACGTTCAACAAGTTTCAAAACATACTCCTTTTTGTTAACAACGAAGGTCACATCCACTTGTCTCTGTACAAGTACGCACGCACTAAACAAATTTATTTATGAAACATCACTTGTTTTCACTCACAGAATACTTTTTGAAACCGTTCGACACTGGCTGCTTTTATTTTTAATAACTGTCATAAACTGTCTGTCAAATTTTGAATTTGAAATTGGAACGTTAACGGACCGAGGCGCCCGCGCTGACGTCCGACGCGCGACGATACAGCGACGCGAATGAGAATGACTGACGCTCATACTACACGCGGCTATGTTCACTGCGAACAGACTGACCTGCATGCAACTTGAACTAATCAGATTACGGAGCAATATTGCCTTTCCTTGCATTTTACTTACTTGAATGATATTTATTTTTATTGTGTCTCAAAGGAACGGGACTTGCTTTTTACTTGATCGGCTTCATCGTTCCAGTTATGGTTGCAGGCTCAACCTAATGACGCGTGCACGTCGAGGCCAAGTTTTTTAGTTATCCGGACTCAATCTTCACTTTATGATAGCGCTACTAGTCAATAAACTACTTCTTTTAAATCCGCTCTTTCATCACAATTCAGTATCCTATCCTTCTACGTGAACCATAAATTCGTCTCCCAACATTTCTTTACTCTAATTTACTTTTTCCGGGTTAACTTATTTGTTCTCTTGTTTTTGAATTGGCATCCTAATTTGAAATGGCTTCGTAATCGCAATTTAAATCAGAACCAGTGCTAGGGTTGAAACCCCTAAATTTATTCGCATTGTTGTCTGAGTCACGAGCTAAAATAACAATACAACCCCTAGCCCCATGTTTTCAGAATTATTAACAACGGTAGCGTTGGAGAGCGTTAATTTAAAACAAAAGTTGAATACTTCATCGTTTACTTCTTTTATTTATGTACGAAACACAATATACTCTTCTTCGTCGAAAACAAGACTTACATTAGTAGCGAGGTCACTTGGATTATTATCGCAAATTTCTTTGTCATTTCAGATTTGTCTATTATTAAAAAGTACGATGTTACGCTTAATCTTGCCAAATAAAATCATATTCAAACTCAAATACACTTATAACTCCACCGCTTCATCAACCAAACTCAAGATTAATCGTACCCCCACAATTTCGCTTATCAATATCAAAACGGTTTTAAACTCGATCGTAAAATAATCAACAAGGATCGTAAAAGTTGAACCAAGCGTGATTCCTTTGCCTGTACAGATATAAAAAAACTTTGACGGGATGGTTCCCACACTCAGTGTTTTTATGGTTGGTCGCTCAGTCCCGGGCCAATTTTGTGAGCCGGGCACCTTATAATTTTTGGCCCATTAATAACCTTGTACGATGAAAGCAGGAACATGACAATCCGAAGTCAGATCTGAAAACTGTAATTAGTTAATGCAAGTGCATTTATGACCCTAATTTTGACGTAAGAAGAAGTGAGAAAGATTTTATCAATACTTAATTCATTAGGTGTTGAGACTATAAAAAAATATATTCCTGGGGATATGTTTGGATGCGGTAGGCAGATTAGGTATGAAAATTACATAGCCAAAACTATGACTACTTGACATTTCGCAGCCATGCTCTGCCTACCCCTCATGGGAATACAGGCGTGAGAATATGTATGTATGTATTTATTGATTGCTCGATTGTTGATTTAAAGACTGTCTACCCAGGTAGGCTCACAGAGATCGCGTTTAGGATAAGTAAGCCTTTGTACTTTGTTTTTTTTACGTGCGACTTATCTGTACTCTTTTTTTCTTTTTGTACAATTAAGAGTTTTTTACTTACTTAAAGTTTACTTACTTACTTAAAGCTCGATAAAAATGTAAATCGTATGTTATAGTACCTACTGACAGGTTGCTAGCCGATAACCCAAAACATGCTTTAATCCATTTACTTTCACGACATCTACGGAAAAATGGAGAGGTGTTTTTCTAAACCACACGGGTAGAGCGAACATGATATTATTAATAAAGTACTAATAGATATAGCACAAATTATGGAATTGGTAGATTTTATTTAAACGTTTGACGTTCTTAAACATAAAAGTTTTATAAGCTCAAAGTTGTTGCAATTTATTACGTTTAACGAGTAATTTTATAGCCGAAGATTTAACGACTACCTACTTACGTATAAAAAATCAATGTAACTGTGTTTTTACTTTTAATTGAACAGTAATTACCTTTCTGTTACTACTGAATCAGGTTTTCATTTTCGATGGGATAAAAATTGTCTGTTATTTTGTAATTGAGATACATACAATGGGTATTGGGACATCGATCAAGGTATTTATTATCATCATCATCAATCAGCCTATATGCGTCCCACTGCAGGGCACCGGCCTCCTCTTAGTATGAGAGGGCTTGGGCTATAGTTCCCACGCGGGCCCAGTGCGGATTGGGAACTTCACACACAACGTTGAATTACTTCGTCGCTGTGTGTAGGTTTCCTCACTTTGTTTTCCTTCACCGAATAGCTCGCGATAAATATCAAATTCAAGGTATTTATTGTAAAAGGCTAATAAATAATAATAATAGCTCAATCGATACGCGATCGATATAATAATAATACTCAATCTCATTAGATGTCGTAAGACGCGACTAAGGAAATAGGTCAAGGTATATTTCAGGCGACAGGTTGATAACCTGTCACTGTTACCTGCCAACTTAAAAGCTAATGATTAGGCTACAAGTTTCCACGAAACGTAAAATAGCCATTGTTTTGTCAATGTAGCTTTTGTGTGCTCTGCTTACCCCATTTGGGAATACAGACTTTGTATGTAGCTTGTATGTAATTTTCTTACTTACACTTTTTTTTTAAGTCTTAGGCTCAATTCGCACCAGAAGAGCGGCGAAGGGCGGCGAATCGGAGCGCAGTTTTAGTGTCATGAGAATTTTAACTTTATTTTCATTACTATAAGACTTATTATCGCATGAGAAACTTCAACGAGGCGCGCGATGTCCAGCGAATTCCATAAACAAAGCCGTGCGACTGCGCGAGACGTCGCGGGAATGACCGAGGATGCTCGCGCAGTCGCGAGCGGCCGCTGGCAATAACCCGCCCAGAGATCTTGGACTTCCCGCGCATTCCAGCGACTTCCCGCGCATTCTAGCGACTTCTCGAGCAGTCGTGGGAATACTCACGCCTTCTCTACCGAGCGGGTCGCTGCGCTTCGCCGCCCTTCGCCGCTCTTCTGGTGTGAATTGAACCTAATAGTTTAATATAAAGACATAGTGTCTCAAACGTCCAAAATACATCAAACTATGGTGAAAGCTAACATTAAACCAACAACCATAAATCATCACCATTATCGTCACCAAATATGTTATAACTCGACAGAAAATCACTTCTTCCGCCACATAATTTCAATAAAACCGCGCGAACACTAAGCGACTCCAAACGGTTTATCACCGCGTAGGATGAACGAAATTTATCAAAATAAATACGTTAGTGCTGTCGGCTAACATTCGGTTTCGGTTTCGGTATCGGTATAGTTTTGGCTAAAAAAAATAAGTCTGGCAATTTTTTTTTATTAATACATTATGGTACAATCTACGTCACGTGTTAGGTATGTACAGTCAAGGAAATTGATTACTGTGCCACTTTGTACCTTTTCACAAGAAATGTCACTGTCTGCGACATACCATACTTTCTAAAAGCAATATGAAACTCACTTTGGAAAGGTTGCAAAGGTTCCTTGACTGTACAGTCGAACCAACTGATAGAACGCTGTCATAATAAACGTAATAAAAAAATCTTTTGTCAATCAATGCAATGTCAATATGACGTTTTGTAGTGGGTCAGGAAACAATTGGTTCGATGGTACAAGTCACGCGGTGAGTTAAGTTCGCTCGGCAAAAGTAGAAGGGGTATGCGCAGTAATATTTTTAGGTTATGTAATGATTTTGTTTTGATTTTATTTAGGTCTATTCGGTATCCGATTTCAAGAATCGATTGGTTGGGTAGTGGGTACAATCCGCTAATGTTGTTAAAATCTGCTGACTATACGTGTCTATTCTCTTCCACGAAAATATGACCATAAAAGGAAGTTTCAGTTTCGTCCGAAACTGATAAGCCGAAATTCGGTTTCGGTTTTAAATCTCGTTTCGGTCGAACACTAGCGGCCAGTTCTCGAAAAAGTCAAAACCCACACGACATTTTATTTACAAGGCTTTGTAGTAACTTGTTTGCGAGCCAAAAAGTCGCAAGACCTATAGATCAGCACGGCACATACGACCATTTTGGTCTGGGCTTTATTCTTGACCTAGATAGAAGACAGGTGTGGTTTTGATCGTGTCCAGTCCATCTATACTAGTATTTTGAAAAGATAGAGGTTCGTGAGTTAATTACCGAAATTCTCATGTAGGTACCTACCTACCTACTGATGGAGTGAGGTTGTATTAAATGGGTGATTCCAATTTATCAAAGTACTAGTCAACAAAAGTGAATTTCAATACAGAGCATACGAAACCATGACTACGGTCGTATTTCATCTTGAAAAAATATGGATATGTCGAGCTTAACTCGATTTAAGACGTGAGTTATTCATATTTTTTAAGTGAGTCTCGCGGTAGTTTTACGTTCAAACCATTACAGTTTCACTTTTTGTAACCACTTTGAGCACTATAACATTTTAGGCTTAAAAATAGATGAAGGAGTTGTAACAGGGACATGTTACTAGCCAGTCATACAGCCTCCTCCAGTGTCAAGTTTCATTGTTTTAATTTGGAATTTTGTGTCATTAGTCATCACCAAACTTCATCATCATCCTTAGTCACCACTTAAGATGTCCACGGAAGAAACAGAGAACTGAACCTGACACCATACGGGAGAATTATTTTTTAAGTGCACAAACTTACGTTTGTTTATGCATAATGGTCTAATGATAGAACTAAGTAAGTAATTGTCATAATTGCAACCATAGATTTTCACGGTTTAAACTTTCTTTTGTTGAAGAAAACGATTTAAAAAAATGATGAAGTGATCGTTTCGTGCACAGACACTACAATAATATTGAAAATGAAAGTGAATCAAGTTTGATCAAAACCCAGACGATATCGAAAGTGCAAGGAAAGTTTTTGCCAACGCAACCACCACTGTGGTATTAAATTAAATGTGTCCATAATTATGATTAAATAGTTCATTCACTATAATTCCGAAGCCTTACATTATACATCATTTACATAATGATCCATTCTTTTAAAGAAACTCGGCTTCTTCAATAAATCAGCTGACAAATGATCAGGTCTGAGATCTTTTGCGCTTATTATTCGTAAGAAAGTTAGACCCATGGTTTTTAGGGTTCCATACCCAAAGGGTCCTATTACTGAGACTTTGCTGTCCGTCTGTCACCAGGTTGTATCTCCAGAACCATAAGAGCTAGGCAATTGAAATTTTCACAGATGATGTATTTCTGTTGCCGCTGTAACAACAAATACAAAAATAATAATAATTAAAGGGGGCTACCATAGAAAAAAAAAAATTGTGCCCTTTTCTAGAGGTCAACATTCTGCCAGCTGTATGTCAAGGACCGTGATAGCTAGGCAGTTGAAATTTTCACAGATTATGTTTGTATTGTCACTACAACAACAAATACTAAAAACAAAACAATGATAATAAGGGGGGCTCCCATAGAAAAAACGTGATTTTTTTTGCTGTTTTTGCTACGGAACCCTTCGTGCGCGATTCCGACTCGCACTTGGCCGGTTTTTTTACAAACGATTTATTATGCAAGTAGGTGAGAATTGCAGGTTTTTAAAAGCGTGTTGTTCAAGGGAATCGCGTCAAGTTTTGCACTCATTAAATGTAATTATGCCTCGCTATGAGATTGAGTAGGCAGATAAAGCATTATGGAATGAGGTCACTTTACAGCGATTTTTGACATGTCTTTTGACACTGGTTTTAAAAGACGTCAAATGTATTGTTACTGATGACCATGACATGACTGTCAAGTGTAAAAGTAAAACCACGACTGGTGGATAAAAACAAAAATACTTATGTTGGTAGCATACTTTTCAAGTAATGGGTTATTTTTGTATTTTGATTGAATATTTGAAACTATTTTTCGTTGAAGAAAGTGAATGTATAGAGTGTAAACACTTTAGGGCTAGTCAAAATCATTGACAAATTACAAATGATACAATGTGAAATTACAGGGGCAGACTTGACAATAAAGGTTATGAAACTTGTGAATTTTACGTCTCAAATATTCTTTCCGTAAATTACTAAAGATAATCAATAAAGTAATATAAAACACAAATAATCTACATACACACAATCACGCCTATGTTCCCAAATGGGGTAGGCAGAGCACACGAACATCACATAGATGGACAGATGGAAGGGGTAGTATAATAGTGACTGGTTGCTAGCCTGCCGCCTAAAGCATACCTAAACCTATTGAAAAATGTTCTATCCCGACACCACATAGACCACCAGACATCTATTTTACCTATGTATATGCTTCCAATAATCAACAGCACAAAGTTGGGTTGCCAGGCGCATTTCATCCCATTCATTTATTTTTGTCCCTCAGTTCCCATCTTTGGGAAAGGTCATTGTCATCGTCCCAGGAACCTGAGGCATCCCGGCCCTTAAAAGGGAGCCTATTTGAAATTCCGCTCCCGTCTGGAGCTCCTAAAATTCTTAGGTGTCCGCTCATTGGACGCGGTCGGGAAAAAACTTTGTTTTTTTCTGGGATTTATGAGACACATAAAAAATGACGATCGATATTTTGGGAACAAAAAAGCGGTGTCACCGAAATGAGATGGTGATCGTTTTTTTTAAGGTTACAGATGATAAGGTATAATAGTAAAATTGCTAGCCCACTTCTTACGACATTCACGGAAGAAATGGAGGTGTTATTCTAAACCGATGCCACACAGGATCTGTTTTTAAACGGTTTTACTTAGCTTACCCTGTTTGTTTTAGTCCTTCTTTGGTCTTTGTTGGTTCAAATTTAGAAATTGAAATTTTACCCTCTTTCCGTCAACTGATTGATTTGAAATTCGGTATGCGCTTTTAGTTGTGGTGACAATACAACAATGTATATTCATTGTCATTGTAAATTCAAAATGGCCGCCGCTACAAAATGGCGGATGAGCTAATTCTTATCAACCCCATCAATATGGGTTTCAATTGAAAGGTCTTTGCAAGGAGAATACAGTGCACTATATAAATTAAAAAAAAAAAACTAAATACTCGAAAAAAAAAGTAAAAAAAAACTTTTAAGTAAAACGGTTTTATATACATTGATTAGACTAAAATAAAACCGTTTTACTTAAAAGTTTATTTTTATTTTTATTTTTAATCCTGAAATTATGCTGGAAGTGGTTGAGAAGCGTGTATGACTTAGTCTGTTAATATTTCGTGTGCTCTGCCTACCACATGCGTAACACAAGCGGGATTGTATAATTTTATGTATGTATGTGTATGGTTACGTTATTCACCAAAGCAATTGTTACGTGTTTCAATTTCTTAGGATTCCTAATTTTAATAAGTGAATCACTAGAATGTTAGCGATCGCTGGCTGACAATGATAGAAATGTTAAGGGAATTGCGACTACGATTCTGTTCTAGTGGGAACAGATCGCCTTTTGTGTTCCCCGTTCAACCGTTACAAAAGGTCCTGCCACATTCTTTTTTTTAAATCATCACAAAAAATCTCCGATCTCATTGATAGATGATGCATACGGGTGGTTTACCTAATTGCGCTTTATACGAAAATCACTATTTTTTTGTTTTGTGTATTCTCTATTTTTTTTTATCTTTTGTAGTATAAGTAGCTTTACTTTATCCAATTTAAAGATCACACTCCAATATTTATAGCCAGTATGTGATTCGACTTCTAAATTTAAATGCTTATAAAAAATGCCATTTATAAGATTTTTATATGTAGAGCACGATCATGACTGGAATTTAAATTAGCCAACCGTCACAGAAAATGTGATACAGTTTTTGATGGTCGTATAATTTTAATGGATTTTAGTACGAGTGTGAGACATCGTGTGAATCGAATAAATAATTAACACGGCGAATGCGAGCTTAACATATTCGACGCCGGCAGCGCTTCATTGAGAGTGTTTTGCTCACATCAGACGCTGTGTCACTGGCGTCGAACATGTTAAAATCAATGATTAGCCCAATGGGCCGCGGCAGACAACAATGTCCGCGCCCTCGGTTACTTCTGCTTCTGACATCTCCAAACGACCGAGAGACAGCGTTTTGACTGTGTTTACAACGGCAGTGTACGGTACAGTCTAATCACTTCATCATCATCAACATTTCAGCCATAAGACGTCCACTGCTGAGTATAGTGCTCCCTTTTAGACTTCCATGAATACCCATTGGAAGCGACCTGCCTCCAACGTTTTCCGGCAACCTTTATCAAGTCGTCTGTGCACCTTGTAGGTGGACGTCCTACGCTGCGCTTATTGGTCTGTGGTCTCCACTCAAGCACTTTTGGACTCCATCGGCCAACCGCTCTTCGTGCAATGTGGCAATTAATCACTTGGCATGAAAAAAATCGGGGAAACTTAGAATCAGGCTTTTAAGGTGATGGTAATGGTACCAAAATATTGGAGGTACAGACAAAACACATTGGCGTTTTGTAGACGTTTCATGATTTACCGTCTGGCCGGGGACAGTCTACTGTCGGACACACGGTGTCCGTCATGGCATTCAACGTGTTATGTATTTCTCAGCGACTTACACTTCGACTGTAATTGTTCATCTGACTCGGCGCGACCACTTTTTGCCATATTGTAATGTTACAGCGGTGTAATAGAATGACAGGCCAATGCGTTTACTTTGTTGTTAGGATGTTCTTTTGTAAATGCTGATAATGGTAAAGAGATTAGAGTTTAAAAATGATTAGGTAATTATCTTGACAGATGCAACATTTATTTTATATTTACTATAGTAATCCAAAGTTAACAGTAATTCACTCTCTTGTCACATTGCATGTTTTTTTATGTCGCTCGGTAATCATGCGATGTAATTTGCAACGCATAATACATAATTTTAAACAAAAAAACCGAATTCAAATTAGCAATATTTTGAAAGTATTCTGTTAACTGAATGTAAAATCTTGACTTCATCAATAAATTACCGAAAACGCCGTACATCTCCATATAAAATTTGAAGAGTTCCCTCGATTTCTCCAAAATTCCATCATCAGATCCTGGTTTCGTGCCAATGAGACCAATTTCGAGTTATACCCTATCGATTAAAAAAAAATATTTGAAAATCGGTCCACGGGTCTCCGAGATGTCGAGTAACATAAACACAAAAAAAAAATTTGGTCAAATTGAGAACCTCCTCCTATTTTTGAAGTCGGTTAAAAATCTATCAACATAATATTTAATAAGAATAAGGTTTGATATTTGTAACACAGACACAAAAAAGTTTTCCGAGTTCAGAACTCAAAAAAAAAAACAATTCCAAACTTTATTCGCATAGCGTCCAATTTACTCAAAAACTGGGTTCAATTAATGCAAATATTAACATTGAATCTCTGACTTTGTAAGGCTTTTAAAAAAGCAATGCAAAAAGTACATCAAAGGCTTACTGGGAGCGTTGACTTCGTGACTCATCGCTTGACGCAAAAAGTCAATGGCGGCTAAAATGTCTGGCTCTTGCTTAAAATAGGTCGCTGGACCGATTCTTTGGTGCTTACTACATCACGGGCCATATTATGAGGTAGGCAGTTTTGTAACCAAATAGCACCAATTTTAGGTTTTAAGTCAAACCTCCAAACGCATTGACCGCGGAAGCGGGACAAACAAACGCTTATTACCCAGTGCGCTCTTTCGTTTGATTGCTAATATTACAACCAACGCTGTGACGTCCCTGTGCTGCGCCGCTCCGCTTTCGCTGCCAGTACGTTTGGAGGTTCAGAGGTTAGTGACGGGTTGCTAGTCTGTTGTCTGAAGTACTTAGGTGTACGCCTTACCCAATTTCCTTAGTCACTTCTTACGACTGACATCTACGGAAGACATGACGAGGTGTTATTCTAAACCCGGCACAAGGCAATATACGGTAAGCTTTCAAAAGTCAGCGCCCTTGGTTCTTTTCAAAAAAGGGTCTTTAGTTGTTGCTAAACTTGGGTCTCTCTTATAAAGGTTTCGTGTAGGTTTGAGGAAATGAATGGATAGGACGATTTAATATTTTATAATTCCGCTGCCTATATTTGGTAATGGTTGGTCCGTAATTGAATACTTAAGGCGACACGTGATACCTCTTATTTTTGGCACGCGCATTTTAACTGCGTTTTTATGGGTGATAAAATGAATTAAAAAGGTTTTGTGTTTGATGATTGTTTTTAAAATACGTGTAGTTAATCGTACTTTGTTTAAAACTGCCTCAACCAATGAATTAGTTAAATGTTTAGTTAAAAACATTAAAATATAATTTGTTCGCTATTAAAAAAAAAAGTTGTTCCAAATCGCTGCCAGGTGAGAGAGTGCCCAGAAGACTGGCCAATGCTGCCAGTCTTCTGGGCACTCTCTCACCTGGCAGCGAGCGGAAAGGCGATGCCAATCCTCTAGGTAAAGAACGAGCCTGCCTTCTAGTCTCCTGTGGTGTCCATTCTGAGTAAAATTGTTTGTACTGTGTATTTTTTTTTAAAACATACGTAAAGCCGGGTTGATAGCCTGTCACTTTTACCACAATCCACTTTCCTTAGCCGCTTCTTGTGATGTCCACGGAAGAAATGGAGTTTAAATTTTTCTCATAATTATTATTTCACGTGTCATTCCAGTCTTAAGGGCTTCCAGAACCTTGAAGCGCCATCTTAGCTCCCCCTCTAGCATCTAATAAGTAAATTGTTCGCTATAAACAACGCAACCTGTTTCATTGTATTCCTGCGGTAGGATACATGTCGGTTAACGCCTTAGGGCACATTGGCGGAGTTTGCAAAAAAGGGTATTGGTTTTGGAATAGCGACTCTTCGGTTTCGCACGGTTTTCTTGAGCTAAGGCTCAAATTGAGGATGAATGTCACAGTGATTTTTGTTTATTGAAATTCGGCTTTATTTCTAAATGACAGGCAGCTTTAGGGTGGTAAACGGTATAATGTAAAAAAATAAAAACGTCAGTGGAAAAGAAAAAAACGCTAAAGCGCCATTTATCAATTTGGTGCTTTAGCGTTTTTTCCTTTCCACTGACGAAAATATTTACAATATCAACACGATACGTCCGTCAAAGCACAAACAAGATGTTATGTATGACACATTCTACAGTTGTCTATACAACACGACAACTTAATTCATACCTTATACCGTGTTCCTACGTAAAACAATACGGCCAGTATGCAGAGCTATACTGCCTCCAATATTTTTAAAGTTTGTAGTATCTGTTTCTTTCGTGGATGTTGTAAGAGACGTCTAAGGAATAAATAATTATGTAAATTAAGGTACATTTTAGGCGACAGGCCAGCAATATGGCACTGTTATACCTGCCAACTTGAAACCTTTGCTAGAAGTTGCTACTAAACGTGAAATTTTCATGGCTTTGATTGTGAAAAGTGTCATTTGCTCTGCCTACCCCATTTGGGAATACAGGCGAGATATATAAATGTAGAAGTATTAGACAATTATCGGAAAAAAAAACAAAGTAACATCATGTTTTTAAACACTACATTCTTGCAGAGAAATGAATGGAATATCTCATTTTGAAATGCTGACAGTGAAGAAAAAGGGGTATGCGGTAATAACAGTTATTACGAGTTAGTTTTAACTAGTTTACTCATGAATAAGATTGACCCTTGTGGGTAATTTCCCAAGTATGTATGTAAGTTTGCTACCAGAATGCGGCTAGTACGTATGGCGTGCGAGATGAGAAAATGAGAAAATGATGATAAATCGACCTCACTTGGATTAGAGACCTTTCTATGATTCCTTCGTATTAATATGTACATATTTTAAACAGTTATGTATGTGAACTTTCTAATAACATTAGGTACTTACATACAAAGCATTACCATGTAGGCAGGCCATACGAAACCTTACATACCTGGTTAAAACGATGACTATTTCATGTTTAAACATAGATGATTGAGGTATAGTAGTAACAGGTTTCTAGCCTGTCACCTAAGCTTTACGTATGTATTTCTGTGTATAGATAACACCTTTATAATTCTTACGTGGATGTCGTAAGAAATGACCAAACATGTCTTTTCTTTTCTGGCATCAGGCTAGCTGCCTTACCTGTAACTATTATACCTACCTTACTCGTCTATAATTATCGCATATTTTTTTAAATTTTGGTTGAGAGATTGCTCTCCTTTTAGTCGCCTTTTACGACATCCAAGGAAGAAAATGGAGAGGTGTTATTCGAACCACATGGTAATTAAAATGCCAAATGTTAATATTCAGCTTGAGTTAACCTTGCCACGCGACAAAACACATTTCTGATTTTCTGCATAAACTGTCCACTTACTAGTTTAAACCGATGTCTAATTTAGCACCGTTACTCCTAATCGGTGTTTATTAATATACAACAATAATAAAAGTGAAATGTCAGATTTTACAACTTAATCACTCTCGGATAATCCGATAGAATTAGCGATATGAAAGTTTTAACGTCTCCCGCGACGTTTATGTTTCTTGCTGGGTCATCTATTGAAAACAAAGTTAGTAAAACAAGCAGTTATAGAAGATACAAACATGTATAGAAAAACGTAAAGTACTTTTTTATGTCAGATACTAAAGTGACGTCGGTTTTGCCGGTTTCTTGCAAATCTAAAATACTTAGTGATGTGTCTCCACTAATTGAAAGTTAACGATAACTAAGTTTTCTCTATATAGCGTTCGGTTTCGTGTGCTCTGCCTACCCCGTTTGGAAAAACTGGCGTGATTGTGTGTATGTAAGAATATTAAAATTGCTTACGTTTTAGTATAAATAAAATATTTCATTTCGTTTTTCACCACGTGGTAGAAGGTTTAGAATAACATCAATCTGTGTTTGTTTTGCGGGCTTCTTAGGAAATATATTTAGGGATATAATTTTTAAGCGATAAGCTAGCAACCGGCACAGCTATAGTAGAGACTTTTAGGTAATTAAAAAAAGGTAAACAAACGGGAGCTGTCAAAAGTCAACCCAACAAAGTCAAAAATTACGTAAGGTATGTGTTGCTACATTAAATACGACACTTTCTATTTTAGTCGCATTAAATGCTACTAGTGGCTACGAAACCAGAAGTAGTTGTTGTTTTGCCTACGTCGCATTGGTATGCTCTGCTTACACCATTAGGGAATACAGGAGTGATGTGCGTGATTTTTTATTTATGATGCCATTACTACCAATTCTGATATCTATCACGATCAGCATTTCATTCAAAACACTCTTAATAAAACTATAACTTCTTAAAACGAGCGTTAATCATCCAATATTAACCAAAGAAAATAAATCAGCAGTCATCATAATCGAAAACATCCACGATATCCGGTAATATCCAGTTTTCACGGTAAATATTTAAAAACTGCATCAGATTGATCTCAGTTTCGTAATTGAAAACAGATATCTATTTCAGTTCGTGTTATTTCGTTGCGGAAGTATTAGAAAGAATAAATATTTGTACGAGACTTCCTCGTGTACATACGCATCTGGTTTCTTGTACTTTTATTTTACTGGCTTTGCTTGGATCTCTTGGATTACCCGTGTGGTGTCAGATTTAGAATAACACCTCTCCATTTCGTCCGTGGACATCGTAAGAGGCGACTAAGGAATACTAGAAGTGGCCACGAAACGTGAAATACTCATGGTTTAGTCTATGTAGCGTTTCGTGTGCTCTGCCTGGGTGTGTAATGAACGGTATAATTATTTTTTATATATTTTCATTTGATATAATAACATTTGATATAATTTCAAAGGATATAAT
>BHDV01013199.1:97379-138323 GCA_005406045.1 Adoxophyes honmai
TTTAGTAAATATGTACATAAACAGAAGTTTCCTTTCAGGATATAGCTAATTTGAAGTCGGTTTTTTTTTGTTTAAAATTATTCGAATCGTTTTCGTGAATCGTTTTTAGTGATAAGGCCGTTTTTTGATGATATTATTTTCGACTAGGATACAAAGCTGTCTATTAACAAGGGCACCCACACATAGCACCGCGCACACAATGAGTGGAACTATCTTCTGTAAAGCATCTCCGGTGTAAATTCCTCTTAGATCACAAAAATTGCTTGCGTAAATGGTTACTTCATAGAGCGCCGTGCCCCGAAGATTAAAGCATTGTTACAGGAGCGTCCCAATTTTGATGGACATATTATTATCATTTCCTACTCCTAAGTCTATTTTTGGATGATTATCATGTCAGATTTTAGACGCAGTGATGATTGTATGATGAAATCAAATTCCCTATGATTTGGTTGATCATTGTGTGCCGATTTGAGAACTATGATACCAGTGTAATTACTTTTTTGTATATTATCACGTTTATGTTCTCAAATAGGGTAGGCAGAGCATACGAAATTCGACACAGACAAAACCATGACTGTTTCACGCTTCGTAGCCACTAAACTTAATTTAACCACTTAATCTTCACTTCACTTCGCTTAACTTAACCACTAGCTTAATTTTAGGTTTGAAAACATGGAAGAGGTTGCAAGCCTGTCGCCTAAAACATACCTACCTAAACCTGTTTCCTGGGTTGCCTCTTACGACATCCATGGAAGAAATGGAGATCTGGATCGAAAGTTTTAATATCATAATTTACAAAATTATCAAAAAGCAACCGGTTTCGACTTCCGTTTCATTTGTTTTGATTCATTTTAATTGGATTCTTCGGACTTGCAAAAAGTGATTGCTCGGTTCAAGTTTCAGATATTTTTAGTTGGAAATAATTGATTCGTTAACTTAAGAAATTCGGGTGCAATCTGTCATCAGAGACAAATGGAGTCGGGCTTAATTAAAAAAAAAACAGCTGACGCTCGTGTAGCTTTCACTTGTGAAGGATGGTGCTGATACCGGCTCGGCAATGATATTTTTGGACCTCGTTATATGTATTTATACTTTATATAATAATATTTATGTACCTATGTAAATATAACTCTTTATTGTAAGGCTAGCCTTACACTTGTAAGTTTTACTTACGTAAGTAGCGACACAGCTATGAGTTAGGAAGAGATAGCAATAGTCATCTCTCTTTTTAGCAGATAGCTGCGTCCCTACTTACGTAAGGAAAACTTACAGGTATAACGCTGGCCTAACACTCAAACAAAGTTGAAAAAAATTACGATTAATCTATACGCACTATGCTTGTATTAAATCTAGACGTATTTATTTATGAAGGTAGACTAGGTGAGCTTGGTACAGGAACATGCGCAATCTTTCCTTTTCTGACGTCTCTAGGTAACAGAGATATGGGATATAATAGTGATAATGCTGCTAGCCTGTCGCCAAAAGTGTACTCTAACCCAGCGTTTACCAAACTATGGGTCGCGACCCACTGGTGGGTCGCGAGCGAATACTAAGTGGGCCCTACCTGTAAGAACGACACACCAAGTGACTGAGCCAATGGCCAGTGAATGAAGCTATGAGGCTATTGTTAAGTTCTTTATTCATGGGTCTCAAATTTGAAAACTTGTATTAGATGGGTCGTAGCCCAGACAACTTTGGAAACTCCAGCTCTAACCTATTTCCTTAGTCGCCTCTTACGACATCCATGGAAGAAATAGAGAGGTGATTTTCTAACTACACGGGGTTAGATTTAGGGCTTTAATTAAGTAGTTCTTCTTATAGTAC
The DNA here is from genome assembly GCA_005406045.1 of Adoxophyes honmai. NCBI lineage: Eukaryota > Metazoa > Arthropoda > Insecta > Lepidoptera > Tortricidae > Adoxophyes > Adoxophyes honmai. The sequence goes on from BHDV01013199.1 coordinate 99,204, forward strand.
CTCTCTCTAACTACTAAAGGTCTTCTGTCAGCTCCGCATGTCGCTTATAACTAAGGAAGTTAAAGCAGCGGTTTACCATTCCCTTCTGTCCAAGATAATTCATCTGACAGCAATAACTCAAAAAACAAATAACAAGTGACTTACTTCTTGCATATGGAATTAAATAAACAAACGGTTAACAAATTATCATTGCAGATCGTCAAACACATACACCTCTTGTTTACGAGTGAAAAGGAACGCAACCTTTCTAGTGTCAAACTAGCTAATTGCCCTGCTGGGATTCTAAGCCGTAGAGACACAAGTCGAGTGGAGACGCCAAAGACATAAGATAAGGATCTTTAAAGATGTGACAAGTATGTCCTCTAGATCCGCACGATAAAAATATGCTATCGTTTATGTTACACTAGCTTTCCGCCCGCGGCTTCGCCCGCGTGGAAGTCGGTTATATTGCGGTATAAAGCACAACTATGAGAAAACTTCTCGTTTCAAACGACACACAGCGCCATCGATCTTTTATCTATCGACCGATCATCGATCGATATCGATTTATCATCGATTGATATCGTTCTATCAAGCAAACTATATTTTTGTTTTCCCTCGGGAACATCATGTCTGCAAAATTTCAAAGCAATCGGTTCAGTAGTTACGGCGTGAAAGCGGAACAAACAAACAAAGAAACAAACAAACAAACTCACTTTCTGACTTATAATATTAGTAAGGATTTTCCAATGGTCCCAAAACATGCGTAGGTACATTCCCAATGTGCTACAATAATTAAATTCAGCATCCAATGAATGTCTTGGAATACAAGTAAATTTTATTTCCATCGCGAAAAAATGCTTTTGCGGAGGATTTTTTTTTCAGTTTGTATTGATGACGATTGACGATGTTTCGAGACATATTAAGTGAGCGAGACGAAGATGAGTGAGTGTCATAAATGCGAAACTTAGATTACGCTTAACTTCGGAACTAAATAATCTGCAGACTTGAAATTTTGAATTTTAAGTGTTTGATTACAGTTTACTGGATGAAGAAAATATTAGCATTCTGGTCTTACCCAGAGGTTCTCAAATCGGGGCCAGAAAATGCGACAAAATGGTTCCAGTAAAGGATGATACGGCAGTGTTTGCTTCGCGCTCGACTTGGCGAGGGCATTGCCGTGCCCCCAGATAGAGTAGTATTTGAAAGAAGCGTGACAGTATGTATGTATGTATACAAAAAGACGTCTCCGCCAAGCTAAGTTCTCCATCCCCTTAGCTGCAGTGTCAGAGGCGGGAAAGTTGATACGAATTTATTTAAATACGTTGGCTCGTGTGAACGTTATTATTTATAGCGACCGAAGGAAAGCTAGGAAAGCGGCTACCGGCCGGTTAGCAATCGGATACCTGTACCGATCCCGAGTTAGAACTTAATCGATTTAAAATTAAGTCGACTTAAGTAGTGTCGTGTTTATTTTGATCAGCTGTTGACGTTAAATGTCAAATGAGATATCAGGTTATGGGCACCGTTTATTAATATGCTAATCTACCTGTTAACCTATATAGAATTTATGTCATAAAGTACATTAGGTACTAAGGAAATGGCGCGTGGTTTAGAATAACAGGTCTCCATTTCTTCCGTAGATGTCGTAAGAGGCGACTAAAGATAAATGGGTTTAGGTATGCAATAGGTGATGGAGCATCCTGTCACTATTGTACCTATTAAGTTGAAACCTAGAAATATGCTAGAAGTGGCTGCAAAGCGTGAATTAGTCATGGTTTAGACTATCTAACTTTTTGTATGTTCTGCCTACCCCAGTTCGAAATACAGTCGTGTATGTATGTAGGTATGTATGATCAAAACTATAAAATCAAACTCCCAAAGCCTTTGCAAAATACATCTAAATAAGCATGAAAAAAAATTTCACATCCCTAAAAATTGCAGTGAACCTACCCTACTTTAACTACAATAACAAAGTGAATTGAAACGCGTCTTAGACCTCAATTTATAACGTTGGACGAGCTACAGCATGTAGCGACAAATTGAGGCAAGATTTAGTGGCCACAAGCATCGTACACGCGAAGGAAAGCGTATTATGTTGTAGGGGCCGTGTTAAATGTGACCTCTGGAGCTACGTTGTTAGCAGTAAAGACGTCAATTTCGAGTAGTATGTTGAACAAGCCACATTTTAACTGGATCGAGCGGTGGTCATGAGTAAATTGAGTTATTTTCCGTCATTGAAGCTTGTTTTGACAGGTTTGGAACGATTAAGGTAAAAGTCCTAGTTGAAAATTTAACGGATAACTCACGTTCATTAAATCGAGTTTAGCTCGACATGTTTCGGACTAATTCGTAGCCCTTCATCTAGGAGCCACTGCGGCTGCTGCAGCCAAGCGCGAACTACGCGCCTCCGCTCTCTTCGCGCGACTGCTCGTGCTCGAAGTAACTATCACTTTGTAAAGGCACCTCCACACTCGCTGTAGATGTCGAGCTAAACTCGATTTAATGAACGTGAGTTATCTGTTAAATTTTTCAACATGAGTGAGTCTCACGGTAGTTTAATGTTCAATATTAAAAGTCCTAGTGTTTTGCGTAGTAGTCGCCGTGCATTGAGTTGATATTATTACGATAAAAGTGACATTAGTTACTTAGGTACTAACAAGATTGATTTCCAACAAATTAATTAAGTATTAGTTCTCTAGTTAGCTTAAAACGGCAGCTAGCGCGCGTCGATACGCTTCTGGGATAGACTTAAGACGGATGAAAACATTACATAACTTAAAATTACATAAGTATGTGGATTATGAACTGATAAGAGTTGGAAAAAAATGCTACTGTAAATATAAACTTCAATAAAAATCGATAGCGGAAAAATCGCAATAAAAATTATTTTCGGATAATCTCGACACATCTCTGTAACATCCCTAGTTATTAGCCAAGATATATTGGAAGGCATGCGATATTAACCTAATGAAAAGCCCTTCCATGGCTCGACGATGTCCTATCACCGCTTAATCATTGCGGCGGATTAGCATTCTCATTTTCTACCTATTTCCATATAGAGTATAAAGAGTGACCTGTGAGGTGTTGGGATAGAATAGCATCTATCCATTTCTTCTTTGGATGTCGTAGGATGCTATTAAGGAAATAGGTTAAGGTACGATTTTTCCTTTGAAGGAATCTTTATTTTGTTTATGAAAATAAGTAACCAAAATATACAGAAAGACATTTATTTCGATTTCCTATAAAGCAGTTTTAAATTTAATTAAAATTTATAATTTTGCGTTGTCTGTTTATCAGAACCCATTGTGTTTATGACTGAAAAGTATTGATTGGTCAAGATTGACATATTTACAGATGCATTTATAAATACGGTGAAATCAGTTTACAAGTTTCCCAATGTCTACTAAAATATACTATACTTAAGAACGATAGTTTCGCTTCCAATGACCACTCGCCCAACCCCTGTCAATCATCATCATCAATTAAAATTAATCCACTTGACTTTCGCACAAATCGGCATCTTACAAAGTCCGTATCTCTTAATCTGTACTTCAAAAGTACCGTTAATGCTGTTAAAGTGAACCCAGATTAATTCAACGTTCAGAAAATTAACGACTCAAAATTAACATTCGTCGCTTATACGAATTTGTTCAGTGGCAAAATTTGACGGTTTGAAAAAAGGTACTTTATGGGAAAGATCAAAATGTATTGAATTACCATGGCATTCAATAGATTTTAAGATTAAGTGCATTTTGAGAATGAAGTCCATTGTCTAGTGTTTCTTTTTCTTCCTTGGATATCGTAAGAGGCGACTAAGGAAAGGGGTAAAGGGTATTTTAGGTGGTACGCTAGGAACCTTGTTACTATTTGTAAGAGGTACCTACATACCTACATCATGCCTGTATTGCCAAATTATACCACTATACTGTGTCGGTTTAGGTACTTAAATTAAAGTAAACAAACTCTATGTTAGATTTGCCAGGTTAAGAACGTTTTTTTTTACCACCCAACTTTTTTCGGATGTTCAAATAGTTTAGCAAAGGAATCTTCGTAATATTTATTGATCTGATGGACGTTAGTGTTCTAATTCCGATTGTTTCTGGTATTAGGTAAATTTAGGCACCAACAAAATATTTTTTATTGTTTCCTTCCTCTACTAAACATTTTGAATATCCGAAAAAAGTTGGGTAGTAAAAAAAAAACGTTCTTTACCTGTCAAATCTGACATAAAGTTTGTTTACTTTAATTTAAGTACCTAAACCGACACAGTATAGTATCTAATTTGCAACTTAACATTTATGGTATGACTGGCAACGGAACGTAAAATAGTCATACATGGAAATAGTCATAGTACTGCCTATGAAAAAATTGCGAATTCAGAGGTGATGTATGTAAAAGTGTACAAAAACGTGTTGTTTCGCGGTCATTTTGTCCCATAAACGGGTAAACATTTTACAGCGTTCAATTAACGCTGAGTAACCGGCGCCTGCGACGGTATATTACATCTGTCAAACAAGTCCGGGTTGTCACTTTTATGAAATTGATGATGTTTACAACAGGGCATGTCTTTATATGTAAGTGTTAGTACATTAATTAAATGTTTACTATTGCCGTGTGGTTTAGAAAAAAAAACCGGTCAAGTGCGAGTCGGACTAGCGCTCTAAAGGTTCCGTACGTACCAACAACAGCAAAAATGCGTTTTTTGTAGGTTACCCACCCTTAAATATCCATTTTATATTTTATATCGGCAATAGAAATGCAACATTAGTAAAAATTTCAACTGTCTAGCTATTATCGTTCTTGAGATACGACCTGGTAACAGACGAACAGACGGACGGACAACGAAGTCTCAGTAATAGGGTCCCATTTTTACCCTTTTGGTACGAACCCTAATAATGTTTATTTTAAGGTCTCCAAACCATACAAAAAAAATTAAAACAATTACAATATGCCTTAGTGATAGATACAAGAGAACTGAAAAAATTATCTTCACTCAGCATGAATTGTTGCATTAGTAAGCTACTAAAATTCTAGCGAAGTAAGTACTAAAATGCTTAAATGCTATTCCGATCTAGATCAAACAAATAAACCTGAATCTAAAACAATTCATATTGATTCATAGATCTCTAGGAATTGAATTAATAAGATATACAGGCAACCCTAAAGCTAGACAAGACAGGATTCACTGGGGCCAATTAGATTTCTAAGTTGTTTATGGTCATTACTAAGGTTGCTACTCGAACGCGTCAGTAAACCGACTGTCCGGCACTCGCGTGGATTGTTCGTATTGCCATTAATTAGATTAGTTATATTATTTATTACTTACTGCTTCATTATGTTATTTATCTGCGATCTGTAAGAATTTTAAGCGTCCTTGAGATAGAAAAATCAATGCATGCAATGCATAATTTGTTTCTTAGTGTTAACCTTGGTACCTTCCTAATGATTGTCTTTCATTTTTCATTAAATATAGTCCACTACGCACTTGCAGCTACCTCGACCAATACAAGAAAAAAAAGTACCTATTAGGGTGACTGCACCAGTAATGGACATAGAACCAGTAATGGACAATGACTCTTATTTACTACCCACTAAGGAAAAGTCATTTGTTTTAGAACAATCAATTCACAACTCTATGGTCTTTAAATTATGAATGAAGTGTCCATCACTGGTGCTTGTCAACTTAAACCGTCCATAACTGGTGCCGTCACCCTAGCAGGTGTTAACTTACTAAAGTTCTTCGAATTGCATGGTAGGAGCTCCGTCCTAGTTGCTTTTCTTCATTCTTGGTCATTCGGTCTGCGATCTTCACATCAAAAGAAGCTTGCATTGAAGCGCAGTTACCTGTTATGTACTTCTTATATAGTAAATAAATCCATATTTGGAAAATCAACAGGAAGACAGTTTAATTTAAAATGATCTTTGCATAAGAACGGTTGGTTATTTATATGTAGTAAGATTTTGAACAATATTAATATTTATCTGCTTTATTATTTCCGTGTGGTGTCGGGTTTAAAATAACACCTCACCATTTCTTCCGTGGATGTCGTAAGAGGCGACTCTGGGAAAGGGTTAGTGTATTGTAGGCGATGGGCTAGCAACCTGTCACTACAATATCGCGTTCACGTACGTATCACGGTGGGCGTATGCAATGTATTATTTTTAAAATTCAGGGACGTATACCAATGCAGCAAAATTTGTCGATAATGATACCTACCCATTATTAGTTGAATAATTACTTAGATAATTTAGAAAATATCACATTATGGCTAATTTTTTTTTTACGCATTTATTATGCTACATGTTAAAGAAAGATGAGCAAATAGAAAAGGGGTCGAGTGTGAGGTATCTAACGTATGTAGTTAAGTAAGCCATAATAATTACTTAAATGAAAGAGCCGGCATTTCAATCGAGCATGCCTAGGTTTAATTATGCTTCATTACACAGATTGAAATATTAATACCCTGCGTCTAGAAATGTCACTAGGCTAAGGGCATCTATTAAGATTTTATCTAACATGGTTGATTGAAGTGATGGATTGATGGGCCGATTTCTCTTGGTAACCAGAACAATTTAACTACTACCGTGAGTAGCCATCGTAAGTCGCATTTGCGTGGACACAATCGAGTTTTTGATGCAAGTTTTCGATGTCATATTGTAATATTTGTAATGATTGTGAGCAGAGGTACCGATATATTACGTTTGCGACTTTTCTTTCATGCTTCTAAGTATCGTTATACCTATCTATAACATTACAGACATAAAAAAACTTAATGTTTCACAAGATTTAAACTTCATTTTGCAATTTTTGACTGTCCAAATCTGTTTAAATCAAGATATTTATTAAAGTACTGTTTTAAATCACGTTTATTTTTATTTTTGTAGTTTGTATGTGACTGGTTGCAATCTCAGAGGATGAAGCATGAAAGTATTGATTAGTGATTACTCGTTTGATGTTATTATTACACTCAGTTTGCAAAAGTGGTAACTTTATTAATGTCTTCAAACGTTAATGCAATATCGTAATAATTTTAAGATAGTGTATATTAAATAACTCTCTAAACGCATATAAATGATGATGTTACCGTACAATGAAGAACAGTTAATGGAAAGTTTACTGCATGTCTTAATAACACTAGAAATTGAGTAGTTCCAGTTTTAGTACTACGTTTCAAGGGTTCGCCGCAAGAAGAAAGTAAGTAAAGATGTTATGAAGATTTGTAGAGTAATTTAGTTTCTCTTCGCATTTATGATCCCTATGTCATAGTAATTCCAAAGTACGCAACTACTCGCTAAGCGCTACATTTGGCCGTTTGGATTTCCATTTTCTATTCACTTAAACAGATTGAATAATATATTTTGACATGAGTAAAGTAATGTTACAATTACAGTACAGGTATCTTAATACTGATGCATTCACTACTACGCAACTTCTAATATGAAAATATGTTAGAAGTAGCGACATACATACATACAATCACGCCTATATTCCCAAACGGGGTAGGCAGAGCACACAAAACGCTACATAGACACAGCAATGACTATTTCACGTTTAGTGGCCACTTCTAGCATAATATTCTTTAGGTTTTGAGGTGGAAGGTACAATAGGGACAGGTTGCTAGCCTGTCGCCTAAAGTATACCTTAACCTATGTCCTTAGTCGCCTCTTACAACATCCATGGAAGAAATGGAGAGGTGTTATTCTAAACCCGACACCACACGGGTAGAAGTAGCGACGAAACGTGTAATTACTTAGTAATCTTGGTTTGACTACGTATTGTTTGGTGTATACTGCCTACCCATCTGTGAATACAGGGGTGATGTATGTATGTATCCATTTGTATGGTTGGACCCATGCAGAAAGTAAATCGTCTCTTACTTGGATAAAAAATAAATGATCACAACTCAGTGCAAGCTGTGGTCGACGAACGGAATAAAATGAGACAAGAAATTATGGACTTCAATCAGATTTCTTTGAATGCAAAAATTATGTGGTTATGGTTACTGGGAATCATTTTGAAATGATTTTAGGTGATTTATATCTCATATTGTAATTTAATACGCATTTGTAATGAAATACATGAAATAAATATTAGTTTATTTTCATTAAAGACTATGTGTTATTTACTTACCACAAAAATTTTCAGCTTAAAAAAACATCGTTAACAACCTACGCATATCTAGAAGTAACTCACTTAAAAGCTGCAGGACAATGCTCCGCTGAATCCTCTTTTATAAAATAAAACAAAATACAGTAGTTAAACACTCGCTTTTGATATATTTAGGATTATGTATCAACTTTTTTATTTGGTGAATAAGCCAAAGGGTTAGTAGTTAATTTGATTAAAAGTTGTTAATTTTACTAATGATAAATAAGCCAAGATCCGAAAACGCTAATCCGTGACTCTGAATGGAATGTAGGACACTTTCTTAAAACTATGTTTTTTTTTAAATTTAAAAGGAATGTAATTGTACTACATCTTTTATAATATGTAGAATGGTCCTAAATAGTATTTTAACTTTTATTCAATCTTAGGCTTATCCTGTATTTAGTTCAATAGAAGGGTGGCTTTCACCTTATCGTTACTGTATGACTAAGGAACTAAATCCACGGCTTTACATTGAGGTCGTTCATTTATCAATAGCTCAATAGTTAATGCATCCGTAATGATCTATAGATCCCATGAGGTATGGTGCGTAACGTGGGCCGGTAATTATGTAATGTTAGATGTAGGGCCACCATAAAAAAGTAAATAAATAAAGACATCTTTTTACCCGAGTGGTTTTGGGTTTAATTAATACCTCTCCATTTTTTTCGTGGACGTTGTAAGATCCGACTAAGGAAATAGTTTAAAGTACCTATATTCTAGGGGACATGCTAGCAATACAGATACATACATATTCTCACGCCTATATTCCCAAGAGGGGCAGGCAGAGCAATCTGTTACTATTTTACCCCTAAACATAAAATTATGCTATAAGCGGCTACAAAATGTGAAATAGTCACGTTCTTGTATATGTAACGTTTTGTGTACTCTGTCCACCTCATTTGGGAATACGGGCGCGAAGAATAGGTATAATAACGCAAAATTGTCCGCTAAAGCATTTGGCTAATGGGGTAGGCAAAGTACATGAACTGTCAAGTTTCATAGCCACTTTTAGCATGTTTTTAGGCTCAAACATAGAAAGAAAGAGGTACAATATAGACAGGTTGCTAGCCTGTCGCCTAAAGCGTATTTATCTTCACCCATTCCCTAAGTCGCCTCTTACGAGATCCACGGAAGAAACGAAAAAGTGTTACCCTAAGTCCGGTACCACACGGGTATTTTTTTATATAAAATTGTGGTCACTGACAGAATGAACATTGATCATTGATCTTTCAACGATCACGAGATCAATGAACTCTGCCATATCAATGCGTAGACCATCTTGTTTTGATTTTTAATACACATTGCCCCAACAGGCTGACTTGTTTATGTCAGACTATAAATATCTTGTGCCTAATTTACGCGAGATTCGACGAACCTCCTAACATGGGAAACTTGTTGTGTAAAAATGTTTGCAGTGTTTGGAACATTTAATAATGAAATCTAGCCGAGGTAGAGTCGTAGAGATTTACTTTTTTTTCTGTTTTAATGTTACTTACTCAATAAAGTTGATTTTAATTTGAATAAAAAAATAGAGCTTGGGTGTAATAAAAAAAAAAATCATCATTTATTATCAACTTTGCTCGTGATTCTAACTAGGAAAAAACCTTTTTTTATTCAAATCTAATAAAAAAAATGTACGCCTTAACACTGGTTGGCTGGAAATTGACCGTAAATATTTCAACCACACATCTAAACGTCTGAAAACCCTTGTAAATTTTTTTCTCTGAATTTCCTTGAAAAAAAAAAACCTTAATCTGAAAATATTGCTCTTTTTTTGTACTGCGGCTCTTATTCAACTGCGTAGCATCTCAATGTCGAACGATTGCAGTTGTGTATGCGCCAACCGGCCACCCTGTACAAAATGGCCCAACCATTTCATTTAGAGAAATAAGAAAAAGAAACTCACCTTGATTCCACGCCGTCGTGATGTTCTCATGGTAGAAGTACTCGTTTTCCTCTTCATCAGACCACAGCACCCCTTCAATACTAGACGTGAAGTTACCATCCGGACCCTCCACAAACGACCTTCGTGACAACTGATCATAGCTCGGAGGCCTTGAGAGAGAACAGGTCGAAATATCGGCCAGAGAAGACCTGAAGTTTTTAACACTTCTACTGTCTATCGGTCTGTAGGACCTCATAGACCGCGTGTCTTCTTGGTTTGATTTTACCGACCGTAAAGACCGACAGTCATAGTTCGGTTCAGTCGCATTTGTAATATCGCCTAGGGAAATCTTGAAGTTGTTATAAGAAATGTCGCCTAAAGGCACTTCGCAGGAACGCCGTTTCATACTGGTTTTCTGCGAAGGCGCCTCTCCAGTCGCTTGCATGTGTCTGGTGACACCAGCGCTCTGGAGGAACTCGTTTGAACTGTACATTTTTAATTTTTTACTAGCTTAGACCTAACTTTAGGAACTTTAGTGGATGACTAAATGCGTGGAATTATTCGGTCGCGGTCGTCGATATCTGAAACAAGAGAAAACTCAATAAGTACAATGATAATTTACACACAAATCAAATTCAAGTTAGGATACTGAAAAATATACTTTAACGCCATCTATCACCAGTGCGGCCAACTAAAGCAAACGTTAGCAAACGCATGGGCTAGCCCGCTCGGTTGGTCTGGACACGCAATGTTGCTTACGCAGCGGACGTGACGTTTCTATGTAGTTTGGGTAGGACATGTTAGATGGCGCTGTTATCAAAATAATATTTATTTTATCTATACTTTTTCTAATTGAAATTCAATAGTGAAATAGACGAATAACTCGCATATTTTATAACGTCACGTTACCTGAAAAATTTCGTAAAAACGAAAAAAAAAAGTGCATTTTATTTTTTTCAGACTAAAAAATTCACCTTTAATTCAACCTTGCTTTCATTGAAACTAGTTTCAGTCCTTTCAATTGAATGCACTAAATCCAGAATAGTTTCCAACATTCTCATCAAAACGCCGCTCGCTGACACTACGTGAGCAAAATTACATCGTGCCTGGAGCTGTTAAGTGACAGTACGTCGTAACAAACGCTTGGCAATTTAACTAGAACATTCCACGTCATGTTACGAGTAGCTTGTACAAGTAATTAGTTCAGTTCGTTGCACTAAGTATTAAATCTCGTACCGAAACTAGATTATACTTGCTAATTTTCTTCTATGTGGATTAATTTTGATAGTTTTTGCAAAAGCTCAGTTCATAGATTCTACTATGTAACAAGAGTCGCATTGGTATTACAGACGTGCTGTAAATAATTAGTTTGACAAAAAAGTCAATCTCAATAAATTCAGAATCGGCTCTCTGTCACTTTGTCCTAAAGATCAACCAAAATTTACTGAAACTTAACTCCACTTCAACAAATCACAAACAATTACCAACCTTATCACGCCCACCACATGAAACCAAACCTTTTGTAAGCTGTTGGGGACATGATTAATTGGGCAAAGCCTACAGAGGCTAATGTAGCCATGTAGCCACAATGTGGGTATCGATTAACATAGAACAATGTCGCATTGTCTGACCATTAAGGTGGGATTTCAGTGCCGACTGCAGGTTGTGAGGACACGTCGTTGCTGAAGTCATGTCATCGTTTGCAATGTGCAATTTTCAATTTATTCTTGGAATAAGGTAAACGTCCCTATGCTCGACACTGACCCAATGGCACTTGCAATCTTATGTCACAGTAAGACAGGTGACATATGGGTGTCGTCTACTGGGCGTTGAGGCGTCGAGCCATGGTACATTCACCTTACTCGTACGTAAACCACTTTTACTAGCTTTTTACATTTAGTTTTTATTTATTTACTTGTATGCTGGGAATATAGGCGTGAGAATATGTATGTATGAATGTATGCTGAGTTGGTTTGCCTACACATATGGGTAAGAGGCGTGACGCCATGTATGTATACATGTATGGAAATTGTATTCTCGTTTACCTAAGTAGGTCCACGACTTCATAAAACTGTATAAATACAAGTAGCGTCGTCTACGACATAATGCGGTCGGCATGGAAATTACACCTTAGCGGTTATGTTGCTCAAAAACACCCGCATGGGAGAGGGCAAAGTACAGTCAAATTATGTTTAGGATCGACTCAACCAAATGAAATGAATAAAGAGAGTGTAGTAAATGAATAAAGTATAAAATACTTATAGGACTATCCTTGGATCGATTAGGGAAGCCCGAGTATCTAATTGCATCGATTACATTTTCTGCAATATAATCATTTATTTTTAGCCCCGTGTGGTGCCGGGTTAGAATAGCACCTCTCCCTTTCTTCCCGTGGGTGTCGTAAGAGTCGACTCTGGGAAAGGGTTAGTGTTTTGTGAGCGATGGGCTAGCAACCTGTCACTGCAATGCAATATCACGTTTAACCATCTGGTTACCCTGAAATTGCTAAACGTGGCACTGAATTTTTGAATTCATGTGCTTTGCCTACCCCTCATGGGAATACAGGCGTGAGAATATGTATGTATGTATGTATAAAATAATTACAGGTATTATCCTTGGATCGATTAAGGAGGCTCGACTTTCTAATTGCATCGATTCAATTTTCTGCAGCATAATCATATTTTTAAACTTTCGTGATTCTCACTCATATAAAAAGTAACTCTGTCTCCCACATATCGGTATTGGAGCCTCCGCAACATCCCTAAAACCTCACGAACAAACTTGGCACGCATTAGTTCAGAATAAGTAACACATTCCTAGTAAAAAGGCCCACAAATCCCCTTTCGCTCTAAAATTAGGGCTTTTCTCTAAACTTCATGTAAGAAGAGCTTTTACCACCGAGCTTTGTGTCAACGGCTTTGGAAATACAAAAATATTGCTCTCAAATGTGACGCGGAGCTTTGGAGTGAGAACATGGGGCTTTGCATTTCATAAATATCTGTTGACACGAGCTTTTGCTCGGGGCTTTTTTTCGAACGTTGTTCAAGTTTAGTGTGCATATTTCATCGCGTGATCTTCACACCACGATGCGGTACCCGTGATTGGCTTTTCCACGTACCATCGAACCAATTGATTCCTGACCCATCATAGAACCTATTCACAGTGAACGTCATAGTGACATTGCCTTGCTTGACAAAGGAAATCTTTATTATGTTTATAGTGACAACGTTCTGCGATGGGTCAGGAATCAGTTGGTTCGATAGTACATACACACAATCACGCATGTATTCCCAATGGGGTAGGCAGAGCATACGAAACAGGAGACAAAACCTATTTCACGTTTCGTGGCGGCTTCTAGCCGGTTTTGAGTTGGCAGGTTTAACGAAAGGTTGCTATAAAGTATACTTTAACCTATTTCCTTAGTCGCCTCTTACGACGTCCACGAAAGAAATGGAGAGGTGCTATTCTGTCCTGACACCACACAAGCTTGGGTGTTCCAAGTTTAGCTTGTATGGCTTTCCATATAGATACATGATGCCTGTATTCTTTAATAGGGTGCCTACCCGTCCTCAGACTCGATGGAGCAGGAGAACAACATCAATATTTCGACCTCATGGTATACCATGGTGGTACTTAGTCATTTTATCAGCGAGAAAAAACCGTTTCTAGAAACAAAAGAAACTTCCAAACCTGAAAGACAGAAGTTTATTAAGTATGTCAGGTGTTCATACTCACTCAAGAATAACCTAATGTAAGTTTGGTAACTTAGCTTGCGCCAAAGCCTGCTTTCCTCGATTTTCATCCTTACTTCCTTACTAATATTATAAATCGGAAAGTGAGTTTGTTTGTTTGTTTGTTCCGCTTTCACGGCGTAACTACTGAACCGATTGCTTTGTTGCAAACATAAAGATAGAAGTCCGGATTAAATAATAGGGTACTTTTTATCCCTGAAAAAATTGACGTTCCCGAGGGAATGTTCGCTTCATACCGCAATATAACCGAATTCCACGCGAGCGAAGCCGTGGGCGGAAAGCTAGTAAAAAATAAGGCAATAATATTGGCAAACAACTCTCAACAAATATTAATATTTGATCGCCTACATGTTGGCATATTGACAATGTGTCGTTGCATCTGACAGCAAATTTGGCCATAAATAAAGCTTTCACGGATCACTTACGGCGGCAAAAGCTGCTTTTCTTGCTGGCAAAGTTTTGTCAACTTTTTCCAGAAACGTTCCGAAGTTGTTTGCTAGTTTTGACGAGTTTTAGTATTGTATCAAAGTGCTGCGATCGTAAAAAATACAGTTAGTGATATGGCAAATATGTAAATAAATTCGCTTCTACTTTGTTTTTATAAATGCACAAGAGCTGGTTTTCTGTTGATAATTCTTACTTAATTTGAAATTCGTTCACCTGTATTTAAAAGATTATAACTAAGGTACCTGGGTCGAATATGGCCACGTTAAGGTTTGACACTAAATATAAAGCACTTGTATAATACTGGAAGTGACGAATCCCTATTTATTCGATAATGTGTTTATTTAGGTAATATATGGCAGGCACAAAAATATCTAGAATATAGTAGGTCAGGGTTGGGAATAAATTTTTTGAAAGTTGGGAAAATGGCCATATTTCCGACAGTGTATGTGAATATGGCCAGGTGATGGGCCATATTAACCGTATGAATTGATCATAGAAGTAATTTCTATACGTAAGGGGTAAGTCCTTTGTACACATACATAACCCCACGCTTGCATTCCTAAACGGGTTAGACAGATCACAGAAAACTTTACATAGACTAATCTATGACTATTAAGACCTTTTGGGGCCACTTTCAAGTTTGGGCGTAAGGCTGAATATAAATGGTACAATACTAACAGGTTGCTAGCCCATCGACTACAATATAGCTTAACCCATTTCCTCAGTAACCTCTGGTGATATTCACAGACGAAATGGAGAGGTGTAATTCTAAACCTCAGACCACACGTGACTTAGTGCGATACATTAAATTAATTAATTACATAAAATGGACAAAAAGAACAAAAAGATTTTTTTTTAACTAGTAATTAGTAACCTAGTTTCTCAGATCTATTTTGATATGTATTGTGGAGTTATATAATATTCTGTAAGGAGAAAGAAATAAATAAAATTGAGAAAGACTGAAAACAAATATCTATATGATTAATATGGCCAGCTGCTGCCGAAACCCAAAAACCAATAAGATTAATATGGCCACATAGTGGCCATATTTGCAGTTGTACTCACATTTTACTTAAAAGTTAAAAAACAAAAATATACAAAAGCAAGCTTGAAAAAAACATACCCATATAATTTGCGATTAGTAATGATAAAAATGGACTACATAATTTTAGCTAAAAGTCAACAGAAACCAAAAAAACATTAAAACTTATGTGTGAATATTTGCATCCGTGACACGTGGTTTCTATCAACTGCCATTGCAGAAACATCGTTACCGCAGGGAAGATGGTGGCGACACCTGAGCATTACTTACACTTAGACGTAACAGTGCATATAAACAAAGTTGTAGATCTTGCTATAGTTATGGCTGTGTAGGGGTGTGGCCATATTTTTCGGCTGGCCATATTCGACCCAGGTACCTTATGAACAAAATTTCCGGGAATTCTTCAACTATTAAAGTTTGAAATGAAATATTGTAGGCAAAGAAGATTCGATAAAAAATGTTTTCTGTTGACTATTATAAATATCTAGAATTAGCTAACAATACTCAGCTCCTATAGATTTTGTTTAAAGTATAGGTACCTATAGCTTTCCTTCTTCGCCTCCTACATTTTCCACAGAAGAGAGACAGGTGTTACTCTGAACCCGATGCTAAAAGGGATACAAAAAAATGCGAACATAGAACATAAAGTCTTTTAAAACATAAACTTGCTCGAACAATTTCTCAATAAAATGATGTACATTATTTACGTGTGTCTCCATACAAATATTAAATTCCAATTATCCATCGCACGCTGTATTGACTCGCTCATGTTTGTGATAAGCGCTTGCGGCCATTTCATTTCCTCAGAAATCCTTCGGTTTTTCTAGAAAAGGAAATCAAAACCCACGGTACTGACTGAAGACTATCCCGCGTTTTAATTTCCTGTCGATTCGATAAGATATTGGCATTAAAGTGGATTTAGTCTCGTAAACGTTTTTATCATAAGCTGAAATATATACATACACACATCACGCCTGATAGACCAGCGGTTCGAACTGTGGCCTCTCAAGCAGAGGGTCATGGGTTCAAACCCCGGGCTCGCACCTCTGTATTTTTCGGAATTTATGTGCGATATCAAATTTGATATTTATCACGAGCTATACGGTGAAGGAAAACATCGTGAGGAAACCTACACACAGCGACGAAGTAATTCAACGTTGTGTGTGAAGTTCCCAATCCGCACTGGGCCCACGTGGGAACTATCACCCAAGCCCTCTCATACTGAGAGGAGGCCTGTGCTCTGCAGTGGGACGTATATAGGCCGATGATGATGATGATGATGACACATCACGCCTGTTTTCAAAAATGGGGTAGGCAGAGCATGCGAAACGCTACTTAGACATAACCATGGCTATTTCACGTCCCGTAGCCACTTCTAGGATAATTTTACGGTTTTACCTGCCTCTTACTGCATCCACGGAAGAAATAGAGAGGTGTTATACCACATAGGCCAAATAACATCGTTTAAGAAATAAATACCATTCAATACAAATTTACAAAACTTTGTTACGAGATAGGTAAATGTTGAGTTATGACAAAAACCGTAAAACAAAAACGTTCGTTTAAGTGATAGGAATTTGGCGCTAAAAGGGTGCCAGTGATTTAGAGATAACCCTGTAAAACTAGATTAATTAAATAGTGGGAAAACTATAAATCAATCATTAAAACTTCGGTAAAAACTTGCTTAGAACCTCTGCAAGAAAAATAGCTTTCGATTCAAATCCGCACCGCAAATAGGTTCAACCGTTTCACAGCTTAGCAGCAAAAACGTGTGTATAAATAGACATCGACGAGAAAATTGTGAAACAATACCCCTCTTTTGTAAAGTAGGTTTAAAGCAAAACGTGCCCGATCCGAACTTGCTCCACCGAAATCAGCAGTGTAATGTCATGAAATTTCACGAAATTCCAAACTTTGCCCAGATCGCTGCACTTTGAAAC
This sequence comes from Adoxophyes honmai, assembly GCA_005406045.1. NCBI lineage: Eukaryota > Metazoa > Arthropoda > Insecta > Lepidoptera > Tortricidae > Adoxophyes > Adoxophyes honmai. The sequence goes on from BHDV01013199.1 coordinate 116,401, forward strand.
TTTCTGCGTTTAATTATTAGTGAATGTAGTTTTATAACTTCCAGGGGATCGTTTAATGAGTGCACCGGATGCCAGTGTGTGGTGTACAGTCGGCAACAGCAATATTTGGCACAGTCAAAGTCCCTAAACTACAGGGTGTAATAGAATTTACAGTCGGTAATTTACGGGGTTCATCATCATCATCCAGCCTATATACGTCCCACTGCAGGGCTCAGGCCTCCTCTCAGTATGAGAGGGCTTGGGCTATAGTTCCCACGCGGGCCTATTGCGGATTGGGAACTTTACACACAACATTGAATTGTTTCGTCGCTGTGTGCAGGTTTCCTCACGATGTTTTCCTTCACCGAATAGCTCGTGGTAAATATCAAATTCGATATCGCATATAAATTCCAAAAAATTCAGAGTTGCGAAGCCCGGGGTTTGAACCCACGACCCTCTGCTTGAGAGGCCACATGTCGAACCGCTGGGCTACCACGGCTTTGGGATTTACAGAGTTAATCATAACTAAATACATACGTGATAGACAAAATCGTGACTATTTCACGTGTCATCCACTTTTCGCATAGTTTAGGTTGAAACATTGATGACAGAGGTACCTATAATAGTGACAGGTTGCCAGCCTGTCACCTAAATCGTACACGTACCTTAAATAATTTTCTTAGTCGCCTCATAAGTAGCTCTGAAAAATGCAGAAAGAGTTTTTTTTTTTACATAAACTCTTAACCTTAAACTTTTTTAACTCAAGATAGTACGTTTTTTTGTTATTTCTCGAACGCATGACACTCTGGAATCTAATGGCCTATAGTAACTTGACGTTTGTTATCAGCTATGGCGATGTAGTGGACCATTTTTCTTAGTATTAGTTTGGTTTCAATAACTTATATTAAGCTGCGATATTCCAATATTACAGACCCGCTATATTTTTTAACTACGAGTAACTATTATCGCCGGGTCTGTTAAACCCTGTAACTGATTTACCTCGCAAAGATGACCGACAACGTGATTTTATCGGCTCCATTTCTCAGGGCTTTGGTTAATCAATTTAAACTGCATCAGAATAACGCTTTGCGTAAAGATGGTATCGTTCGCTTTTGTGCAGCCAAAACAATGGAGGTGACATTTCATAGTGCGGGCTCCATATTTGCAGTCTATTTCAAAAGGTTCTAAGTGAAATTTCAACATCAACTAAAACCTAACTTTAAGTGCGTTAGAGTAAGGTGTTGTTCGAAATAGTTTTGAAGTGAGAGAATGTCGTTTTAGTAGGGAAATAGTGGGATAAAGCTTCGATGAAACAATAGCTCCTAAAATAGTGACTAAATAAGTTTTGGTGCTTAAATAATTTTAGAACAGAGACCATTAAAAATTAACACAAGTTTCGTCTTGTAAACTCGAAGGATGGCTTTGTAGACTTTATGGTGAAATAAATAACACCCCTGTTTTCCCAAATGTGAGAGCGTACAATATGTTAATGAGACAAACCCTAACTATTCCACATTTTGTAACCACTTTTAGCATATTTTTAGGTTTTATGTTAGATAATACATAGAGGCATAATAGTGACAGATTTCTAGCTTATCGCCTGAATCATACCATCGCATCTTACGACATACAAGGAAAAAATGTAGACGTATTATTCTCAACCCGGCACACAAGGGCATTTTCTACCCCAACAAAATTAAGCACCTACACAATCTACTTTTCAGAAAAGGATAATCTGCTTGAAATACCGAAGTGCTCGTACATTTAATTCATTTAAACTCACACCAAAAAGCAGAAGCCATAAATAACTCCCAGCATTGCGAATAAATCAACCCTTTAGGTATGTTAGGAATGGAGGCTTAAATTGGAAACTTCTATAAATTAAAAGCAAACGCACCAAATAATGAAGTAGGACCCTAAAAGTTCGGGTAACGCCCCTGACTTATTGTCGAACATAAATTACCGTAAGTTTTGACAATAAATTCTGTGAGGTTGATCTGTGTGAATAGGGAATATGGAAGAGGCAGCGTGGAAGTACTGCCACACACATAAACATAGACATCACGCCTCATCTCTGCATGGTACAAAGACAGCAGAGCGCCATTCGCTTCTATTTTGGCATACTTCTCTCGCTTCACTCACATTCATCCCTCTCGTCATACACGCTCGACGGTTTCGGGTACTTCTAATCTAGCCTCTTTTTACAAGATTTCATTTATTAAAAGATACAAGATCGTCGAACTTAAAAATATGATTATTTTGTTGCATCTGAAGGTCTTATCCTTACTATTATTATAAATCAGAAAGTGAGTTTGTTTGTTTGTTTGTTTGTATGTTTGTTCCGCTTTCACACCGTAACTACTGAACCGATTGCTTTGAAATTTTGCAGACGTAAAGATAGAAGTCCTGATTAAATAATAGGGTGCTTTTATTCCCGGAAAAAAATGATGTTCCCGAGGGAATGTTCGCTTTATACCGCAATATAACCGAATTCCACGGGCGTCGAAGCCGCGGGCGGAAAGCTAGTGTGCAATAAAAATAATAAATTCTCCACAGTTCTCATAAGCTTCTTTTAGGTCTTTTTGTTTTTATTCTTCACTCAATAAATCCTGCCACTACTTTGCAATTGTTATCGAACTTAAAACTTAAAACTGGTAAATGTGGGTGTACCTATGTCGTTTTGTGTGCTCTATCTATTCTACACCCTTTGAGAATAAGGCGTGACGCTTATGTACGTTTATAAAAAAAGTCCTAAATTTTAGATCTCAACGGTTCATCCAGTAGACCTATATCAGTGACATATCACGATCCATGAGGTAAGGCAACAATCGAGAAAGGCATGTGAATGTCGAGGGACGAATTAAACTTTCCAATCTGGATTGCTTTGTTTGTTCGCGTAAATCTATTAAAACCCAGACACAGGGTTTGTGTTTTCATATTGTGTTAATTACTCTCTGAAAGTCAATAGTTAGCTGAACTCTCGTATTTATGCAAATATGTTAATAAGTTTCTGTATTACTGAGATCAAGGGGAGTGATTTAAGATTTAATGCTTTTGTAATGTATCTCTGCTGGGGACAGGCCTCTTCTCAGTATGAGAAAGCTTGGGCTGTAGTTCCCACCTGGACCTGGTGTAGACCCGTGTCGGTTTAGAATATCACCTTTCCATTTCTTTCGCAGATGTCATTAAAAGCAATTACGCGCAATAGTTTTAGTTTAAGGTATGTTTTAGGCGACAGGTTAGCAACTTGTCACTATTAATCGTGAAATAATCATAGTTTTGATTATGAGCAACGTTCCGTGTCCTCTGCCTACTCTATCACACAGGAGTGTGTGAAATTGAAAAAAGCAACAGTAACATAAATTCACAAAAAGACATGACTGCTAGAAAAACTAGCCACAACTTTAATACAATATGCTTTACATTTTTCAATTCGTATCTTCTTCTTTTGTTCTTCTTTAGCCTGTTTGCGCCCATCATAATGCATACGTCTCTCCATTTTTTTTCTATTCCGATTGACTTTCCTTCTCTCTCTTCTAGGCCGATCCTATTGTCCCCGCAATGACATTTGACCAGTGAGCAGGTGATCTGACCGCACTTCTCTTGCCCAGCAACGTCTCCACATCAAAACTCGCCTGCTCCTCCGTTCACCGTGTTTTCTGCCCATTTCAGTTTTATGATTCAACGTCCCACTTCCAACTACAACCACAATATTTTCTTTGATGTACCCGTATTAGAGCAGTAGACAAGAAAATTAATGATAACTCGGCAAGCGAAAATATCTCATAGGAATATACGTAGACGACTTTCGTAGAAAGGTGTCTTTATTTTTAAAACATTGACAGCAAAATTTAAAGAAAACATTACGAAATTCGATTTCTTATTCGATAGATGTGCTCTAAAATCAATTTCGAATGTTTTTTAGTTGGTGCAAAGTGTAGGTAAAGTGAATGTAAGTTTAAGATTGAAATGGGAATACGTAAGTATTTTCTAGCCAATGACAAATTACTGAAAACTTGGTACGGGTGCACTCAAAGAAATTCCGTCTTTGTGGTAAAACCTGAAATCCTATGAAACGTTGAAATGGAAAAGGTAGTCCAAAGGAAACGTTGGACTGGAAATAGCATTTTGCAGGCGTGTTGTAAATGTTGTTTATGTCAAAAGAAAAAGTAGTCAGGGCACGAATACTACTTTCGTACGTTCAAATTGTTTCGGAAGTAATTCTTAAAATAAATGTCAGTATTAGTAACTAATACACTGAGGAACAAAAGAAGATCAAGAGCTCTTTATTTTTATCAATGACTTCCATGAAGTCGTAGACAAATAGTAGATTCACTAAAACCAGAGGTTGATAACAACAATCTATCACTATCATTACACGACAGAAATAATGCAAGCATTGATTTCGTATCACTTAATAGCCTTCATATTCCTGAATATTAGAAAGCATTTTGACTTATAGAAGTCTTATAGTTTGGCATCAAAAGAAACTTGTACAAAGGTGTTTAAAACCGTCGGTTCTTATTTTAACCAAGTATTTTTATCTACTTTCTGTCTAGTTCCAGAAAATTTAAAGGCGTCATGTTTTGCAAGACTTGTATGTATAAACACCAGTTCTACAAATAACGTTACCGACAGAAGTCGAGGCAAATTAGATTTTTTTACAGCTTCGCCCGCCGCTGTCAGATTAAAAGTCGACCGCAATGTTTCTACGCCATGTTTTTATCCTTTTTTCATGGTTTGTAGGTTTAAGTTTACGACCGATGCCCGGTACGACACGACACGATACCCGATAAAATTACTGTCACAAGAATTTTATTTCACGCATCTGTAATTCTTCTGGTTTTGCTGGTGTCCTTGACTATCATGTCTATGGGCAATGGAGATCGTTTACTGTTATGTGCTCCTATTACCGTCAGGTGATCTAATTACCGTCAGGTGCTGAAATTACCGTCAGTTGATCCTAATTGTAGTTTGTTTTGTAGCAAAAAAAATCTTTAACAAAATAAAGAAATGAAAAAGAGTTATTTTTTACAATGATAGTTTAAAATGCGGATAATTAGCGTCTTAAATTCAACACCAGCTAGGTAGGTACTATCTTGATATACATACATCATTGCACCTGTATTCCCAATTAGGGTAGGCAGAATGTAATGTAATGGTAATGTTAAATTGACAAAATTATGACTATTTCACGTTATGTGGCCACGTGTAGCATATTTTTTTTAAGGTGACTATAGTGACAGGTTGCTAGGCTGCCGCCTAAAATATACCATGACCTATTTCCTCAATCGCCTCTTACGACATCATCGGAATCACATGACATGAAATTACTCTTTAATTAAAAATGTTGATTGCCTTCTATTTTGTTTTTACCGAGCAGTATTTTAATTAAATGTATCCAAGCATACTCAAAACCTCATCAAAGTTAATCCAAAAGTCAACATTAGCAATGTTACAAACGTTTGACCTAGCTTCAAAAATTACGTTAATTTTGTCTCACCTCTTAAAATTAGGTTGGCCACACCTAAATAAATGTCCAGAATTTTCCCTTAAGGGTTTGTTAGAGTAATAAACGATACGGAGGAGACTTGAGTATTTTTGTGGTATCTAAGATTACGTGAGAACGTGGGGATAAACAAAGAAAATAGTCGCCTACTGAAGATACATCTGTATATTTTTCGAGCTCATTATCATCTGTTTTCTTAGTATATTTTTTAAATGTTTTGTCGTTGTACAATATTTCACCATGTTTATTGTAGCTTTTCTTTTCGCCGGTCTCAGTATAATTTAGTTTCTTCTAAGCCTCTCAAAGGTTCTCTGTAAGAGATCCCTTGAGGGATAAGTCCGCTCTGTACTTAAAGTTTTTGGATGTCTTTTTAGGGTTCCGTACGCAAAGGTTGAAAAGGGTACCTAATTACTGAGATTTCGCTGTCTGTCCCTCTGTCACCAGGCTGTATCTCAGGAACGGTAAGATATTAGGCAAATGAAATTTTCAGAGATGATGTATAATAGACCAAGTCGGATTTTCTTTTTATTTTCCGACTATTCCCAGGGTAAATTTGATCGTTTGATTTTTTACGGCACCAGTTTCATACTATTTCAATACCAGTTCTAATCCATTATTCCACAACCCCGTATAAAAATCATGTGACTAGAGGAAATAATCGAGGGTTGTACTTTTGAATTCACAACTGCACTCAGTTGGACAGCTTACAAGTGAAGGCATAGTGCTGAATATTATTATTTTGGGCCCTTATATCGTTCTAGATAGGTCACCTGGTGGTTCAGATGACCCATATTTTTACTCCATGGGCCAGCGATCTATAGGGCTATATTTAGGCTTGCGCCGCCGTGGTGTCCTAAGGGCTATATTTCACCGGGACACCACGGCGGCGCAACCAGTCGTCGGCTACCAACAAAATGTATGATGTGGTTGCGCAACGTTACCAACGGACACCAGGTGAGGAACTCCCTATAGAGCTGTATACATTTTGTTGGTAGCCGACGACTGGTTGCGCCGCCGTGGTGTCCCGGTGAAATATAGCCCTAAGGTTAGTTTACTGCTCCGGTTGTTTAAATGCTCAATCCGCGTGTTGGTTTTAAGCCGACGACACGATTACGATCAGTAATGGCCCTAAGACAATACGAGCCGAATGGGACTATTTACATAGGGATGGTTTAATTGCCTAGCCGTGGTTTCGGTTGCAATCTGTTTGGAAGGATTAGAGTGATAAGGTTCAATTTAAATGGGCGTGTAAAATTTACTGCGTTTTGTAGGATTATTATCGTTTACTTTAAAATCCAAATTTAATAAAAGCATTAGACAAATTTTACAGTGGTTTCTAGTTAGAATAATACGTCTACATTTCTTCCGTGGATGTCGTAAGAGGTGACTAAGGAAGGTTTAGGTATGCTTTAGGCGACAGACTAGCAACTTATCACTATTATACCTCTTCCATCTGTTTTCCAACCTAAAATTATGCTAGAAGTGGCTTCGGATTAATGTCACAGCTCTTCGTGTCATTACATGTCAATTATTTTTTTAAACACCGAAATGTCTGTTCGTGTTTTTTATTTTCACATTTTTGCGTAAATGTACTTATAAGCTGGCAACACTAAGAGTGAAGTTCGCGAGCAATGCAAAACAAAATGGCGTCTTGACAGTTGTAACGATACCCATCACGCGTACACAAACTACACACTGTTACCGTTCCCAGGCGTACCATTATGGAACCTAGCACAGTGATCATAAGACACAATTCAACATTAATTAACAACAATAGTTTATTAGTACTGATTTATCCCCAGTTTAACGTAGTCGGGGCTAAATCCTGGGGCATCCAAGGACGTCCAAGGGAAGTGGACCGCAATTACCAGACGACCTTTACTAAATTTTCGAATTAAGGAATTATTAACGAAGTATGGAAATACTAGGTATTTTATACTTGGTATTAGTACTTAGTATCTAGTTCGAGTTGCTTATTACGAGTAGGGAATTAAAGTTGAGGATAATAATATTAAATTTCGAACTTAAAAGAAACGTGACACTGCGATAGAAAGACAGATACATCACCAGTCCCAAATCTGGACACTAATAAAACACACTACCGCAGTGAAATATCTCATTGCGGAGAACGTGGCAAAACCGATGGAATCGTGCAAAGGAGGGGTGAATGCACAAACGATCTCAATTGTGTCGAACTGTTCTTGAAGATACTTCGCCACCTTCGCACTATGTATTGTTAACGGCAATGAAGTGTTCAAAGTGAAGTTCGAATTTTTTTTCACGCCGAAATACTTCCTAACAAGTATTTATACCTACTAAGTTTTTTTACTCGTACACTTATACTGCCCATCTGTAATTGAATCCAGCATGGCTTTATAAACATTAGCGGAGAATCAGTTTGGAATTATGGCCGTTAGTGTCCCATTGTTAAGGGATATTTTCCGGTACAGTAGTAATTAATTGGTTATTCTGTGCGACCCCTAGTTTTTTACGAGTATTAGTAAGACCAGGACCAAAATAACAGCGACTGAGTTAAAGATAAACATACAATCACGCCTGTGCTCCCCAATGAAAGGTAGAGCGTACGAAACGTTATATAGACAAACCGTGACGTTTAAATACAGAGAAAAGAGTTATAATAGTGATAGATTGCTAGCCTGTCGTCTAAAACATACCCAGACATAATTCTATTTTGTAGTCGCCTCTTATGACATCCAAAGAAAAAATGGAGACGTCTTATTCCAATCCGGCAACACAGAGGTCACAGACAGGTACAGTTCAAGATGACAGCTATGAACGCCATTATAAAACCTGAAAGAATAAACGCTATTCCTTAGATAAAGATTACCAGACTCAAGTTTCCCTCATGTTCTGAATCTAGACGAAGCAAAGTTTTCGAACGTGTGTGGATTTTTGTATTCTTTATTTTAAAACAAATGCCGTCCGATGGCCGGCCATTGTTTCAGTAAGTTTAATAAAGGTCGTATTAGTTGTACGAGATGAAAAGTTGCCATGGAAACAGCTAATTGGTTCTTACCAAGGGCTCGGCATCCGGGGTAAATATTTGGAATAAAAGTGACGGGTTAAATTCCCGGGCGAGGCATGGCATTACCTGTTTAAGGGTAGGGAATTGAATTTCTAATTGTTATAATCAATATTGATACCTAGTGTCTGTTCCTCTGAAGTGTAGGATGGTAATACCCTGGGGAGATGAGGATCAGGGTTTTAAAATTGGCTTAAACTGCTTAAAATTGTATTTAAAGTGATGAGGGTTTGAGGGTGCATCTTCCTTGGTGGGGCAACTTCATAGTTAAAGCGAACACGCACACATTTCCACATGGAAGTCTAAAGGCCTATGTTCAGCAGTGGACGTCCTATGGCCGAAATGATGATGAAGACGATGATATAAAACAAAGTCACTCCTCGCTGTCTGTCCTTATGTATCTTTAAAACTACGAATGTGAGCGAGCGTCAAAGCTCTGAACGTTGTATAATATAACATCATCCACATAGCTCACGGAAATGAACTGTAAGCCCGAAGTGCTGCAAATATGTACTTTAGTACTAAATCCTGAGAAGCCTTATTACTATTCAGTGAGGCGCGTAACTCATTTACCAGTAATGCAGCCATTATAGGAGGCTTCCAGAAATCTCTCCACTCCGTGCATTTTCATAGTAAGTAAGCATCTCATAAGTTCAGTATTAGGTGCTCTGCTGAGTATGTTAGTTGAGAACGAATATTGTGAACAGTTAAAAAGTAGCTTTTAGTCGCAATTATAAAGCTGTGTGGTGTCGGGATAGAAGAACATCTCACAAATTCTTCCGTGGATGTCGTAAGAGGCGACTAAGGAAAACATTTTTAGGTATGATTTAGGGGCAGCGCAGACGACAGACTTTTGTGCGATCGAGTCTGCGGCGCAATAAAAACTCTGAATGGAAACTCTCTGCGCGCCATTCAGAGTTTTTATTGCGCCGCAGACTCGATCGCACAAAAGTCTGTCGTCTGCGCTGCCCCTTAGGGTCAATTCCCACCAGAAGAGCAGCGCAGCGCGGCGTAGCGGAGCGCAGTTTCAGTGTCATGAGAATTTCAACTTTATTTTCATTACAATAAGACTTATTATCGCATGAGAAACTCTAACGATGCGCGCGCATGCCCGCGTATCCATGGTAATTACAGCGCATTCCATAAACAAAGCCGTGCGACTGCGCGAGCTGTCGCAGGAATGTCCGAGGATGCTCGAGTAGTCGCGACGGTCGCTGTCAATACATATGTCAATATGTCAATAATTATGTAAATTCCAGCGACTTCCTACGCATTCCAGCGGCTTCTCGAACAGTCGCAGGAATCCTCGCGCATATTCCAAGGAGCGGGTCGCTGCGCTATGCCGCGCTGCGCTGCTCTTCTGGTGTGAATTGACCCTTAGGCGAAAGGCTAGCAACTGTCACTATTATACCTCTTCCAGGCGTTATCAAATCTAAAATTTTGCTAGAAGTCATAATCATGGTTTTGTCTATGTCACGTTCGTCTATGTTCGTATGCCCTGCCTACTCCCGTACATAGGCGTGATTGTATGTATGTATGTATAAAGCATGTTTTCAGAGCAGTTTTGTTTTCGATAATATCGAGGGTTATTGATTTTTAGTTACAAATAGTGTATTTAATAGGAATCTTTGGTTACGAAACATTTGGTACTCTAGTGCGACCGATATCATAGATCCAGGCATAAGTTGGTTTTACCATTGAAAAAGCGGTGCGCAAATTTATGCCCACTACTTAAAATAAAACCTTGCGAAATAAGATGACGGGGACTGTTACTTTTAGTAATGGTAGAAACTTTAGAATCATCATAACTATTCATTGTGATACTAAAGAAGTATCTCAAGGTGAATACTTAAGCAAAATTGAAACTTGAATCACATGAAAACATAGGGTTCAGCTTTAGTATTTCAAGCCAAATTCATGAAATAAACTTCAACTTTTGGATATTTCTGTTGAAATATTTCCCGAAAAGACATTCCAGCAGCTTGAAAAATCTGTAAAAGATTTTGACGCGACAAGAGTTATGCGAAAGTTTTTGCCTTGAAACTTTTCAAAAGGAATAACATTTAAATAGGTACCCGCGTGGTATCGGGTTTTAAATAATACCTTTTCTATTTCTTCCGTGGATGTCGTCAGAAGCGACTAAGGGAATAGATTACATACATACAGTCAAGGGTAGGCAGAGCACACAAAACGCTACATAGACAAAACGATAACTATTTCACGTTTTGTGGCTACTCCTAGCAAACTTATATTTTTCAGGTTTTAAAGTGGCTGGTACAATAGTGACAGGTTGCTAGCCTGTCGCCTGAATATACCTTGACCTATGTCCTTAGTTGCCTCTTACGATACCCACGGGAAGAAAGGGGCTGGTGCTATTCTAACCCGACGCCACACGGGGTTAAAAAAAATAAGTTTGCTAAAATGCGTTTAAAATCTAAAAAATATTTTAAAAGTGGTTACAGAACGTGAAATGATCATGTTTATGCCTATGTAGCGTTTTATGTTCTATTCGGGAATACAGGCTTTATGTATGTATGTATGTGATGATGCTGTCCTGTCAATTCCGCGTAGCATTGTGCGCATCTTTTGCGTTCGAATACCACGCATGCTCACCTCATTTGAGTGGTACGGTTAACCACTCCATTGGGTAGTGAATTTACTATGCATCGAATTAGTGGAGAATTTCGTATCGGCAGGAATTCCTGTGCTAATAGACAGCTGATTAACTACCATTAGAGCCAGCTGCTATAGTTTGCTTGAATAGTTTGTAGTATGAATAATACATACATACATATACTCACGCCTGTATTCCCAAGAGGGGTAGGCATAGCACATGGATTCAAAAAATCCAGTGCCACGTCTAGCAAATTCAGGGTAACCAGGTGGTTAAACGTGATATTGCGGTGACAGGTTGCTAGCCCATCGCCCACAATACACTAACCCTTTCCCAGAGTCGCCTCTTACGACACCCACGGGAAGAAAGGGGGAGGCGCTATTCTAACCCGGCACCACACGGGCAATGAATAATATAAACGTAAAATAACAAGTTTATGTCCTAGATCTCAATGAAAGTTACGAGACCAATGTTATTTGAAAAAAAAAACTATGTTATTGTTTGACTAATACAAACATGATACCTACATTGAGAGATTATATTATACTTACATTATTGTTATACTTAGTTAGTCGGTACTGAAGAATCTGGGCACCGATTTTTCATCGCGGTATAAGATATAATTTTAAACAAAAAAAAACCGACTTCAAATCTATACTAATATAATAAAGCTGAAGAGTTTGTTTGTTTGTTTGAACGCGCTAATCTCAGAAACTACTGGTGCGAATTGAAAAATATTTATTGTGTTGGATAGACCATTTATCAAGGAAGGCTTTAAGCTATATAACATCACGCTGCGACCAATAGGACCGAAGAAACAGTGGAAAATGTAGGAAAAACGGGGGAAATTTGTCACTATTCCACGCGGACGGAGTCGCGGGCACAACTAGTTAGCAATATTTTGAAAGTATTCTGTTTACTGAATGTAAAATCTTGACTTCATCAACAAATTACCGAAAACGCCGTACATCTCCATACAAAATTTGAAGAGTTCCCTCGATTTCTCCAAGATTCCACCATCAGATCCTGGTGTCGTGCAAATGGGACCAATTTCGAGTTATACCCTTTCGATTAAAAAAAAAATTTTGAAAATCGGTCCACGGGTTTTCGAGTAACATACACACAAAAAAAAAAAAAAAAAAAAAAAAAAAAAAAAAAAAAAAAAAAAAAAAAAAAAAAAAAAAAAAAAAAAAAATTAGGTCGAATTGAGAACCTCCTCCTTTTTGAAGTCGGTTAAAAAGAAAACTACGGAGTCGCTATTAACATCAAAAGTTTACTCGTTCTAACAAATACACAAAAAATGTTTAATGCTAAAAATAAATAAATATGATTGGACAATATTTTACACCAATCACCTAGTCCCAAATTAGGCAATTTAAGAGCTGTGTTATGGGTACTAGAGAACGGATAAACTTACATAGATAAACATCCAAAAGCTAACATTTTGTATTCATCATACAAACATCTGCCCCGACCGAAGATCGAACCCGGGTCCTTAAGCTTCACAGTCAAGTTCTCTAGCCGCTGGGCTATCGGGCCGTCAAAAATAAACTACATACAAGAAATCAAATTCAATAACATAGTTCATGCTACGCATAAAAATCAATAACTTTTTAACTCCATTTTTAAGAAACAATAATTTGTCTCGTAGTACTTCAGTTACTAAGAGAACACCAACAATACTAACATGTTTATCTGAGAAACTGAAATTATTTTCCAAGTATCCTATTAAACTTTTTTGGCAATAATCCTGTTAACGAGTATGAATATGAACGTGAGAAATGTTATAACGTTAACATCGAATCCATAGTATTCATTAACCACAACGTGGGCTAAATCCGAGCCTGATCATAACAATAATAAAGCTTTTTTAACATACATACATACACATTCTCACGCCTGTATTCCCAAAAGGGGTAGGCAGAGCACATGACTTCGAAAATCCAGCTTTTTTAAAACGAATAAAAACTCATAGATTCACCCGGGATTTTACTTCTGATACTTCAGTTCACCGTAAATTTACTTCGAAATCGAAACAAACTCGTTTCACAAATAAAATGAAATTAAAGTTGAAATTGTTGACAATAACCAGGCTTATTAAAATTCAAATCGTTAAAGCTTTGAACTAAAATGACAAATGCCTGTTAAACGAAGATTAAAACTTTGGCAAACTTAATAAAATGACAGAAGACGAAATAATAGCTCTTCTTTATCGTTCGCAAAGAGAAAATCCAACTGTTTAATCAGTTAACGATTGGGGTAATTGATTAATAATAATAATAAATAACTCCTTTGGAGGCTTGGAAAATCGTTTGTAAAGCCTAATGAGAAACGCAGGGAATATTGAATTAGTGGTTTTTGCTGCTGTAGAATTAATATAACTAAGAGAGTATTAGAAAAAAAATTACTTAGAGCAAAAATGTTTTCATCAGCTCGGAATATGCTCAAAGTAAAAAGCAGGAGGATAAAAGTATTGGAAAAATTTACCGCCGGTTACAGACGTGTTTTTGATCTTTCTTTGCTAATGGGCGTGTAAAATAATCAATCTTTTATTAAAGTAGATACCCTAAAAAGGGGTGAGTAGCGACGAAACTGACCATCACAACTCGATAATTTTTTTTTTCTTATGCCCAACATAAATATGTTTTATTAGTAAATAGTTCTGGTAATTTGGACTTTTTTTTGTTGGGTTTTGGTATTGCCATTTAATAACTACAAAGATAATACTAAGTAGTGTAATAAAGTAGTCGTGAATTTTTTAACCGACTTCAAAAAAAGGAGGTATTCAATTCGGCTGTTTTTTTTTTATCATTTTTTTTTATGTATGTTACCTCAGAACTTCTAAACGGGTGGACTGATTTCGATGGTTCTTTTTGTGTTCGATAGATAATGGCTTCCCATTGGTCCCATTTTAATTTCATCAAGAACTAACTAGTAGTTTTTGAATTATTCTTAAAATAAAAAAAAACAACGGGTATTCGGGCATTTTAGTCCGAACTTACATTTGTACATACTTACATACCTACATACAGTCACGCCTGTATTCTTAAATGGGGTAGGCAGAGCACACAAAACGCTACATAGACAAAACTATGTCTATGTCACGCTTCGTGGCCACTTCTAGCACATTTTTTGTAGGTTTTGAGTCAGCAGGTATAATAGTGACAGGTTGTTATCCTGTCGCCCAAAATTTACTTTAAACTATGTCCTTAGTCGCCTCTTGCGACATCCACGGAAGAAATGGAGAGTATTTTTATGTGTATTCGCTGATTACTCGAAGACGCCTGGACCGATTTGGAAAATTCTTTTTTGTCTGAAAGGGTATAGTTTCCAGGTAGTCCGATTGTCAGCATACCTTGACCTGATGATGGAATATTAGGGAAATCGAGGGCAACCCAAAAATTTTATAAGCACAGGTAATGTTTTCAGTGCATTTTTCAAAGCTACACCAGTATTTACGCTTGGCAGTAAAACAATAGGTATGACTGAGCTGACGATGAAAGGTCAACTCCTTAATTTTTAGGAGTTAAAGGATAACTTTTGCGATACTGAATGCATCTGCAGACTGAAAATTATAGTTTCAGTAATTAGCCAAGCCTGCTGCTACTCAAACGTTGCATTTCAGTTCGCAGGGTTCTAAATCAGATAGAGCTATTCCTTCTAAAGCCTTTAATTTGCTGAGAGCTACGTATACCTACTTGACCTTTGGTAAATATGCACATAAACAGAAGTTTCCTTTCAGGATAAAGCTAATTTAAAGTCGGTTTATTTTTCTTTAAAATTATTTGCGTCAAGCAATCGCGCGTAAAGAGCGGCAGCATGCACTCGTTTAACCATAGCCGCTGTTTCGCGTTGCTCCCGATAATGAATAAATTTACCGGAAATGTGTTGAGGCTAATTTCACTACAAGCAAGTCTCACTTACTTACTAAGTATAAAGTCATTTGCATTCAACGTATCTTCTAAAAAAAAGACAAAACATCTGTGAAAACGCTCAAATCCTGACTCCCGATTTAACCATGTTACTTTAGACAAGCCAATATTTCCCATTTCCGACTTGTCCCCAGTCCGTTTAAGCCCATCACATTAGCGTTAAAACAAACTTGAACCTTTCGGTTAGAGTCCATTTTTCATTGTCCCCCGTGATATGTGAAGCGGCCAATTTTACTAAGTGCAGCTCACTTTGCGCCACTTGCTATGTGACAGCTTGTCACAGATGTACGAGTTCTAAAAGCGTTACTATTTTGAAATGAACCAGTTAGCAACCAACGATAAAGGCTATACATACATAAATACATACATAAACATCATGACTGCATTTTTAGAGCATATGAAACTTGACGTAGACGAAACCATGGCTATTTTACTTTACATAGCCATGCAGTGTGCTTAGTTATGGAGCTTTAGAAAAATTTTTTGGGCGGTGGGAAAATATTTACACCTAACACACCTTAACTACGGAGTGAGGTTGATTTGGTACTTTTTTATGTTTGTCTCTAAAGTTATGAAGTGGAACTAAAATAAAAACGAAAGATATTTGAAAAAAAAAATCGTATCAAAAAAAAAGTAAAAAAAAACTTTTAAGTAAAACGGTTTTATTTTAGTCTAATCAATGTATATAAAACCGTTTTACTTAAAAGTTTTTTTTTACTTTTTTTTTTCGAGCTTTTGGTTTTTTTTTAAATTTGATATAGTGCACTGTATTCTCCTTGCAAAGACCTTTCAATTGATACCCATATTGATGGGGTAGATAAGAATTAGGTCATCCGCCATTTTGTAGCGCCGGCCATTTTGAATTTACAATGACAATGAATGTACATTATTGTATTGTCACTACAACTAAAAGCGCATACCGAATTTCAGATCAATCAGTTGACGGAAAGAGGGTGAAATTTCAATTTCTAAATTTGAACCAACAAAGACCAAAGAATAAAGATTCAAGACTACAACAAACGGGGTAAGCTAAGTAAAACCGTTTAATAATGAGAGTTGGACGTCAGACTCATCCTTAAACACCCCTTTTTACAAAGCTTTCAAAGTACATACATATTATCGAACCGCGATTAGAAAGGGATTCGAGAGTACCGTTAGCACAATTGTACTTAATAAATGATTAAATATAATTATAAACCAATATTTGATATCTTCATAAGTGCAGACCCTTATAGATAATAGAATTAATAGCTGAATATGATTTGCATATTTAAACTCTATTCTCGGTAAATACTGTCAATTTTTAAATAAAAAATGGAAATATCATATCTGACAAATCTGTCACTAACCACACTATTTTGTTTTATCAAATTGCCGTAGCTGTTCAAAAGTACATAAATAAAAAAAATATTTAAAATACTTTAAAAACGCTACAGGTTTAAGAAAGTAACTCTATTTGATCTGAAGTATTATCTTTTAAAGCTAATGGAAATCAATAGAAAAACGCTACACTATTTAATATTTTTTCCATGCTTTAGAAATTCATTGTACCAAAATAACAATTTAGTTTATCTGCATACTCTACCACTGACAATGTCATATCATGCATTTAGTTCAAAAATGACATATGTGCTCAATCCCTTTCTAATCGCGGTTTGATATACATGCATACATCGCGCCTGTATTCCCAAACACATGGAATGTGACAAACAAAACCATGATTATTTTACGTCTCGTTGCCCCTTTTAGAATATTTTCAGGTTTTCAGTTAATCACATCACACTTAAATACGAGTATTATAGAAAATTTGTGAGTGTGTTTGCATGTTTGTTACCCCTTCTCTCCCAAACGGGAGGGCCAATTTTGATGAAATTTGGTATGCACGAAGCTGAGACCCTGGATTAACACATGAGCTACTTTTTATCACGGAAAACTATATAAATCCCGTGGGATTGCGATGAAACTACTCTATGCGTCAGAGTCGCGGGCGACAGCTAGTGAGGTAATATTGACAGGTTGCTAGCCTGTCGACAAAAAATACTAAATATTTCCTTCGCCTCTTCGTACGACATTCACAAAAGAAACGGAGAGGCATTATCTAGAACTCAGACTTTAAAAGCAAATCGTCGTCAATGTCAGAGCTTACACAACACAAGGTCCAAACTTTAATATAAAATAAATTCAACGTTATCCGATACGCCATTAATTTGCGATTTCAACCGAAACGATTGCCAATTACGATTTAAATGATGTTCGGAGGGCGCCGGATGAAATTAATTTTAATACTCATCGGATCCTAATCTTACACGTCGGTGCCGATTCCTAGCGATATATTCAATTTGCCGGGGAATTCCGAATTCGTTTGGCGATTGGTATTCGTGAATACATATATCGCAAATGTATTCCTAAATAGGGTTTGGGTGCGATTCACAAATTTTTAGGTTCTAAGTGTACCTAAGTAAAAGTGAGAGGATGCTGGTCTGTCACCTAAAGTAGTGGCCTTAGTGGCCTGTTACGTCATCCACGGAAGAAATGGGGAGGTGTTATTTGTCACCAGACATCACAGGGTAAACTTCTACTCATTCCTGGACATATTCTAAAAATCTACAATAATAATACGGCGGGGGACGTGACAATTTAATAAAATTAATAAGGTAATAATCCAATTCGAATAGTTTTTACACTATTTTTTTTAATTTATGCCACAAAATATTTTTTTGTATTACAAACTTATTACTGCATTAGACGCCCTATGTCGATGTATGGGCGCAACCAAAGGCAATATTTCCGATATCCTTGATTATTATGTTTTTGTTGGTAAACAACTAATTTTTTTATTGGTATTACAGAACTCTTCGTGCGCGAGTTCGACTCGCAATGGCAGAGTTTTCATCTCAATTAGTTTGATAAATGCGGCGACACCGCAAAATAATTCACAAAACGTCATCCACTATAGTTCTCACGCTTGGCGGCCATTTTGTCCAAAATTTCAAACGAAACACGTCAGCTGCAGATTTAAATAGCATTGGAAATAATAAAGGACCGAGTCAATGCAGTGCAACGAATTTACGAATATAAATTCAAGTTCAAAGCGTTCATAAAGAAAAACATCTTTAATAAAACTTTGCTCAATATCTTTTGGGTTAGTCCATAGAGGAAGAAATGTGTAATATAAAAAACACCACTAGACTCATTCATACTGAAATGAAACTGATAGATTTATTTACTTATGTTAATAAATATCTAGATTAGCTTGACATGGTGGGTCGCAAAGTAGCCAGAAACATGTCGAGCTATTCTCGATATGAAAACGAGTGTGTCCGTTTTATTTCATTATAAAATTCCGTTCGAGTGTAGAATAACATCTCTCCATTCCTTCCGTGGATATCATAAGAGGCAACTAAGAAATTAGGTTAAGGTATATATTTTAGGCCTCGTCTTCGCCTTTCTTCCCGTGGGTGTCGTAAGATTCGACTCTGAGAAAGGGTTAGTGTATTGTGGGCGATGGGCTAGCAACCTGTCGCTGCTATATCACGTTTAACCATCTGGTTACCCTGAAATTGCAAAACGTGGCACTGGATTTTTGATTTCATGTGCTCTGCCTACCCCTCTTGGGAATACAGGCTAGCAACTTGTCACTGTAATACCGGCCAACAAAACCTACAAAAATATGCAAGAAGTGGCCAAAAACCGTGTAATAGTTATGGTTTCGTCTATACAGCAATTTATGCGCTCTGCCTACCCCTTAGAGAATACTGGGGTGATGTATGTGTGTGGAATTCGCGTGTGAAGACAATAAAAGCTAGTTTACCGTCAAGACTGTATTCGCTGTCATTCATCATCGTAACCGTATCGAAGCGGCTCCAATCAGTCACTCCGCTCCCAACCCGGCTAAACAAACCTTTTTGCCTAAAGTATGTTGTCACAGAAAATATACGGTCTGATTGAAATTATAGCTGTATCGCGTGAACCATGGCCACGAAAGACTGGCTCGTGTTTTTTTTAACACTTAAAAAAACCTCTGGTCTGTCAAGTGAAAAAAAATTACAAAGGAGCAAAGGCAGATTTAAGAGATGGCTTGATGATTTGCACACTTTTCAAGACGATTGCCAAATGCACACCCAGGATAGGGAGGAGTGGCGGAAGAACGGTGCACCCTTTGCCCATAATGACTAAAAAAATTGACAGCGACATTAGCGGCGTAGATTGGCAACAATTTAATCTTATGGTTTTGACACTAATGCGAACGTAACTAACAGGTATTTCTTATAATCAACCTGCAATTTGGGTACTTTATGAAGCAAGACTCCTGTAGGGTGGAAACTAGTTTTTGCAAACACATGATGTGTAAAAAATTGTATCACACAGAAATCATTTTATTTATTAGATCAATTATTCAGTGTTTTCAACTTAAATTTACACACAGCTTTGTAAATTTAATACATTTGCGATAGATGAAAATTATTTATTGTGTTTTCTCAAAGGCCCTCAATATACAAGCAAAATGAATAAATAAAATTTACAGCACAATTAAGTTGTTACTCTTGGACTCCAAGTTTGTGGCTCACCAGACACTGTCTCTGATTGTAAAATATTCTGGTCAATAAACGATTCTGATTCTGACCTCTAACAATTGTGACAGCTGAAGCCAACTTTTTAAATTGGCTAGGTTATAAAAGGCAACCAAAGCGCAGGCCAGTCTCACCACGCCAGGACAAGATCCAGGGTGGTTTGTTTATTCTGGAAAATTGGAAAGACGGCTTAATATGTGCTTGTAATAGCAAATTATTTCCCCCGTCAAGGCGTTGCCACGAGCGCCGAATGATTTAAGATGAACTCGTTAATTTTTGACGATAGGCTTAATTGAACATTTTGAATTTCACCTCCGCTGGAAGGTTCTTAGCAACGAATCTTTTGAGACTTTGAAGGCTTTGAGAGTAAATGTTTAAATAGTGTAATGAAGACGTGATTATTCTATAGGAATAAAGGAATTATAACTAACGAGTTATTTCCATGGACAGATGACCTAATAAAGGTCGCCGAAAAACGCTGGATGCAAGTCGCTTCCAACAGGTACTTATGGAAGTCTAAAGGGGAGGCCTATGTTCAGCAGTGGACGTCTAATGGTCAGCCATTATCCAGTGATGATGATAATGAGGAACCAGTTATGTCACAAAAATTAAACTAAAGGTTTGCCAAAGAGCTTGAAATCAGAGTGGAAAGGATTAACCAGATCTAAATCATGGTGCTGCTTTTTAAAACGCGCATTGTCGATGTTAGTGCAAAAACGGTTGAAGTGGAACTGGGGAAGCTAGGTCGGCCGAATGCATCCTCTGCGGTGGGTTAAACATGCCATAAAGTTGTTGTAAAAACAATGAAATCAAAAGGTTTTGTACCTAATTATGTGGCACAAACAATAATTATTACGTGTATCAACAAGCTAATTTCAAGGGGGTATTGTTTATCGCCTAATATGACGGAAACTACTCGTACCAACCACTAAAAATTGTGACATTCGATAAAAGACGAAATCACCTATCACATGGTATTATACTTACGATCTTTAAACATCGAGGTAAAAATTACAAGGGTGGCTTGAGTTCTTTGCTCCCAAGTGTAAATTCCGAGACATATGCGTTCGGGAGTGCTGGCGTGATAGAAGCAAAGCCGGGGGTATTAGCCATAGCTAGTGCTGTGCCAAATCGATAACAGCTATAAATTTATGAGCTCAGCTCTGCTAGTGTCCTTTTAAGGGTTTCGTACCAAAAGGGCGTTTTTGTTAATCGGAAAGCAGAATATTAAAGCCAATAGATTCTCCATTTTGTTCGTGGAAGTCGAAAGAGGCGACCAAGGAAATAGGTTTAGGTATGCTTTAGGCGACAGGTTAGCAACCTGTCACTATTATACTACCCCTTCCATCTGTTTTTTTAAACCTAAAATCATGATTGAAGTGATTGCGAAGCGTGAAATAGTCATAATCATGGTTTTGTCTACGTCACATTACGGAACATAGGCGTGATAATTGTATATGGACGTATTTAATACATGTGTTACTATCGCAAAAATGAGGTTTTGTATCTTAATACTATCATCTCATTGTATGGCGATGAATTAGTACAGCTTCACTGGGGCATTTACCTTAATTCAATGAACACGCGAAAACAATTATTTCATTTTATTCTACAGCGAGCCCGAAAAAGGGTTGAACAATAAAAGAATTAGCCAACACCCCCTTATCAAACACGTAAGCAGCATGCATGAAAACAAAGGGTTCAAATTAAAATTTCATAACAATACCCTTATTTGAATCAGAGAGGAATGCAACTCCTCCGCCCTAAAAAGACCTAACTCCACAAAAACTCCACGCACTTACGCCCTTTTTAATTCTAGGGGACTAGAAGAATTCTGTTGGATTTGTATGACAAAGAATTCGCGTTACAAAGCGTTTGGATTTTAATTTTCTATTTCACCACATCGATTATGTCACGGGGAAAGGAAACGGGGAGATGAAACACTGTAAAACCCATAGATAATTTAATTTAGCAGTTTCGAGTGGCGACCACGATCGTCAGACCTCTCACTCGATGGATTGAGGACCAACGACTCGTCTCTTCTTGCTGTTGTTCATACGTCAGTCCAAAGCAAAAGATATTGGGAGTTGTAATGTTTTAAAATATAATATAATTATGAGATATTGGGAGGTTCTTAACAGCTACTACCGTGAGAGTCACACTGCGAAAACATGTATGTTATCGCAAAATTATATTTAACCCTTAACCACCTACGTGCGGTCTCACAGACAATAGATTACTCAAAATTGTCAATAACTAAACGCGAGTATGTCGC
>BHDV01013199.1:139829-216660 GCA_005406045.1 Adoxophyes honmai
GACAATACGTTTTTATTACTTAAATATTTAATTAAAAAAAAGACAGAGGAATGAGACAAAAATAGCTTCCTCTAGGAATCACCCTTAAATTTTATTTTACCAGAGCTACTTCTGCGTTTTTAATATCCCTTGGTGCAATAGCCTCGTCCGGGTAGCGTACATAATGAAATCGCACGTTTATTTCGTTCACAGTATGTCCGGTTGTGATGGGAATCCGACATTGCATTAATTTAGGAAATATAATAATTTACGAATCTTCCTAAAGGTGTTTTGATGCTGTTCTTGATGGTGTTGGTATCTTTTTTATAGTCTTCATAATAAAAAATAGGATAATTTACGTCTAAAATCGAATTAAGCTTGATAGGCTAGCACATAATCTAGGATCCCCAGTAGATGCTGCCCAATGTACACTACTGGCCATCACTCTATTCGCGCGACTGCTCGTGTTCGACGAAACTAGTACTGCAGCACGACTACCCTCGTTACAATCACCTAGACATATCCATTACTCTTTGACGTTTCACGGCCACATATAGCCTATTTTCAGGTTTCAGCATTATACGTCGCCTTAACTGATTTTCTTAGTCGCCAGTTACGACATCCGCGGAAGAAATGGAGAGGTGTTATTCTAAACCCGATACCACACGGTAATAAAGTTCACTAATTGGCTAAAGGACTTTAGAAAAGAAAATAGTTTTCCCACTAACAACAACTGCTACTGTTCTAAGCGTCTTATCGAGATTCTTCACTGAAATATTGAAAACAAAGCTACCAATTAACTTCTCCAATTAAAGCTGTAAATAGCAGTAAGTATTTAATACTGCAAAAATGTTTTCCGCTGTTACTTTTTGTAGTTGAAATACACTTGATAAAATAAAACACTTTTGTTTTGCAATACATACATACAATCACGCCTTTGCTCCCAAATGTGGTAGGCTGAGGACACGAAACATGACATACACAAAACTATGCTTGTGAATAATTCACACTTCGTAGCCACTTCTATCATAATTTTAGGTTTGAAAACAAATGGAAGACAATATCATAGTAAAAGGTTGCTAGCCTGTCGCCATCTTTTTCCTCAGTCGCCTCTTACAACATCCACGGAAGAAACTGAGAGGTATTATTAAGTAGGCATTTTAAAAACGCCTTTCAAAGCTAATGCGATGTTTGCAAGTTATTACGTTTTCAATGAACCTACAAAAATCTTACATCCGTCGGTCGTTTGTCAAAACTTTGGCAACCACTTGCTTATTCCGAAAGCATCGCCTTCAACGAAAAACGCTTGGCAGATGCGCTGACGATTCAGGAAACTCCCGTTTCCTGCTCCCGCGCAAACTCGATCACTCTGGAATCGGATGCGGATGCGGAATAAATCAGACGGATTCAGACGGCCAAGTTTGGCGGATTGCGGAATGGTGACAGTTGTTTGCTCAATTTGTTGAGTTTTAAAGTTCGGGAACGTTTGGCTGGTGGCCAATGCAGCTGAATGAAAGCTTTGTAGTGTGACGGACAAGAATTATGGGTTTTGTAAATCTTTGTTAGTTTTGGTCTATGGTGGACATGGTCTAAAAGTTTAGATTTAGCTGTCTTTTGAGTCCTAATAGATAGATTTACAGACGAATGTATTCGTTAATTCTACTGATCAACTTATATCAGTCAACTTATGTCATTGGAAATGATGAGTTGAAGACAAATAAACCTAAAAAAATGTACGAGAGAGACAAAAAAACTGTACGAGATTTTTAATTATATCCAAAACAGAATCATCTTCGGATCATGCTTTTATTCTAAAATGGTGCAGATAGAG
Organism: Adoxophyes honmai; assembly: GCA_005406045.1. Classification (NCBI taxonomy): domain Eukaryota; kingdom Metazoa; phylum Arthropoda; class Insecta; order Lepidoptera; family Tortricidae; genus Adoxophyes; species Adoxophyes honmai. Next base: position 141,640 of record BHDV01013199.1, read on the forward strand.
CACACGGAACGTACATAATAAAATTCATCATATCCTTGTTTCGTAGCCACTTTTATTACAACAGTCTAAAACGTATATCGACCAGATCGGCGATGTACTAAACAAAGCCCAAGTAAGGAGTACCCGAAACCGTCGAGCGTGTATGACAAGAGTGATGAATGTGAGTGAAGCGAGAGAAGTATGTCAGAATAGATGCGAATGGCGCTCTGTTGTCTCTGCCTACCCCGCAGGGAATAAGGCGTGACGGTTATGTATGTATGTATGTATGTCTAAAACACATCTTAACCTATTCCTCAGTCGCCTCTCACATCCACGGAAAAACGAAGAGGTGTCCAAAATCTAACACCACACGTGGAAACAACAAAGAAACAATTGTTACAAGAAGATAAAAAGATCTATTATTGACATTAACTTCTTTGCAAAACGTGTCTCTTTGAAGATAAGACGCGTCATATTTACTACGTAAATTAGAAGCCTGAATCACGCAAATAAAGATCCAAGGAAGTAACGTAAGGGCAATAAGCAGACGTGCAAAGGAAACGCCTAGTAACAAGGCATTACCCCGTATTCAGAGGAATTCCTTTGAAACATCTTCATTACCACAGATCAAAATATTCTATGGATATGACACGTCTGGCATTTAGTTCCGTATGTATCGTCCCACGCAAATGGAGACGTTTCAAGTAAGCTTGGAAGTAGCTTGCACTATAATTGCGTGTTAGTTAGTTACTAACACTAAAAATGTGTCTGCTACAGCGTATGAGATAAAACTCGTGAGTATATTTTTTAATTTATCGATAAAGTGTGTCAAAATACAAAATACACCTTAATTTGTTATAATAGGACTAAAAATCGCAAGTAAATCACCAGTTTCCTACATTTTTAATCCGAGTTTTTTCGACACCGGTTTCTGTACTTGCGTTATACGAGTATAATCTAAGCCGTTTCCACTTAACAATACTTCCGTGTTCATTACCATGTTGTCAGATTGACATGTTTTTAAAAAGTTAATAAAAACCGTCTGGAAAGAAGAGGCGAAGAGGAAAATTTTCAGGTGCTGATAATATTATTTAATTGTTTTGTAATATTTTTTCAGAGTGTTTTAGTTTCTGTAAGTATAAAATTCTCTCAGATAAAAAAGGTATTTCTGCCAGCCTTTTGAACACTGTATTTTTCAATGAATCTAGTAGTACATACCTACAGCTGTTTACTTTCTGTTGGCAACAAATTTTACTATACTATACTCTTGTAGACTTAAACTCAAAAGACAAAAATGTCACTTGCTACAATGTTTCAGCTCTCACATCGTTTATTTCTGTTTCCCAACCTTTGTTCAAAGTTAAACGGCAGACAATGTCCAGCCCAATCCCAGTTCAGCTCACACCTTTCATTTTGGACAAGACAAAAACAGAAAAGGCAAAAAATAAATTAAAAAGCCAAAGCGGTTCCGAATTGCCGTTTTCCGGACAAAGCACAGAGCATTAATGTGAGAGACGATAACACCTACTTTTCTTTCACAAATCGTTGACTACAAGTGTTTTTAGGGTTCCGTACCCAAAGGGTAAAAACGGGACCCTATTACTGAGACTTCGCTGTCTGTCTGTCCGTCTGTCACCAGGCTGTATCTCACGAACCGTAACAGCTAGAGAGTTGAAATTTTCACAGATGATGTATTTCTGTTGCCGCTATAACAACAAATACTAAAATAAAAAAAAAAATAATAATAATTAAGGGGCCTCCCATAGAAAAAAACGTGTTTTTTTTGCTGTTTTGGGTCTATTTAAATAACTGTGACAGCTAAATACTTGAAATGCTCACAGAATATTTAATTAAATATTTTCTTCAAAAATAAATACTAAAATCAAAATAATAATAGCAATTAAGGGGGGCTCCCATAGAAAAAACGTGTTTTTTTTTTGCTGTTTTGTGTCTATTTAAATAACTGTAACAGCTAAATACTTGAAATGCTCACAGAATATTTAATTAAATATCTACTTTAAGAAGATATAATTAAATTAAAATAAAATTAGTATTTAAGGGGGGCTCCCATACAAATATTCTGATTTTTTGCAGTTTTTGGTACGGAACCCTTCGTGCGCGAGTCCGACTCGCACTTGGCCGGTTTTATTTTTATTTGCCGTGTAGTGTCGGGTTAAGAAAAACACCTATTTACATCGTCGATGTTGTAAAAGGCGACCAAGGAAATACATAGGTTCTCTAACCAGAGTATTCATGTATACGCGGGACTTAATCAACTCATCAGTTGAGTCAACGCGTGACCACGGTCGCTGTGACGCGGCTGAAATGTCGAGAGGTAATTAAAAAAATACCTTGAATAAGTCCCGCGTATACATAAATAAGAGTGAGAATCAAGAAAGTTTAAAACAGTACATAGGTTAGAGACTCTAACTTAGAGTATATTTTAGGCTAGCAGCCTGTCACTATTATGACCAAATCTAGTAAGTTAAAACCAAAAATCTATAGCAGAAGTGGCTATAAAACTATGTAAATGAAACAATGACTGTTTCACGTTTATTAACCGAATTCCCGAAAGAAATTGAGACGTGTCATTGTTAATCTTCAAAGGCAGGTGAAATCAAACAACACGACATTTAAAACAACAATTAAGAACGACCAACTTTTATAATAAGTGTTCTGTGATATAGAATTTAACACTTAAAACATGCTCGGAATCAATTGAGCTAGACTAGAATATTCGCAATTGGCGAACACTGGCGCTATCGACAATGACGGATTCGACAATTTCGAATGGAATCCAATTAGATTGGTTTAATTAAACGAAGAATAAGCCACACGTCGCTTTAGAAAAGGATTGTGGGTTCGCGTTGTCGGATAGAACACGGTAATTCAAGGAATATTTATTACAGCAAGTACAATATACGTGCTAAACAGAGTGATACACAAATCGTGATATAATTTAGCAACTAGCTGGGTGACCGAGCTTTACTCGGATTATTTTTTGCATACATTGAAATACTGGTAATACAAGTTGTAAAACTAATATCACTTCATTTCGCTGATTAAAATTAGTTTTTACAGATCAAATTAATCCACTCCCACTACTCAGTCATCATTATTTAACAGTTAAAAAAAAGCAAAAAATAAAATAAAAATAAACCGGCCAAGTGCGAGTCGGACTCGCGCACGAAGGGTTCCCTACCAAAAAACTGCAAAAAATCAGAATTTTTGTATGGGAGCCCCCCTTAGATACTAATTTTATTTTTATTCAATTATTTATTTTTAAAGTAGACATTTAATTAAACATTCTGTGAGCATTTCAAGTATTTAACTGTTACAATTATTTAAATAGACCCAAAACAGCAAAAAAAACACGTTTTTTGTATAGGAGCCCCCCTTAATTATTATAATTATTTTAATTTTAGTATTTGTTGTTATAGCAGCAACAGAAATACATCATCTGTGAAAATTTCAACTCTTTAGCTCTTACGGTTCGTGAGATACAGCCTGGTGACAGACAGACGGACGGACAGACAGACGGACAGACAGACAGCGAAGTCTCAGTAATAGGGTCCCGTTTTTACCCTTTGGGTACGGAACCCTAAAAAGCAAAAAAATTTAAGTGTGATGAAAAAAAAGAAAAACTTATGTCACATCCCAGGATCGAACCCAGAATTTTCTGAATGTAAATTCTTGACTTCATCAACAAATTACCGAAAACGCCGTACATGTCCATATAAAATTTGAAGAGTTCCCTCGATTTCTCCAAGATTCCATTATCAGATCCTGGTTTCGTGCCAATGGGACCAATTTCGAGTTGTACCCTTCCGATTTAAAAAAAATTTTTTGAAAATCGGTTCACGGGTCTCCGAGATATCGAGTAAACATACAAATAAAAAAATAAAAAAATTAGGTCGAATTGAGAACCTCCTCCTTTTTTCGAAGTCGGTTAAAAATATCTGTTGTAGTTATTCGGCATCGGGACAGTTGAAAAAAAAAGCAAAAAATTTAAAGAAAAACTTAAGTCACATCCCAGGATCGAACCCAGAAGCTCCTGCACAGAGAGCGGACGTTTTTACCACTATACCAAAGGACCTGTTGAACTCTCTAGCGAAATATCTGTATACATTCAGTAAGAAATTCATATCCCGGTTTTTATTTTTTTTCTCGAAAAATTGCGTTTTCCCGGGAAAACCACTTATGTAGATAAACTTAAAACTCTAATCCTCGTCTATATAAAAATTTTCATGAAAATCGTTAGAGCCGTTTCCGAGATAGCTGGTATATAGAAATATAGAAATATAGAAATATAGAAATATAGAAATAAATATATATACAAGATTACCTCGTTTAAAGGTATAGGAAATGTGATTCGTCGTAACTAGGGTTGGCTTTTTTTTAAGCACAATTATGTTCGTCAAAGCTTCATTTCGCGTAGCCGGTATATTCGTAATCATAATGATGTATTGGCATTAATTAATGTGTAATAAGCACGTTTCGCACACATACATACATACACATACATATCCTCACGCCTGTATTCCCAAGAGGGGTAGACAGAGCACATGAATTCAAAATATTCAGTGCCACGTTTAGCGATTTCAGGGTAACCAGATGGTTAAACGTGATATTGCAGTGATATGTTGCTAGCCCATCGCCCACAACACACTAACCCTTTCCCAGAGTCGACTCTTACGACACCCACGGGAAGAAAGGGGGAGGTGCTATTCTAACCCGGCACCACACGGGAAACACATTTAATACGCATAAAGATATTTCGTCGATATATTTCACATTTACTGAAAATTATTATGCACTTTCGGACAAACAATCCAAATAAAAGAAATAGTAACATTCGTCGAAAATAAATTATGCGAAGTCCGTAAGTTATGCTAAATACGATTCGGAAAAAAATGCAAGATAGATGGTAGATGGATGGTTTTGTCAATGTGGCGTTTTGTGTTCCCTGCCATTCATTTGGGAAATACAGGCGTGATGGTTTATGTATGATAGTGGTAGTGAGTCAAACACGATGTCAGAATTCTCTTAAATGCTCCGTATGAGAGAGTGGCTCCCAAAAATCATAATATTACCGACTTATCATTAATATCAAGGAATCATCCAGTCCCGACGGAAATGAGCTCACTGGTGGAATGGAACCTATTCCTTTGGGTTCAAAAGGCTCGATTTCCGGCACTTATTCATGATCCCCAATAGCCATTATTTACTGTCCTGTTTTAATGTTTTATCAGCTACCGGGTAATTGTTACGCTTTAAAGTAATTTGTCAATTGATGCGCGGGGTAATTGTATGTAGGTATGTATGTAATTCTTTATTGTACAGATAATAAATATGAAATAACAAGCACAGAACAATACCGAAGTACAAATGCGAACATATCCCTTAAGTATTTTTGAACCTTTTGAATACATGATTTAGTTTATATAGAGTTTAGCTCGACATGTTTTGGACACCGTGAGTCGGTTGTTCTAGCTAGATGATGGGTCGCGGATCGGCTCGAAACATGTAGAGCCAATGTCAAAATAAATGTCCCTGCGAATGTATCCGGTTTCTTTTACTATGAGTGAGTCACGGTAGTTTTATGTTTCAAACTAGCTGTGCCCGCGACATCGTCCGCGTGGTATAGTGACTAACTTCCCCCGTTTTTAACCGACTTCAAAAAAGGAGGTATTCAATTCGGCTGTATTTTTTTTTTATTTTTTTTTATGTATGTTACCTCAGAACTTCTAAACGGGTGGACCGATTTCGATGGTTCTTTTTGTGTTCGATAGCAAATGGCTTCCCATTGGTCCCATTTTAATTTCATCAAAATCTAACTAGTAGTTTTTGAATTATCCTTAAAATAAAAAATAAATGTATGGGCATTCGGGAATTTTAGTCCGAACTTACATTTGTACATACTTACATACCTACATACAGTCACGCCTGTATTCTTAAATGGGGTAGGCAGAGCACACAAAACGCTACATAGACAAAACTATGTCTATGTCACGCTTCGTGGCCACTTCTAGCACATTTTTTGTAGGTTTTGAGTTAGCAGGTATGATAGTGACAGGTTGCTAGCCTCATAGCCTGTCGCCTAAAATTTACTTTAACCTAGGTCCTTAGTCGCCTCTTGCGATATCCACGAAAGAAATGGAGAGTATTTTTATGTGTATTCGCTGATTACTCGAAGACGCTTGGACCGATTTGGAAAAATCTTTTTTTGTCTGAAAGGGTATAGTTTCCAGGTAGTCCGATTGTCAGCATATCTTGACCTGATGATGGAATATGAGGGAAATCGAGGGCAACCCTCAAATTTTATAGGCACAGGTAATGTTTTTAGTACATTTTTCAAAACTACACCAGTATTTACGCTTGGCTGTAAAAAAAAATGTGATTGAGCTGATGATGAAAGGTCAACTCCTTAATTTTTAGGAGTTAAAGGATAATTTTTTCGATACTGAATGCACCTGCAGACTGAAAATTATAGTTTCAGTAATTAGCCAGGCCTGCTGCTTCTCAAGCGTTGTATTTCTGCTAATGCTCGTTCATCGTGGGGTTTACTTAACAGTTTAGTTTAGAGGGTTCTAAATCAGATAGAGCTATTCCTCCTAAAGCCTTGAATCTGCTGAGAGCTACGTATACGTATACCTACTTGACCTTTAGTAAATATGTACATAAACAGAAGTTTCCTTTCAGAATAAAGCTAATTTGAAGTCGGTTTTTTTTTGTTTAAAATTATTTTTTACATTTTCCAACGTTTCTTCGCTTCCATTACTCGCAGCGTAATGTTATATAGCCTAAAGCCTTCCTCGATAAATGGTCTATCCATCACAAAAATATTTTTTCAATTCGAACCAGTAGTTCCTGAGATTAGCGCGTCCAAACAAACAAACAAACTCTTCAGCTTTATAATATCGGTAATAGATGTGATTTAGTTTCATTGATAGATCACGTTTCATAATGTTTTTACGGAGTGGGGGCTTGTGGCTTGTGACGTCACGCCGTGCTCAAAATTGTGCCACGTAATAACGTCATTCGAAAAATATGTGTACAACATTTTTTGGCAGTCTATCTGACGGACTAAATAGTTTTTTTTACTCATCTACCCAAGTATTGATAATTGTATTTCACACCCAAATGGATAAATAGTTCAGTTACTGCTAGGCTGTAGGTGTAACCCAACCCTTTGTTTTATGACTAACACATGTCAAAGTTATGTCAATTTAGCTGAACGACACTTACTCGCCGCCATTTGCTATTTATACGCGTCTATTTCCAGGCCGGAAACTGCAGGGGGTCGCGAGCGTTCACCCAAGTTCCGTTATACTATGCTCACGCGCATATCGCGTTCATCGTCGTTATCATCATCATTAATTTTATAAAAGTTGGAACAGTCCATGGCGATTATCCCGATATATTTTCCCGTATGGTGCCGGGTTAGAATAGCACCACCCCCTTTCTTCCCGTGGGTGTCGTAAGAGTCGACTCTGGGAAAGGGTTAGGGTATTGTGGGCGATGGGCTAGCAACCAGTCACTGCGATATCACGTTTAACCATCAAATTACCCTGAAATTGCTAAACGTGGCACTGGATTTTTGAATTAATTTGCTCTGCCTACCCCTCTCGGGAATACTGGCGTGAGAATATGTATGTATGTATTAAAAAAATATAATTAAACGTAATATCGACCAGTTCGGCGATGTACTAAACAAAGCCCAAATTAGGAGTACCTACCCGAAGCCGTCGAGCGTGTATGACGAGAGTGATGAATGTGAGTGAAGCGAGAGAAGTATGTCAGAATAGATGCGAATGGCGCTCTGTTGTCTCTGCCTACCCCGCAGGGAATAAGGCGTGACGATTATGTATGTATGTATGTAATCAAACATAATAAAAGACCCACTGTATCGGCATAGTTGACAATATACATCAAATTGCAAAAGGCTAATTTGATTCTCGAGTGTCCTGCGCCAATTGAATAAGAAGAAAATGTCAATGTTTTGAGTTAGAAAAAAATTAAGACAAGAGAATTAGAAAAAGCTTGGTGTCAAAAATACGTCAAGGCTACTAAAAAGTTTTTTCATTATTCTCCGCAAAAAATCTATGCATCCATGTGTCAGTCGAATGGCGGATCCAATAATTAGAGGAAAGAGTTTAAACGATGCGCACGCGTCAAAGGAAGGGTAAGTTTTTTTGCATTTTGCGTCAATTAACACAAGTGTACTGTTACGGCTGTTTTAATGTTTATCACAGTAATATTTACAACTGGCGTGTGGCGTAGGGATTAAAATAACACTTCTACCTTTTTTTGGAACCTGTTTTTCCATGGATGTCGTAATTTTTTGAAGATGAAAGATACACAATAAAATCGTATGAAAAATTTGATTTAAAAAGGTAAATCATTACTCGACAAAATAAAAGAAGACAATATTTTAGAAACTAATGAAAGAACATAAAAACTATCGCGAAACTCACTCATAGTGGACACATGCGTCTTTATAAAACATAAATATAGTTTTCTGTGTAACATTTTGCGTGTACTGCCTAACTTTCCTGAGAATATTGGAAATACTCTGCCTTGATGTGTACTTCAAAATCATCTCAGACCGTTTGTACAGTATATGTAAATAGTACAAAACAGTCGCTCTATTTCTGTACACAGCCGTTCGTAGACGATGAGTAACAGTATTGTATAGGAACTACACAAATCCAACTCCTGTTATTAGGGGAGAAGAGCTTAGACAAAACCACAGCTTCGATGGAAGCAGCTGCAGTTATTTGCTAAAGATCTGTCTTTGTCGAGACGCGGTCCCTATTTATCGCTACGATAAAATATCTCTTGAGACAGTACTAGAATAAGTACTGCGAAACAGGCATGCATACATCACGCCTGTTTTTTATAAACGTTCTATAATCTATAAATATGTCGGTAAGCTAGACTATATCACGTTACGTCAAACGTTGCCACTTCTAGCATATTTTTTAGTTTTTGAGTTGCCAGGTATAATAGTGACAGGTTGCTAGACTTGTCTTCTAAGGTACCTTAACATATTTCTTTAGTCGCCCCTTACGACATCTACGGAAGTAATGGCAAAGTGTTATTCTAAACCCGACACCACGCTGTTATTACAAGTACACTAACTCAATTAGTTTTGAAATGTTGCCAGGTGAAGAAGAAGCATGGAAGACGAAATTAAAAATTTTGGTTGTGTTATCCTGATCCTACTTTTTTTTCTATTTCGTTATCAGAAATCTTTTGAAGCATTCTCAAAGCGTCCCTTATCCAGGAAACAATCAAAACTTACAAGCTTATGAAAAAAATGTTTAACGCAAAACCAGAGACGTATTTTCCCGTATAATCCTACAGAGAGATGACACTGAAATATTTCCACTTAACTCCCCCATAATTTTCCGCAAACGATATTAAAATTTGACGAGAACCATGGAAACTTCCTGTTTCAACTTTTCCCGTCGCTTCGGATATCGTGGAAAAAAAGATGGCGGCGAATTGGAAAGTTGAGGGAAACTGCGAGAGGATTGCCGAGTGACAGCCAGCAGTAAGCCGCGTGCTTCCAGGGGCACTTATTACGTGTCAAGACGGCTGTTACCGGTATTTTATACAGGTATTAGGTATTCTTAGTGGTTTCAGAGAAGTGGCAATGGAAAATACCGGTTTCAGTGAAAAAAGTTTTTTGTCGACTTATATATAGCGACACGTTATAAAAAGGTCCCAGGTTTACCGATGCCGAGCCGGTACTTAATTGGAGGTTAGTCCTATGGCTACAAGACTATTCTTGTGAGAATTAAACCACTTTGTCAGACGGTTATGATCTGATTTAATTTACTAAACCTACGCCTTATACTGTGCCTAAAACTTACAACTAAAAGTACCTATCATACCTACTTGCTTGAATCAAATCGACTAATCGTCGGTGACTAGTGTCGTGCTTAGAATAACACCTCACCACTTCTTCCTTGGATGTCATAAGAGGCGACTATGGAGGTATACCAAGCGACAGGCTAGCAATTTGTCTCTTTAGTACCTCTTAACACATTCACTACCAAGCCTAATGCCTCATTTACATTCAGCTGTAGTGAGCAGGGAAGTGGGCAGGGAAGTGGGCAGGACGAGTATGTAAACGTATACTTCTCTTGCCACTGCTTAATGCCACTCGCGCTGCCCAGCGCTCCCTCTAAGAGCGGTAAGGGAATTATTGCCGGCAGCGCGAGGAGCCGCGACAGGGGCTGAATGTAAATGAGGCATAAAATCAAAACATCTGCGCGGAACCGAGTAGTCTATAGCTAGTACAAAATGAACCCGGCTACCGGGTTCTTGGTATCTCGCGAATGTTTTGAAGAACCCAGGAGCCGGGTCCTTGGTTCTGAATGTGTTAACTGAAAACCTAAGAAATGTGCTAGAAGTGTCTGCGTTGAAATGGTCATGGCTGTCTATGTAACGTATCGTGTGTTCTGCCTACCCCATTTGAGAAAGCATGCGTGATTGTATTGTATGATATAAATAGACAAATATAAAAAAGTTCATCTATTTCAAAATGTGAAAGACATTATTGAATTCTTTATTCAATTCTGATAAAAATAAATGACGCCATTTACATCGCTATTGCCTTTAAGACACGTAATAAAGCATTTAACTTCTCTCCCTGTCGCCCAATAAGCCTTTAGTAACAACCAGAATGCCAATGGAAATAAAATGTATAATTTTCTCAGTTTTCAATATTATCCAGCCGAGTAAGTATGAAGGATGACATTTTGTTTTCCTACAACAGACGAAATAAGGTAAACGTCCCTGTGCTCGACACTGACCCAATACTTGGCACTTCCAACCTTATGTCATAGTAAGACAGGTGACAGATGGGTGTCATCTCCTGGCAGTTGAGGCGTCGAGCATTGGTATCTTTACCTTACACTGAAATGTCATACAAATTTTGATGCAAATCTTATGAAGCTTTATTTCAATAATGGACACGCTGCTTTTCAATTTGAAATTAAAGGGGGAAATATTTTACGCTGTTGGACACAGCGTCCCGCCATGGCGTTCAACGTGTTAAGACTGAAAAACTACCGTGAGACTCACGTTTTTGTAACAAGATTACCTCGATATGTTTCGGGCCACTCCACTTTTTGCGCAATTGCTTGACGTAACTGACTAGGTACTCGTCAGATGCGTCTAACCATAGCCACTGTGACTGATCTCGATTATAATTAGTACAACTTCACGCACTTATATTCCATTTCATTTGAGACTGGGATTTTAAGGGTGAAATTTTCACACATTTTTAAGTAAACCCGAGGCGTCACCGCAAATGGTGATACCGTTTGTATTGAAAACATTATTATCAAACAGTAATAAGGGTTATTAACCGACTTCAAAAAAAGGAGGAGGTTCTCAATTCGTCGGGATATTTTTTTTTTATTATTATTATTATTTTTTTTATAATTATTTTTTTTTATGTGTGTTCGCTGATTACTCGAAGACGCCTGGACCGATTTGGAAATTTTTTTTTTTGTTTGAAAGGGTATAGTTTCCAGGTGGTCCCATTGCCAGCATATCTTGATCTGGTGATGGAATATGAGGGAAATCGAGGGCAACCCTCAAATTTTATTGGCACAGGTAATGTTTTTAGTACATTTTTCAAAGATACACCAGTATTTACGTCTGGCAGTAAAAAAATATGACTGAGCTGATGATGGAAGGTCAACTCCTTAATGCTTAGGAGTTAAAGGATAATTCTTTCAATACTGAATGCACCTGCAGACTGGAAATTATAATTTCAGTAATTAGTGAGGCCTGCTGGTGATGGAAGGTCACCCTCATTATTAGACAAATGCTCTCAGTATAGCCCAAATTTGAAGTCGGTTTTTTTTTGTTTAAAATTATTTTAGTAAATAATGTCTAGTTTTACCTTTGGGTCCTGGGAAAAATCAAACCTTATCGGCTTAAAGTCTAATCTTGAACCAAACGTTACGTTACTCACTTTAAATTATTATAGAAGGAGCAGCAGCATCTGAAACAAACAATTAAAATTTAAACAACATAGTAAAAATTCTTTATTGTTCTAAATGAAGAAAATAAAGTAAAAGAGTTTTTCGTAACGAAAAACTACTGGTAACTCACGTCTTAAATTGAGTTATATGAAAAAATAAAAAAGCGAATAGAGAACCTAAATGAACGGACTAGTCGGAAATATGTCCAACTAAACTGGATTAAAGACAGGAACCTCACAGAAACTTCATTTTTAAACATAAGAGTATTTATTTAAACAGTATTAACCCGTGTGGTGCCGGGTCAGAATAGCACCTCCCCCTTTCTTCCCGTGGGTGTCGTAAGAGTCGACTCTGGGAAAGGGTTAGTGTATTGTGGGCGATGGGCTAGCAACCTGTCACCGCAATATCACGTTTAACCATCTGGTTGGCCCGAATTTGCTGAACGTGGCACTGGATTTTTGAATTCATGTGCTCTGCCTACCCCTCATGGGAATACAGGCGTGAGAATATGTATGTATGTATGTATTTAAACAGTACAAAATGCACATGGAACCACCGCCAATTAAAACTTCAAAAAAAGTGAAACGAAAAACCAATTAGACTCCTTTGCGTGCAAATTACTGGCCTCGTCGAATACTAGGTCTCATACACAAAATCAGTTAGCGTACTGAAACAATTTGGCTACGCCAACGCTGGTTAAACTCTGACGCAATTACATTTTAGGACATTACACGTAGCATGTAACCTAAAGTTTACACACACGGAGTTTAAAATGGCAAGCAAATGTTTGAATATGGAAATTGATTAAAAATACTGTTTATCTAGATGCATAATCATAATTATGCCTACTATGCTGAACATAAAAGTACTGTGAGAGTCACTCATCTTAAAAAATACGGATACTTAACTCACGTTTTAAACCTAGTTTAGCTTGACATGTTTCGGGCTTATTCGTAGCCTTACGTCATGTCTTCCGTTGATGTCGTAAAAGGCGACTGAGGAAATAGGTTCAGGTGCATGCTTAATAACTTGCCACTATTATACTACCTCCTTCATCTGTTTTCCAACCAACAATTATACGAGGCGAGAAAAAGTCATAATAGTTCTATGAATGTCACGTTTCTTGTGCTTTGCGTACCTCGTTTGGGAGCATAGGCAGAACACACTCTACATAATCTAAGCCATGATTATTTCGTAATACACTTTTAGCAGTTTTTGATTTATTTATGAAACGTTTCGTAATATACTATCGAAGTATATCACAATACACAAAGCTAATCACGCTTGCTACCTTATAAGACCGTATTTTAAAATACACCGAGTCTCTGTCGTGTTTTCCGAGAGCCTGAACAGGGCAACAATAGTTCTGCAAAATGTTGTACCATTTTATTGCATTAGAAAATATTTCGACTTGACCGGTTTTAAGTTTCTGAGTTTACGACGTTGCTAGCTCAAGTTTATACGTTTTGTTGTACATTGTTTTATTACAAAATCAGTGATGTACAACATATAATATGGAACCAGACATAGTAAGAGTTTATTTCGTCAGAAAGAAATTAACATTAACACGAGGATGTGTTACGTAATCCGTGTGGTGTCGGGTTTAGAAAAGGCCATTCCATTTCTTACGTGGATGTCGTAAGAGGTGACTAAGGAATTAAGTTAAGGTATAGTTAAGGCGACAGGCTGACAACCTGTAACTATTATACCTGCCACACAAAATAAAATAAAAAAAGTAGAAGTGGCTGCGAAGCGTAATAATCAAGGTTCTGTATATGTAGCGTTTTGAGTGCTCTGCCTTCCCCATTAGGGAATATAGGTGCGATGTATGACATACATTGAGTGCACGTTATGAACCTACCTACATCACCATTCGTATACATTTTTGCGTTTAAAATATCAGTTTAATCAAGAGAGCCTTATTGCGTTCAACTTTTGTATACACTGTAACTCAGATTCTGATCTCTTCAGTGGTATATAATTTTTATCACACCAAACCTATAAATCATCTATCCATCTATTGTATATCTAATTGCCACAACTCCCTTAGGTAGCCACGTTCCAATTTTAAAACAAGGACCTGTCCTTGGCAAAACGTTTAATATAACAAAGTCACAACTCCGCGAAATGAATTTCAAATTCCGCCGTTCTTTTGTTTAATATTCCGAGGTCGCATTGTAATAAACAATTTGTAGGATTTGAATTAAAAAGGTTGAGTTGTTCGGAGGTACGCACGTAGGGCGTCCGCTTCGGTTGATTCCGATGGCGATAGGAGAAACAATGTGGCCGTAGGGATGGGGTCAGTACATTTCGTAGTTTGTAAGTGTTATACTCATACTCAAGAGTAGATGTGAATATTATTTAATAAAAAAAAAGTAAAATTACTATGCAGAATAAGAAAAAGTAATGAAATAAGAGGCGATTGAACGCTACAGAACAATTTCTACTGCATAGATAACATGCACGTACTTAAACAAATTTATAACAAAAGTAGTTAGATACAATACAGGATCTTTTATATCGAACATTGAAAAACTTTTCAAGTTTTAAAAAATAGGTACGAATATGCTATAAAACAAACTTTCTGTGCTTGCAAAATAATATTGCTTACTGCAATTTTAAACTGTCTGGTTTACATCAGTCTGGCGTAAATTTCTCACACAAAAAATGCTGACGAAGTAAACCAACAGCAACTTAAAAAACTTTATTAAGTTATCTTGGAATATTAAAATTTTACGGTCTATAATTTGGCAGGTTGTCTATTATCGCCAAGCATTTTTTAGCTATTGTGACCAGAATTACAATATTTGTCTCGTATTATTTCTATCTCCGCTTTAAACCTGGAAGCTGCATTTTTTTTCTAGTTTAACCCTAAAGATTTAATACTCATACTCATCCCCATACTCAACCAACCCCTCCCTAACCTAAAGATCGTTCTCACGTGCCAAACGTATTTTTAGCCGATAAGCCATCTCGTAACGCATTACAGTAATTAGCTTACATTTGGACTCGGTTTTAGAATGCATTCGGTTTCAATACAATTTATCTTGTTGTGTTTGGAATCACGAGTAGTTTGGGGGAGACGGGGAATTTTAAGACTCGGCTTCTGGTTCGTAATCGTAACGCATTGGATTTTGGTTTTCGAATTTATTTAGGAATAGTAATTACCTTATCACGTTTAATCATCTGGTTACCCTGAATTTGCTAGACGTGGCACTGGATTTTTGAATCCATGTGCTCTGCCTACCCCTCATGGGAATACAGGCGTGAGTATATGTATGTATGTATGTATGTAGTAATTACCTACGAGTTTCCGTGTGGTGCCGGGTTAGAATAGCACCTCCCCCTTTCTTGTCGTGGGTGTCGTAAGAGTCGACTCTGGCAAAGGGTTAGTGTATTGTGGGCGATGGGCTAGCAACCTATCACTGCAATATCATGTTTAACTATCTGGTTACCCTGAAATTGCTAAACGTGGCACTGGATTTTTGAATTCATGTGCTCTGTCTACCCCTCTTGGGAATACAGGCGTGAGGATATGTATGTATGTATGTAGTAATTAAACTTACTTGCGAGTGGTGTCGCGATTAGAATAATACCTATCTCTTCATTTATTGTGTGGATGTCGTAAGCGTTGACTATGGAAATAAGGCTAGCAACCTGTCATTATAATACCTGCCTATTTCAAACCTAAAAAAATAAATATGCTATACTATAGACCGATAGGTACTTAAAAGATGGTAAACAATCTTGACATGTCTTTTTATTGAAATACACAGACTAAAAATGAAAATCGTTACAATATACAATTCAATTATGAAAGTAAATGATTTTTTCATACCTAAATTGTAAAATGTAAAGATTTTGATTTATAAAGTGTATGTTTAAATAAAAAGACACGTCAAGATTGTTTACCATCTTTTAAGTACCTATCGGTCTCTAGTATAGAAGTAGCCACGAATTGCGACCGGGTGTTCGACAATTTAAACATTTTTTTTTTGCAATATTGTGTTTGGTTATGATTCACGTCTGTATTTGCCAATGAGATAGGCCGAGCAGACAAAACGTTACATAATAAAAACTATAACTATTTCACGTTTCGTATTCACATTTACCATATTAAGTAGGGCGCTTCAACGTAAGAAACGGAGAGGTGTAATTCTAAACCCGACATCTATACAACACCATTGTAGGTTTTATTCAAGATGAACTCTCACAGAATGTCAAACATTTTATTTAGGTACCTTAAATTTAAACTCGACTCTTGACCTCAAATGTTTAATTTAAACAACATCAGAGTTAAACAAGTTTGAATTAACTAGACTCCAATCCATTACCTTTGCTTTCTTATCTCTTAGATAAACAAGTCAACGCCTGTTTAAAAGCCTCGGTTAATTTTAACCCCGGCTAAAATTTAGGGGTGGACTGACACGTGAAGGTTAAAAATAGATTTTGAAATGATAAATGTTCGGTCATTTCAAAGTTTGTAAGCTTATTTATTTTAAATACGGATTTTGTCAACACAATGACAAAATGGCAAACTGAGCAATCCCTTTCGCATTTAGTACAAATCAATGTACTTAAGTAAAAAAAAATGTAAAACAAGGTTAGTACCTTATTGTAAACGAAATAAAAGAATATTATTATACTAGCTTTTGCCCGCGGCTCCGCTCGCGTTAAATTCGGGGTATCATAGAAGAGATAGCACACATACCAATTTTATAGCTTTCTACATTGAAAACTTCCACTCCTCACTTTAGGGAAATTGGGGGTTTTAAAGCGACAAAATGTAGCCTATGTCACTCTCCGTGCCCTAAACTATCTCTACCTAAAAAATCACGTCAATCCATCGCTCCGTTTAGCCGTGAAAGACGGACAAACAAACAAACAAAACAAACACACTTTCACATTTATATGTTGGTACGGATTCGTGGCCACTTTAGTATATTTTTAGGATTTTGATTTTCGTGTGGTGTCGGATTTACACCTCTCCTTTTCTTCTGTGGGTATCGAAAGAAGCGACTAACAATAAGAAACAGGTTAAAGTATAAATATTTTAGGCGAAAGGCTAACCACCTGTCACTAATGTACCTGCCAAATCAAAACTATTGAGAACGACAAACAAAGGTTACAACGCCAACATTATTCAAAAACAGTCACATTCGAAACAAATTGATACTCTTGAATATTTTCATAACGTAGTGTTACAAACAGGCTACAATTTCAGTCATTTACAACAAAACTATGCACACTATCGCTAGAGTATCGAGGATTAAATACGAGTATCGAATATACTAAAAGGCTGACAACATGCCCGGAATTCTCCTATTACTATCACCCATAAGTACTTGACTGAAACAGAAACATACAAACAGCTTTATTTCAAACAAAATATTCGCGACGGACTTTTTTTTTAGTCTGTGCAAATAGAACCTATGGAATTATAATTATGCAGTAACGCACACGACGCGCAAAAAGTCCGGCGCACAATGCATACAATCCATGCAGACTTTTGGTGCGTCGCAGACTCGATCGCACAAAAAGTATGTCGTCTGCGCTGCGCCTTAATGCAACCTAAGGACAATTCATCGTTTAAAGCTTTATGATGTGTCTTACATTTCTGAACGTAGCACAAGATATAAAATTATGCCAATTTATTTTTACATACATACATACATACATACCGTCACGCCTCTTTCCCACAGGGGTAGACAGACCACTTTCTTCCACTTCCTACGATCCTACCTCTATTGCTTCATCCAAGTTCATTCGTTTCTTCATACATTCTCGTCGATTTCGGGTACTCTTGACCTGACCTGCTTTTAAACTGTTATCTGTTTTATTTTTATGAATTGTCATAGTTTGTACAATAGCGCTCCAATATTTGGCGCAAGCCATCAATTATACAGCGTGTTCCATTCATTGAATCATTCATTCCAGTCGCGAATGAATGAATGGAGTCTAGTCACGCAGGGGGTGAACGACATTTCGCTATCTGTGTTATGAGCCCTAGGTTATCTATTTATGGTGAGTTTCAAGACATAAATCTAACATTTAATTTTCTTTGGGTGTTCCTTTACAAGAAGTCTATTTAAATTAACTATAGCAATAACATTGTTCCACCCCGACTTATGCGTAGCTAAGTATATAGGGTGGAACCTAAGTAGTGAACAATAATATTATGTCTTCCTTACTGTTTAACTTTGGTAAAAATGTGTGAAAGTAATAATGCCTAAAAGTTAATGAAAATTTTTGTTTTTAATCAATTAATAAAAAAAAAAAACAAATTAACATTGTCTTCAAATTAAAGTCTTAACATTAGGTACGCTACAATTATCATTCTCACGGTTGTTTTTAGTTTAAAACGATTAACAAGGCCAGGATTCACGAATGTCCCATCTTTGTATTGTTATGTATTACCTCCATTTTCCTGTAGGAAAGACTCCAATAGAGGTATCTCTTCAGGCAGATGTTATTCCTGCGGACCGAAGTCCACAGAGAGAAAGTTGAAAGTCGTATTTTCGCAACCGCTCTTCAAAACTTTGGTTATTTTTAGTTAGCGTGATTTATAGTGCTATTTTGACAGTCGATGATGTGGACGACGTTTTTAGAAGTCCAAGTAATTGACGATAAATGGCGCTAGAGTGCTACAAACCCCAAACCGAAATAAATACACTAACCCCAAAGTTATTACACCACACAAACCTATACTTAATACTTCCCTGACTCTTATGAGTCATAACAAATACTGCAATGCTCGAATAACTCTATTAATCGTTATTGCTCAGCGGCGTGTGAGCATCGGATACGAGGCTTGGTCTATTTCCTCAGATTGCCGTCTTTCCGTCCGATGTTCGACCATTATCATCGTAGATAAACAATATGGGAATAGGGGTCAACGTAGATTGGATTTCAGTGTAACTCTGTGGCCTCCAGTGTAGTGAGACCTCTTACGGGCTGCATTGATCTGTTTCTGTTGTGAGGTGATTATAAAAATAATGAATGTTTTCAAAGTAAAACATGATCACACGGGAAACGACAAAGTTTAGGGTTTATAGCTAATAATGGAAGAGGTATAATAGTGAGGAGTTGTTAGACTGTCGCCTAAATGCCTAAAACATACCTATAACCTTTTTAGTAGCCTCTTATGACATCCACAAAAGAAATGGAGAGGTATATTCTATCCCGACACCACACAGTTCAAGGACTTCAATTCGTGAGTCACCATAATTATATAACCTTTTCAAAGAAAAAATCATTACGATTTCCCTTGATATTTATAGGGGTGTCACTATGACGTTTATTGTGAATTAATTCCGTGGTGGCTCATGAATTAAAGACCTTGACTGTACCAGATCATATTATGTAGACTCTTAGTATCATTTTCAGTAGCACATTCACCACACAATGGCTGCATATACTTGCAAACTCGGTCCAAGTTTCACTCCACCTTCCGAACTTTCCAAGCCAAGTTCATAATCATTTGACAAATGCCCAGCTATCGGCCTTTCCCTGCCATTGCCGAAGGCACGGTTCATTTACGCTCAATTACTTATGACAACCTAGTACCTACTCGTTACGGCGCGGAGGTTAATCGCCTCGAAAATTTAGAAAATACGAGCCGAGTTCAAAATTCTGTGAAGATTATAAGGTTGTTCTCTGTTGGAACATGCTTGACGTTTCAATTAGAATTTGCGCTGTGGTTTCAGATCACAGAGCTTCTATTTGTTACTGTATTTAAAATAACACAATTCTGTTTATCTATCGTGAAACTCATACAGTTATCAGAATTCTGTTGGTTAAAAAATAAATTATAGTCTTTAATTTTTACAAAAAATCTACTACTCTTTATCAATAATTTGCCACAATTCAGGAGATAGTCAACTGCCGAGTTACACAAAACTAACGTATCTTAAGATACGACAATTTGGGTTAACTGGGCAAAGTGGATTCTAAATAGCGTATTGCTGGGAAAAATTTAGTTCCTATTGCTAAACTCCTATCACTTAATTATTCATAACTGAATGCTTTCTTAGATTTTTGGTTACAAAAAATAGCATCACTAAGAAACTAGAGATTGGCATAACTATAGTACATACTACGGAAGGAATAAATTTAATAGCTTCTTACGACAAGCACGAAAGAAATAGAGAGGTGTTATTTTAAAACCGACACCACACGAAAAAAAATTTAAGACGTTTACGTGACTCGCTTAACTCGTTAGACGTTTTTAGGTCTCTCATGATAGACCCCGTTATCTTGTCGCAAAGATTTTGTTTTTCAGTAGAGTATGAATAATTTTTTATCGACCTTCTTTATATCGATGTTTAATAATGCACTTGAATTTTCTCATTTTCAGTATTTACTGAAATTAAATTAAAACGTTTTGTTTGACATCACGAAAATCTCTATATAACCCTTATTTACACTGACGATATACAGTTGCGTAAAGTTTATCGTCTCTATTGTGGAAAAAATATGAGTACTCCTAATTACCGTTCACCCTAGGCTTTTATTTCTTCGTTTATTATTATATAGTACCTAGTACCTAATAAATAGTACCTAGTGACACCTCTTGGAAATCATCAGTGTCAAAAAGTATCGACATTTATACAGTCGATAAAAAAATATTCATACTCTACTGAAAAACAAAATCTTTGCGACAAGATGACGGGGTCTACTCATGAAATTAAAACCTGCGTTAAAGGTAAACAAGAAATCCTAATATCCCAAGGTATAATTCCCCCGGCAAGTGTGCCTGAAGTCAATAACCGTCCAGGCATTCTTACGGCAGAATATAAAGTAAGGTTAGTGTTAACCCTTTCGCCCCTCGAGATGAAATAAACAACTTAAATTGTGCCCCTTGGGGAGTTAGATTCTGTTGAAGCGGCAAACTTGGTATACGTTCGTAGCCCCGCGACTGAAGTCTGTGAGATTCTTTACACTTTATTTCTTCCGTGGATATCAAGAGCAACTAAAAATGTATTAAATGAGTAAGTAAGCTTACTTTATTGTACAAAAGAAAAGAATGCGAAATTAAAAAAAAAACATTGAAATAAAGGTGGAATCATACCTTAAAGGATCTTTTAAAGCCAACCTCTGAGAGGCAGACAACGATCAGTAGCTTCTTGAAGCTTTTTAAGTAAAGTAACAGGTTAAAGTACATGATTACAGTTACTTGGTAAACGGTTCTAAATAAAATTTAAACCGTTTGCAAAAATAATTAAACATCAAAAACACAAAACATATGAAATTAGAATTACAAAAAAAAAACAAAACAACAACAACTTAATAAAGTTAAATATAAAGCTATTCTGAAAGAAAACTAAACCCTAATAATAAGAAATCTTAATATAAAAATATTAAGACTCGAAAGCTGGCAGAGATATTTTAAATAATTGTAAAACATGAGAACATTGAATTACTACTTACTCATAGTGAAATAACGTTTTTATACCGAGACTAGCTCGACATGTTTTGGATCAATCCGTGACCCATAATCTGGAGCTACACGCCCCGGCAGCGGATAGACGCGCACTGCGTACTGCCGCTCTCGGTATAAAAAACGTGAGTAGATCCGTTATTTCTCTATGAGTGAGTCTCACGGTAGTTTTATGTTTACTACTTACTCCTTTATAATTTTAAACGAAAAAAAACCGACTTCATATTAGCAATATTTTGAAAGTACATATTATTCTGTTTACTAAATGTAAAATCTTGACTTCATCAACAAATTACCGAAAACGCCGTACGTCTCCATATAAAATTTGAAGAGTTCCCTCGATTTCTCCAAGATTCCATCATCAGATCCTGGTTTCGTGCCAATGGGACCAATTTCGAGTTACACCCTTTCGATTAAAAAAAAATAATTTGAAAATCGGTCCACGAGTCTCCGAGTTATCGAGTAACATACACACAAAAAAAAAAAAAAATTAGGTCGAATTGAGAACCTTCTCCTTTTTTTGAAGTCGGTTAAAAATGGACGTCCTTTTCCAGATTCTTGCACATCTTTGACTCAAGTGGGGGGTACACAACGAAATTAAAGGGCAAATTATTTATGTGGGCCCGGTGCACCCTGTATGTATTTAATTCCGCCCACCTGAGGTTTGTTTATTTGGCAAACTTCGTAACTTATTATCTTCAAATTGCTTTGAATAAAATAGCGAGTCTTGTTAAAATTGCTCAAAGAACGGATGAAGAATGGACAGGAGTTATGTGTGAATAATTGAGTCTGGTTGAAATTTGGAAAGAAAAAAGCGTTTTGAGAGTTTTCTTTGCCAACCCGCTTGTTGCTTGCTGTTGTTGTTAATTACTGACATGTTGTAAGTATATAATCTATTTTCTGTTTTTTAATTATCTGCTAAATATGAAACAGAAAAATACTTTTTGTTTTTATGAAATCGCTTTTTAGGCGCTGCGCAGACGACAGTGTTTTGTGCGATAGAGTCTGCGCAGCAATAAATTGTCTGAATGGCGCGGTGACAGCTTCCACGAAACTCTGAATGGAATTTCCTGGAAGCTGTCACCGCGCCATTCAGACAATTTATGGCTGCGCAGACTCGATCGCACAAAACTCTGACGTCTGCGCTGCGCCTTAGCTCTAACAATAGTACGTACTGAATAAGTACCTAAGGCACTCAGTTGAGATATTTTTTCAAACGTATTTGACAATTTTATTCGTACCTATAATAACTAGCGACCCGCCCCGGCTTCGCACGGGTGCAATGGTGATACTAAAATATACCTACCTACTACAGAATGTCCTTAATGCACAACATTTACGCTTTTCTGTCATCCTGGTTCTGTTCTTTTTTTTTCTCTGGAGAGCTCCGATAAACGCGTCAGGTCATCTAAACAAAGCCTAAAAAAAAGTATACCTAAATTAATTTCTTTTGTCGCCTCTTACGATCACCACGGAAGAAAAGATGTTATTGTAAACCCGACATCATACGTACATTTTTACCAATCATCCAATAAACAGCCGTAACAAACACCGCGCCGTAATATCATTAAAACGTTTTATCTCGCGCCCATACATTTCCCGTATATACGGAGATACGAGTCTTTTGTTCAGGTTTTAATTCCTTAACGCACCTGGCGCCTTTATAGCGTGGTCCAAGGCACAAGTGATTTTAGATATTAATTTATATCTCCTTCAAGCCGAATTTGAACACAATTGAATTTGGTTCTACGCTGCATGTCGCTTAAGATAACATTTCACCGGTGATATTGGCTGTAAAAATGGATTAAAAGGGAGTTTGAAACGTATTTGTAAACGTTATAGTTGAATGAATGTTTATTGTATTGTGACACACCTACATAACGCCTGTATTTCCAACCGAGTAATACTGAGCAAGAAACGTTATAAAAACCAATTCATGTTTGGTATCTATTCAATACATTTTTTTTATATTCAGTTAGATAAAAGACGACATACTAGTGACAAACATATCGTTCCAAGCTACCACACAGGACTTGATACATACGTACATGTTGCTACGCTGTTTGCTAGGTAGGTACCTACTCTATATTACATACATAAACGTGACGTCCCATTACCTGCGAACTAGGCAGTAACAACAGAGCGCCATTTGCTTCCATTCTTTCTTTTTCTCTCGCTTCAGTCACATTCATCTCACATCACACACGCTCGACGGTTTCGGGCACTTCTAATTCGGCCTGTTTTTTAATTCTTTATTTTAATATCCGCTGTCTCTTCTAACTCGGCACCCCCATCAACCAGCCGTGTGTGGATTTGTCTAATACCCTCTGTAAGCGCCTTATCAAGTCGCCATTGTGGTAAAATGAATTTTTCTTTCCTAATAACAGAGTTTTTTTCGCAGTAGTTCATCACGCGAATCGAAGCGTTAGGAAATGGAGAAAAAATGGGATTGTTCTGATCCTGTCCGTAAAAGAAGTGAGTATTTTGGGTTGTAAGTTAATCTTTTATTGTTCAAAACATATTAAGAAAATAGAACACAACATACAAATGCTTTTCCGTGAGAAGGATCTCTTTCAAATGAATTCTTGAATTTTTTGTTGAAACATTAAAAAAAATTGCTGAGGCAGATAAATGATAATGTCAACCACATAAATACTGTTCAACTAGTAATACGATACTAGTAAATAAGATTAACAATAAAAAATCGCGAACAGGGATTGTTGAGCCACTTACATAATATGTTTGTAACTTGGTCGTGTAATACTAATCCAATAGATAACATCTGTCAGTCACATCGGTCATTGATTACACGTCTAAATTGCGAACAGTGGCAAGTGGCTCAGCAATCCCGGTTCGTGACTGTACGTGTCGACGTCCCTATTGACACACTATAATATTGGCCACACTCGGAACATGTTACAGAAACATTTAAAATCAAAAATGAACAAGAATGAACGAGTACTCGGTCCGATGTGTTTATAAAGCAGAATTCAGAGCCGCAGACCGAATGAAGTCAGTGAGTTGTGTAAAATAGCTGCACTCCTGCGGACTGCATTTTTCAACACAAAGTCCAGTTCTATTTTTCACATTTCAATTTATTTTTTCGTGGAGTTGCTAGTTACTTAGATAAAATTATTTTCTCAACATACATACCTACATACATACATGCATCACGTATTTATACCCAAACGGGGTAGGTAAAGCAAACGAAACGCTACTTAGTCATAAACTGGACTAGGTACCATCGCGAACAGGGATTGTTGAGCCACTTACCTATGTTTGTAACTTGGTCGTGTAATACCAATCCAATAGATAACATCTGTCGGTCACATCGGTCATTGATTACACGTCTAAATTGCGAACAGTGGCAAGTGGCTCAACAATCCCGGTTCGTGACTGTTCAAGCTTCATAATCTACTCACTTTTAGAATAAATTTTTGGGTTCCAAGTTAGTAAGGC
Source organism: Adoxophyes honmai (assembly GCA_005406045.1). Taxonomy (NCBI): domain Eukaryota; kingdom Metazoa; phylum Arthropoda; class Insecta; order Lepidoptera; family Tortricidae; genus Adoxophyes; species Adoxophyes honmai. The sequence goes on from BHDV01013199.1 coordinate 166,525, forward strand.
GTGGCCTAATACTGACAAGTTAGTAAACTTTTTTCTTGTCGTCTCTTAAAATATCCACGTTAGAAAAGGAGAAGTGTTATTCACTAGGTATTTCACTTATTGTAGCCACTTTTGGCAAAATATTACGTTGAAATGTAGGTGAAAGATGTACATAGTGACAGGATCAAGTTTGCATGAAATGTGAAAGTAAAATTGGATCTAGGTTCGAATGTAGGTTTGTGACTATAACCCCGTTTTACGGCTCCAAACGCAAAGCAAAGTTTTACCAAAGCAAAGTGTCGAATGAAGGACATGTTCGTTTTTTAGTGCTAGTTGAGAACGATCTACAGCTGACTTACTTTTTTTATACCTCGAGGCAGCCCAACGAGTTAATGGTACCTATACGGGTCATTGTCATAACCCTAAAAAAACATGTCCATTTGTAATATATATATGACATTTTTAATAATTGCATTCAATTTACATCATAACTATAAAGTACATGAAACGTACTAGACTTTACTATATCATATTTTCTATAAATGTAATTATTTGTTTTGCTTATCACCACAAATGTAACTGAAAGTCCACTTCGGTGGACTGTCCGGATTCAACCTGTTAATAGAATGTGGCTTTAAAAAAATACATCTCTTTTATTATTGTACAAAAATGCCATTTTCCCTTAATCTATGTATGATTTCCATTTAACGTTAATAGGATTTAAAAAATTAGATGGAAATAAAACACATTTTTTGCATCATTGAATCTTGTCACAACATTTGTTGTCTTTTTGGTGGACATTACTTTAAATTCTAGAAAAATTAGGGAAATGTCAAATGAATAAACCGGGACATGTAATTTAACTCATTCACTATCGTACTATCCCTGTTAGCAGCCATTTTGCCGTGACTTGTGCGCAGCAGACGATATTGTTGTGTTAACAAGAATATTTGGTGGTGTCAATGTTGAATTGTCTTTCCGGTTACTGCTGTATTTTGTAAGTACATCGCTATAAATCCACCAAACGTTTTTAATAATTAGTTAAGCAATCAAACATTGTAAATATGCCTTGCCTTTTGAATAATCCTTTAAATGGCTGGTGTTGTGAATGATATTGCGGAAAAAGTCCATTCGGTGGACGTCTTTTTGGTGGACTTTTTGTACACCCAAACGATAAATGATTGTATTTTGATTGATTTCTTGTACTTTGGTTTAATTTTTTATTATAACTTTAAAAACTAGCTTCTGATTCCTTTTTTGTTTTATCCGTAAATGACTAGTGACTGAATAGTGAATGTTTAAACGTAAATTCTGTACAGGTAAAAAAAACTGTAGAAGATTTAACAAAAACATACAAAATAAGCTTTGGAGGAAAAGGAATGATGCACGACGATGCAGAAAAAAAACAATATACAAAAAGAAACTTAAAAGTACATCGCACGCAAAATACCGCCTTCGATTCCAGTTATTTTAGTACCATGAAATGGGTGAACGTATTGCAGTGAAAACCAGAAGAATGTTGAAAGCAAAGAAACTTACTTATTTAGAAAGAAGTTGATGACTTCAGAATGCAGCAACCATTAAAAATTAGAGAGTGCAGTCTGTTTGTTGATTGAAAAAAATGTTCATAAAAGTATACAATTTTTGGACGTATATTCTGAAAGTTCGGATACGTCAACGTTAAAACCAGGAAGAGCCACCAAACCCCCACTTTCATACATGCTTCTTGAAGACTTGAAGGCTTCCTAGTCTTCGGAGGACGAAGGCATATTCTGTCCACCGAAAAGAATTGTCATTTCGGTAGACAGACACAAAATATTTTTTATATACTTTTTGAATGTATTTACGTGTCTGATTGTTCTTGATTATGAGAATATATCATGAACGTTATTTTTGTTAAGGATGTTTACCGCTTTTTGTTTTGTTTATTTATTATTAATTAACATAATTAGTCCACTTGGTGGACATATTCGTCTTTTCGGTGGAACCGAAATATCGTTATTTCGTTTTAAATCGTTTTTTTCGAATAATTGATCTCTGAATGATACTCAGTTCTGTTGCAAGTTAGAGTAAGAGTCGTAATATACCTTTGATTTTTATAAATCACGTGTTTCATTTTTTGGCGAAAAAAATTGCAAGGCTTGACAATGACCCATACCTACCACTACCTGTAATTTTAACAGTTGTTTTCTACATCCATATAAATCATCATCATCCGTAGCATTATGAATTATGAATTTTACTTCATAAAATCTACTTTATAAAACAAGTGACGATCAAACGAAGAAAACAAAATGATTTCAAATTTGGAACACACAATCGGCGCGGCTGGCGGCGCGAACTTGTGACGCCGATGTGCAATTGTTTGTAGGATTCGAGTTTGCCGCCATTTCAGCTGTTCTTTTTACAGTCACTTGCCACTCTTCGCAATTTAGACGTGTAATCAATGACCAATGTGACCGACTAGATATTAGTTATTGGATTAGTATTACACGACCAAGTTACAAACATAGGTAAGTGGCTCAACAATCCCGGTTCGCGATGGTACGTCCGTACGAATGCTATCTCTGAATAAAATTCAGCAGTATCTGAGCAGAGGGTCGTATTTGGGCTGGATTATTACTATTTACAAGTCTACTGCAGTTTTTTCTTCCTCACCCTGGAGTACCTTTCCGCGGTTACTTCATTAAAACACCTTTACGTGGAGAGCACACGCACGACTCCCGCTAACGACTGGTGAGGACGCAGCTTTACCATACAAACTATTCTCTTAGATTCATATACTTAGGTATGAAAGTCACTTGTCTAGTTTACCAACACGGCAACGACCCTCTAAATATAAAAAAAGATGGCCGAAGGAACACTTAAGTATAATAGGTATGTTTTATTTGGTGAGAACAATTATAATATGGTCAGATTCTTCCCTTCTGCGAATCCGTGTGGTCGGGTTAGAGCTTCTCCATTTTTCCGTGGATGTTGTAAGAGGTAACTAAAGAAAAAGGTAAATAAGTATATTTTAGGCGATAAGCTAGCAAGTCACCTGCCAACTCAAAATCTACAAAAAATGTAAGAAGTGGCTACGGAACGTTTTGTCTATGTAGCGTTTTGTATGCTCTGCCTAGAGCTACAAAAAACTTACTCGCATTTTATATTTCGTAGCCCGTAGCTTTAACGTAGGCTTTGGTAGAGTTCTACGCGGTAAAACTCGTAGCTCCTCTACGAGGTACCATCGCGAACAGGGATTATTGAGCAACTTGCCACTGTTCGCAATTTAGACGTGTAATCAATGACCAATGTGACCGACTAGATGTTAGTTATTGGATTAGTATTACACGACCAAGTTACAAACATAGATAAGTGGCTCAACAATCCCTGTTCGCGATGGTACGTTATGTTTAATACAAGGATCAGGAACTTTAATTTGGTATCATGTTTATGTCGCACATCAGTTCGACTTACACATAATAATTATCCTCACAAATAAAATCACGGGTCAAGTTAAATGCTTTCTTAGCGCTTTTTATGACGTCACGCCTTGTTAAAAAGTGACGTCACTAGAATCAACTAAGCACAAAAGAAAATTACGTATTGTTTTTTTTAAGTGTATGGCTGCCTGGAAAAGTACGAACTCTTTTAACGATGTGCAGCTGCGCTGCGTTTGAATAAAAACTGGGAAGGCTTGAATAAAAACATCTAAACGAGTAAAAACTTCAAACTTAAGCACACGTTTTTCGTCACTTTCATTTTGTGGGCTATTATACAAAACTTTGTATAATGTCTTTGTATATGTTTTTTAAAAGGTTTTAGTGTCAAGCACTACTTAGATAGAAAAAAAAACACAACATTACTAGGTAAGTATATCAGTCAAAAATATCAAAAGAATTTTAGCATGTAGCATGTTTAAACGGCTATGTGATAAATCCTATTTTGATCTAAAATATATGTACATACTCGTATCTAATCAAATACTTCAAAGGCATTCAAATGATAATATGTTTTGATCAGTTTATAGCAGGCAGCCTGATCGTTATTTACTAGAAATCCTGTTTACATTACTTACTTATTTATTATAAGACATCGATACAAAATATAATATTTTTCAGAAGTTCTTTATATTCATATTTAAATCTAAATCAGATTACTTCATCAGAGTTCTTATAAATAGGTTTTTGCTCTACTTTTCAAAGGCTTTATTTTTCATTCACGTATGCCTAAAAGGCTTTTGGTGAAGCAGAAAGAGTAAAATGCTAAGACCATTATGGTCTGAGCGCCCACTGTTAAAAGTCTTACTTCACTAAATACTCTAAATAAATAAGTATAAGCAGTATTCGCCGTTGTACTCGTCACAATAATTTTTAAAAACCGTTAGGAAACCACGAGTATGTTATTATGATATTTTTCTTATACAATACCAGTGCTACTTCTTATAAAAACGTTAACCCTTAGGTGCATACGGTATCAAAAATGATACCATGTCTTTTCACCACTCTAAAATATTTTTATTCTTTCTCGCCACCTTCTAGTACCAGTATTTTGTTACATTTGCTCAAATACTTCAAAGAAAAAAAAGAACTGTCAACCCTAGTACAGCCATTTTTATACTAAGTGTCAAAAGTTTGAATTCTGCGGCTACTTTTTGCAAAAGGTGAAATTGCAAGTTTTCATTTTTTTTTTATCTGGCGGATCATGAGATATTTCCAATCGGAAAAATATGTATAAGAAAGGTTAGTATTACCCATATATTTATACCCAACCACATATATTTTTTTCGTATAAAAAAATTAAATCATGCACCTAAGGGTTGAATACACACGAGAGAGTTCAGACCCTAAACAAGGAAGAGCCCTTTGAGTGCACGATACACACATACATACATAACGCCTGTGTTCACAAATGATTTAGATCATAATACAAAACGTTACACAGTGATAATCATGACTATTTCACGTTCCGCAGCCACTATATTTTTAGATTTCAAATTTATAGGTACAGATAGTCAAGTCGCTAGTCTATCACGTAATGCATACCTAATCCTACTAATCCTTAGTCACCTATTACGTCAGAAGACCAAGTTTTAACAATAATCATAAAAAAAGTTTTCATGTCATTTACTTTAGTTAAAGATTAAATCGATTTTACTGGAAGAATCGCAAATCACATACTCAAACGAAGCAAAAACTTAAATAAGATTTGATATGATTTTTAATAATTCATAGTTTTATTGACGTGTGATACCGTTTACCAAGCGGAAATCATGTCTGAATCCCTTCATACATAGATCAATCATTTGGAATATTTAAGTATTAAAAGACACAGCGTGAACGTTTCCACAACGTTCTCCCGGACTATAAAATTAAAAGAATTTAAGATACACAGGTAAATCCTCGTAAGACCTTCGTTTGCTCAAAGCAAAAAACATGTCTTAAATTGGCGAAAACATTTTGCGTTGGCTTTCCACACAATATTATTAATTTGGGTTAAGTCTGGAATGGTTTATTTAGACCTTTTCGATTCAAGTTACCTACGTATCAATTAAGTAAAAAAAATACAGTCGCGACTTGGACATTGTGTCAAAAATGGACATATGACTTTCACGTTGAAAGAATAAGACTGTACAGTGTACACATACATACTTACATATAATCACGCCTGTCTAAAAGCAGAGGACACCAAGATTATGACTATTTCACGCTTCGCAACTCTACTTCTTGCATAACTTTAGGCTTGAAAACGGGTAGTTCCCATTATTCAGCCTATTCATACCTACATACATACATATTCTCACGCCTGTATTCCCAAGAGGGGTAGGCAGAGCACATGAATTCAAAAATACAGTGCCACGTTTAGCAATTTCAGGGTAACCAGATGGTTAAGCGTGATATTGCAGTGACAGGTTGCTAGCCCATCGCCCGCAATACACTAACCTTTTCCCAGAGTCGACTCTTACGACACCCACGGGAAGAAAGGGGGAGGTGCTATTCTAACCCGGCACCACACGGCCTATCCAGCCTATCCCAACCAAAATTATATAGAATTTTAGGTGAGATAGGTTGAAAAATAGGAACGACCCTTGAAAACAAATCGAAGAGGTAGTAAGTATAATTAAATAGTGACAGGTTGCTAGCCTAGAACACGCTTAAACCTATTTCCTTAGTTGCCTCTTACGACATCCACGGAAGAAATGGAGAAGTGTTACTCTATTCCGACACCACACGGCCAATAAGACTGTATTATATTTGTTGCGCGGGACTTAGGTAATCACGTTTAAAATGATTTTAATTACCTCCAAGTTTCAGTCGCGTTACAGCGACCGTGGCATTGTGGATAGAACCTATAGAGTACTAATGTCATCTTGGTTGTTCGGAAATTATTCCGCAAAACAATTGAAGTGATCGCTGTGCTCTTATTGGCCGGTCCAAGATCGCGCGTAACGCTAGTGCCTTTTTCTCTACGGTTATTGGCTCTGTACAGTTTCTGTGACAGTGACGGTGACGTTTAGTATGTTGAAATCAACAAACTATTTGCGGACCGGGGTTGCGAACATTGTTTCTCTATAGGTTCTGTCCTCTATGGACCGTGATCACGAGTAAAATCAATTTGTGAGAACAGACGTGAAGTACGGACTTGCTAAAGTTTCTCGGAAATTGATACGTTTATAGAATGTATAAATCCCTACAGGATTAGTTGAATAGACTTAGTATAGGCTAAACTAAACATGTCTGAACATGTCGGCCCTACAAAGACAGGATTTCCTCAGAGACCTGAACACTACATTCAGTTCTTGGACGAGTTTAATTGGGTTCCTTTAGGTATTTACCTAAAGTGCCCAAACGTGGGCTAAATTAATTCAAAAGGTAGTTAGGGCCTAACGACATTGCAGTAGAAACAGCTGAAATGTCATGTTGAAAATTACCGGATAACTCACGTTAAATAAATAGAGTTTAGCTCGACATAGGCGCGCATATAGGCGCGCAGTTCGCGTTTGGCAGCAGCAGCTGCCGCGGCTCCTAGATGAAGGGCTACGAATTAGTCCAAAACATGTCGAGCTAAACTCGATTTATTTAACGTGAGTTATCCGGTAATTTTCAACATGTGCGAGTCTCACGGTAGTTTAATGTATAAGCTGAAATGTCACTGCAAAATAACTGATAAGTCATTTAATTTTGTACGAAATACGATCAATTTTGACAAAAGTTTCTGTGGTATCAAATTATCAATAAGGTTGACTTGACACAATGACGTGACGTAAATACGATAATGATAAGGGAGCTAATGTCATTGTCATAATAATCGACCTTGTTGTTTCATGAGGTTCAAATGAACATCGATCTTGTAGGGGTAGACCAATTTTTAGCCGATTGTAAAAAGTAGTAATAGCTTTAAGCGATTTGCTAGATTATTTCCCCAAAAACCAATCTATGTAACACGGTTATTTTTTTAAATCTATTGATGCTCATTTATTCTAAGACCATACTAAATTCCAAGAACCAAGCTATCGCCTTTAGGAATCCCAATTCAAACGAAATAACACACAATCTACTTCTTTTTCCAAACCGCCACTTAAATACTAAGATGGCCAGGATTAGGGGGTCGAGGGGCCACACGTGCGTACAAAATACTCCCGACGCTGGTCCCTGGTCAATACTAACACTATAAACAAAGGTCTGGGTTAATTTCGACCCTTCCCACACGACTCACGCAAGTCGAAAGCGTGGTATAAATATTAACATGAGAAAAACAAGGGAGGTAAGAAAATTATAACGTTGGAGATGACTTTTAGTTTTTCAGCCGTGTGGTTGTTTTTGAATAATATTTGTCATATTTTTTGTGGATATTATAAGAGGCGACTAAGAAAAAATATGTTAATATTAGGCGATAGGTTAACAACCTATCACTGTAATTTCTGGGATGTGTAAAAAGTTACGTTTCTCCAAAGAAAAATTACTAACATCTTGTAATTTGAAAATTCTGCCTAGTTTCTCACCGCACATTCTTCTTGAAAATGACGGTCTTTCCGAAGCGCAGACTGAGAAAAAGACGTGTTGTAGCCTATGACGTGTTGATAGCTTAGGAGCCTATTTGAATAAATAATGTTTCGAATTTTGAAATTAAGTTGCCGTTTACGACATCCACTAAAGAGATGAAAAGGTACAATCTCAAACCCGAAAACTCGCAAAACCATGGTATAGATGTGTAAATATTCACTCAGAGGAATCTCCACAACATTCCCCCCTCCGTGTCACCCAGCAACACACCGGCATAAACTAAGATCCTCTATGATTTATGTGCAAAGGTACACCGTCTGTTTATTTATTTAACTTCATTGCTCTATGGTGCCGGAAATACATTTGTTTGGTTACGGGAGGGTAATTTTGGGAGCCGAATTTAATTCTTTATTGTTTTAACGGCTACGGCTGATTAATTGATGATTTGAAATGATTTAGACTGGAATTTATGATTGAAGCAACGTAAAACATCGCCTGTAATCCCAGGTAGATAGAGCTTACGAAACCTTGCACCAAAAAAACAAATCCACAAGGAGTTAAGTGAAACGGAAACACTCACGGGTTTACATCGAGATTAGCTCGACAAAATCTTCTAAACTACGGATAACTCACTAGAATAGCACCTCTCCATTTCATCCGTGGATGTCGTAAGAGGCGACTAATGTAATGTAACGTTGCAAAGTTCCCTTCTGCAGAGACTATCTTGGAAAGGCCATGATAAATTACCGACAGATTATAATAATGCAATTTGAGTCATTTGATAAAAAATCGATCAAATTTAATTTACAAGATTTTGATATTAAATAAATAAATATCACTGGACAATATTATTATTTACACCAATCACCTAGTCCCAAACTAGGCAACCCTGTATTATGGGTACTAGACAACGGACAAACTTACTTATAAATAGGTACCTAGATAAAGATCCAAGACTCGAAAGCAAATATTCGTATTCATTATACAAACATCTGCCCCGACCGGGGATCGAACCCGGGACCTCAAGCTTCACAGTCAAGTTCTCTAACCGCTGGTCTATTCAGCTGGGTTATATTGAAAATGAAGTTATTCAAAAACGCAGCATAATTTCACTTCGGAAATCACAACCCATTCAATCGGTCTATTTTTACGCCCTTTGATTTTTTCTAAGAAGTCATTATGTCCTTCCCCGCTGCACAGAAGCGATGGTATTCAGAGGAAATTGGTTTAGAAAATTCTTACTAACGTATAAATTAATTTTATGTGGCAACACTTTACAATTTAAAACGATTTGTAGTTAAACGGCGATCTTTGCCTTCTATTAGCTCCTTACAATGCCCGGATTTGTTTTACTGGTTCAAAACTATGACACATAAGTAAGTATTATAACACATTAAGGGAAAGTGTCTTAAATATTTGATAGAGGACATGTCCACTGAGAAGACATAATTCAGTTTGTAAGTTTGGCGAACTCGTTTCAATACCGTTACTTACTAAACGGAAACATCATCAAGGTCAGTGTATTCCTAGGGCAATAAATAGTGTCAAGGAAGGAAGTGATTTGGAACTAATACTTATTATTAAAGAGCCCTTTAAAAACAATGTACAAGCTTAAAAGTCTAAATTAAGCAAAATTCATCACTAAACTAGAATACTGGCACAAGATTCACAACACACCAGCACAGAAACAGGGCAATAGTAAAAACTCCGTAACTAGTTAAAACGTCCAACTCCGGAATCAATTTACAAGTTTCACCGACGTGTATTCATTTTCACTTGCGTTGGTAGAAAGTTTGTATTTTCCTCGACTCGGACTCGGTTCGAGCCATTCCAAAGGCCGAACGTTGTCGCTATAAATATTGTATCGACTTCCTTGATACGCGGGTGTCATCAGGGCTTTTATTACGATAACGCACAATGTTAGGTTAATGTACACTTTATTGACCATCTAGTGTGCCTGGAAACTTTCGGAAATTGCGGTTATGTCACAACAGGAAAATTTTGGGAACTTCTCGTAGTTTTGAATCGGCCTTCAAAATTTGCTGTTACTTGTGTAACTTTCCTGGTATATCCGAGTGTTATTCCATCTTATTAGAAACTTTCAGCAACTTGCACTGCAATGGAGATCTGTCTAAGAATACATGCATTTTTTTATGTAGACGCTTACCTAATTCAGTTGCATATTAAATATTGCATATCAAAGAAGGTATATTGAAACAATCATCGGGACAGGGGAATCTAAATAAAACCTTGTAAAAATACAACAAGTGTCTATTACACTCACTACCGTTACGGTTTGTGTTGGATTGCTTCCACGTCTCTATTTCTTCCGTGGAATTCGTAGGAGGCAACTCTAAGGAAATAGGTTTAGGTACAATTTAGGCGATAGGCTAGAACCCTGTCACTATAATTGTACATACCAATACAAAACCTAAAAGAAATGCTACGAAACATGAAAGTCATAATTTTGACTAGGTACGTAGCTTTTTTTTAGCTCTGCCTACTCCATTTGGGAATACAGGCGTATATGTATGTATCTACGGAACTCTAGTAAATTATCATTACGAGCAGGTAAGCCTAGGGGCCCCCAACTAAGGGAATTGCTACCGGCTTCACCTGGCCGTTAGCAATCTTCCGGGAGTCATTTTACAAAACGTATAGTAAGTAAACTGTATAATGACCACTGTAATTATAGATCGGCTTAATGGGATTAACCATTAGCGCGATAATATCTAATGGGGGTTATTAATTCAAGCAAAACAAACATTTCGTGTAAATGAGGTGCCATTTGCACACGGTGAGTTTCATTAAAATAATTTGCATTAGGTCGTTATTTTATTAGATTTATTTTAGTACGTAATGCACGCCCTAGGTAAAAACCAGGGGTGGCTTAATTTAACTGAAGATCTACGGTCTACTTACAATTAAAACAAAAAAAATCCATACCTCTTGAAATCTTAAATGAAACAGCATTTAGTACACTATTATGTACTTACCTAATAATCCTTATTTTGTCATACGAAAGTGATTTTTTTTCAGTGGAAAATGCTGAATCCCGTAAATATATTGAACACGTTGCCAAGCGAATAAGTTCCTTGAAGAGGCAATCCAGGTCATGACTACTGTACCTACGCTTAGACGAAATAAGCAAAATCCATACTAAAACTACTTACATTTAAATCAATCAATGACAAGACGTGCCTGTACTCTTTTTGAATGTCAGTTATCTAACATTGAAGTAGCAAGTGTAAATAATCAAATTAATCAAGATTGACAATCAAAAAAGTTTGTAAATCCTATTTAATCCTATTAATATAAATGTGAAAGTTTGTGAGTATGTTTGGATGTTTGGATGTTTGTTACTCTTTCACGCATAAACTACTGAATGGATTTTAATGAAACTTTACAGTAATATAGCTTAGGTATACATCAGAATAGCACATAGGCTACAATTTATAAAGATTTTGTTTGAATTTTCCAAAATATGACGATAGGAAAAATACTAGGATTCCGCAATTTTCAACGTAAAGAGCTATTAATTGGCATGCGGGCTGTGGCTAACAAGATCTCTTCTGTGTTACCCCGAATTTAACGCGAGCGTAGCCGCGGGCAAAAGCTAGTAGGTATATAAATTTTTATACCTACTACACTGATATTATCTGATAATAAACTGTCAACTTATTTTGAACTATTGTTTTATTGCTGTGTATTGATCTTCACTTTATTTTTCCCCTTGTCTACTGTAGATTGAAGTGAACTGTAATTTGTTCCATAATTTTTTTCAGTCCTGCCTTTGCAACGATGGCTTTCGCATGGCGCTCGATCAATAGTATTTTTTAGCCTTTACCTATACAGAATGTCGGCAGTTGTGTTTCACCTAGTCAAACCACAATTTAAAAATAAGCAGAGACAACAGAGCACCATTCGCCCCTAACCTAAGATACTTTTTTGATTCATTCACATTCATCCCTCTGGTCATACTCGTACATACATGCTCCATAGTTTTAAGTACCTCTAATTTAAAATAAGTAAGTACCAAATGCGATTACTATTCCAGCGAATTAGATTTAACTCAGACTCCCTTAGAACAAAAACCTTGGGATTAGACGCAAAATAATATTCCAAGAAACGGCACGTCCAACATTATTTCTTATGAAAGAAAGAAATTGTTTATGAAGAGGTACGCAAAAGGATTTTTTTATTTTTAAGCCTCTTTTCATTTGAGTTTAATGGAAAATAAGCAATACAGCTCCAATTGGCATTTTTCCTTTTCATTTCATTCAAATATCATGACGGATTTTCTTTAGTAGATATTTCGAGTTGATAAGAAGAGATTAGATTAGAGAAATAGACAGAGAAATGTCTTTGATGAGATTTGAAGCTTCGTGTTTTTCAATTATCCCCAAAAAAGGTTTTATTAAGGTTAATAAATTGTTTGTTTACTTTGCGACTTGAAGAGATCGACTTCAAATGGAGAATATTTTTGAAGGGGCCCCTCAACTACGAACGGGTAAGATGTATTTGGATAAAAAAGGCTAAGAAATTTATCAGAAAACATTGTACCAAAGGCTTAGTAAGGTCAAGGACTTTAATTCATGAGCCACCATAGAACCTTTTCCTTTTAGAAAAGTACCCTATTATTTAATCCGGACTTCTAACTTTACGTGTGCAAAATTTCAAAGCAAACGGTTCAGTAGTTACGGCGTGAAAGCGGAACAAACAAACAAACAAACAAACTGCGATGCGGAAAGCTAGTACAGTATAAGTATATCGCTTTACCACTCTGTCACAATATTTTGTTATTAGTAAAATAATTCGGCATTTACAGCAAATCGTGGACATAGACTTCCTCTAGAGGCTATACAAAAAATAAAATTCTAAAATGACGCTTGTTCCAAAGAAAGACAAGTTATTGTCGGTAAAAACAAAGAACGGCACTGTCACAGTAGCATTTTCAATACTCGTAAATGAAATGAAATGGATAGTTGATGTCGAATCTATTTGATTTTCCACACTATGTTTTTACAACTCTGTCGATGTCCGGCCAATTTATTTATAAAATTGCTTTCATCCTTAGTACTTGGGGAGTGATAATGGATTCATTTAGTTCGTTACGTGGGACAATGCTGTATTTTGAGGGGCTTCAAAGGAATTACTCTTAATAGAACAATTTAAATTAGATCTGTTCCATTGAATCAAGCATTACTAAGGGAACATTGCGTACCTACTATCTATTTCCTCTCTCATGTCTATTTTCAAATTAAGCGTAATAATAGATTCTTCTGAACTATTTCTTTGGAATAGTACAGGTTTTAAGCAGTACCCTACAATGTTTTTATAATGCTACAACAGCGATTTTGCTAAAGGCCTAATCAGACGGTTCATTCGGATGAACGTTCATCCGAATGATTGCTTCATTTTTCTAGTGAATTCATTCGACAGTTTTGTTTCATTCCGTGTTCAGACGTGTCATTTCGAGTGAATAGTACCGAAATTTACCGAATGAAAGGCGAAAATGAAAGAAAAATGAACCGTCTGATTTCACCTTAACTTACTTTATATTTAAATAGTGGTGGTCTTTTTTCAGCACAAAAAAGTACTAGCACAAAAAACTTACGTATTTTGCACAAGGGTTCAGGAATCTGAAACAAACAAAAAACAATTTTAGGTCTAGAAACAAACGAACATCTTAGTGAACATGAAGGTGAAGGAAAAAACTAAGTAAAACTCACCCCTTATATCAAGTTTAGCTCAATATAGAGGTGATCATACTCTAGGAGCTGACGACACACGCACAGTTAAATTTGATTTTCCTATGTGGTGTCGGGATAAAATAACATTTTCTCATTTTCTTCGTGGATGTCGTAAAAGGCGACTGAAAAAATTGATTTAGGTATAAGGATAAGGTATAGACGACAGGCTAGCAACCTGTCACTATTATACTACTTCTTCCCTGTTTTCAAACCTAAAATTATGCTAGAACCGGCTGCGAATCATGAAATAGTCATATTATTATCATAGTTTTGTCTAAGTCACGTTTCGTGTGCCCGTGTGGTGCCGGGTTAGAATAGCACCTCCCCATTCCTTCCCGTGGGTGTCGTAAGAGTCGACTCTGGGAAAGGGTTAGTGTATTGTGGGCGATGTGCTTGCAACCTGTCACTGCAATGTCACGTTTAACCATCTGGTCACTCTGAAATTGCTAAACGTGGCACTGGATTTTTGAAATGTGTTCTGCCTACCCCTTTTGGGAATACAGGCGTGAGGATATGTATGTATGTACGTTTCGTGTGCCTACCCTATTTGGTAACATAGACGTGATTGTATGTATGTAAGTTTTGTAAACAACAAAAATCCCAACCTCCTGCGATTCGTACGCCACGATTTTCAGGTCATTACCCCTTTGGCTCGAGCGAGCGGCAAATGCCTCAGTTTGTATGCAACCCCAGTCAACTAGGGCCTATTTGTTCAGAGAGTACCGTGACTTTCTTTATCTGGTACTCTTTGTACCAGTGTTACCTACTGGAATTTGAAGCTTTGTTGCCAGTTGATGGAATTTAGTGATGTGTGATTTTTCGAAACAGCTCGATTGAATCGCGACGTGTTTATGTGTGATTTAGAATAACACTGGCGTTCCGTGGATGGTGAAAGGTGATGGAAATACAGACTAGCTAGCTGTCGCTATTATACCTCTGTTATCAACTAGCTTTCCGCCCGCGTGGAACTCGGTTATATTGCGGTATAAAGCACAACTATAAGAAAACTTCTCGTTTCAAACGACACACGGCGCCATCGATCTATCATCTATCGATCGGTTATCGATTGATATCGCTCTATCATCGATCGATTTCGATCTATCAAGCAAACTATATTTTTGTTTTCCCTCGGGAACATAATTTTTTTTCCGGGATAAAAAGTAGCCTATGTCACTCTCCGTGCCCTAAACTAACTCTACCTAAAAAATCACGTCAATCCATCTCTCCGTTTAGCCGTGAAAGACGGACAAACAAACAAACAAACAAACAAACAAACACACTTTCACATTTATATATTGGTACGGATGTTGCAACCAAAAAATATGCATAAAAATTTGACTATGTAAGTTCGGTGTGCTCTGCTTTGCGTTTAAAATCACAGGCAAAATGTTATTGTAGGTACGTATGTAAGTATGTTTTCAACCTAAAATTATGCTACATACTTGATGCCTGTATTTCTAAATGGTGTAGGCAGAGCACACAAAACGCTACATAAACAGAACCGTGACTATTTTAACGGTACATGGCCACTTCCAGCTTTTTTATGTTTTGAGCTAGCAGGTATAATAGAGACGGATTTTCCTTACTTTCTTACTCGCCTCTTACGATATCCACGGAAGAAATGGAGAGGTGTTAAATTATTATAAACTCGACACCACACAGAAATTATGCTAATTACATCAAATGAAATTGCAAATAAATTTACTTTACTTACTTTACTTTACTTTAAACTTCAAACACTATTTTCACTCCTGAGATCTCATTATAAGACTTATTTGCAAGAAAATACGCGTTTGAAGTATTTCTGCCCTCACTCTATTAAAAGAAGATCTGTATTGAATATTGTATTTACCTAGCATCTGCTCTTGACTTTAATTGACCATTTCAAAAAGAGCAAAGCGCTAAAGCGAAGAAATCTCCGGTATCTCTGGATAGAAGAAAATAATTTACTACGTCAAGAACAATTTGCAGCACTATTCTTAAACACCTTTAATAGGTAAAATAGACGGATTCAAAAGGGAAAATCAATAATACGTTATAAAATTGAATGGTGTACTACGACCTGTTGCTGTAAAAGGTGACAGAATATTATTATAACACTATTATTATTCTCTTTTTTAAATAAACTAAAAACAATGCTATAAATTCCTATGTAGCTTTTACGTTGAAATTTGCGGAATGCTATATACAAACTTCCACCCCCATTTTAGGGTAGTGGTGGGTTATGAAGAGACAAAAAGTAGCATAATATATGTCACTCTCCATGACCTAAGCTATCTCTACCTAAAAAATCACGTCAATTCATCGCTCCGTTTAGCCGTGAAAGACGGACAAACAAACGAACAAACAAACACACCTTCACGTTTATAATATTAGTATGGATTTATTCAATAATATCACCAAGTTCAGATAGCAGTTAGCACAACCAGACGGCATCGACGTCAGTAAATATAAATAAGATTTGTTGTGCCGCGGGCAGTGGCCGCGATTCCTACTTTAAAAACTGTGTCAATTGCCAGCGCAAAAAAGTCTGTCTCGATGCCAAGTTGCTGTGAATTCGTTCATAACATTCATTTACGTAAACGCCTTCGGAAATATGATTTTTAAGGGTCCGTAGGCAATTTACAATGACCTTGGGTTACATTTGCGCTTGGAAAAAGCCGTGAAGCAGTTTGACCTTTGCTTTCTCACGCGGAGAGTTGTGGGTTCAAATCACAGGCTCGTAGGTGTTATTGTGGACTTCGATCCCCAGGTATAACATTTGCCTGGAGAGAGATGTGTCTATTGCAGTCTTAGTCTTTCCCACATAGCGTTTAGCGTGCTCTGCCTACCACACATTTGTAAATACAGGCGTAATGTTTAAGTGTTTAATGCTACGTTTATACGCTTGGCAGTCCACACAAGCGTCCACAAACGCAAGCGTGGAAACAGGCTGTTTGGCGTGGCTTGCAAGAACTTTTGTATGGCAAGAGCGTTTGTAAAGGCTTGGAGCTTGTGGACGTTTGTCAAGTCTCGGCAAGCGTGTAAAGGTACCATAAAAATGCAAAAACAATACGTTTTAGTTTTCTACTTTTGAACAAACTACTAAGGAAACAAGTATACTTGTTAGCTCAAATATAAAATACAGGACAACGGAACCTTAGTCAAAGTCGGTCATATATAATAAATTTAGTGTTTTTTAACCGCCACTACGATAGCGATAACACTCGTTTCCCGCAGGAAACGAAGCGATTCAGTAATGAGAACGTTTTTGTAAGTTCTGAACATTTTGCGTGGCGTGGCCATATTTTAACATGTGTATAGGTTCTTGGCTATGAGGTTGCTGTTTTTTTCTTTTGCACTTCGGTGTATCTCCACTTCATTTAATAAAACTTATTTATAATGAAGGTTGCCGTAGGTGTTGAATTTAGAACAACAAGAAAAACAGTTAAAAAATTCGCAGTCACTCAGTGTTTTTGACAAGACTCTAGTTACATTCTGCAGTGGTAAAATTTAATAACTTTGCTCAAAATAAAAACGAAAATAATATTACAAACAAAAAAAAACTCTGTAAACAAACCACACATCCGATACAAACAACTCTCGGGAATATTAGGAAAACTACTACATTTCCGTCTAAAAGAAAAATATTTGCCAACAAAAACTCTTTACTAGAAGAAAATAACAAGATTGGCGCAAGCCAGGATTTGGTCGGGTACGCAACAGAAAATAGCAATTTCATCTATATCCATCAAACTACGTACTATTTCCATTAGGAGAACATGAAAAAGTACATTCTGTAATTGGGATATACTCGTTACATGTAGAAGAATGAGTACTGAGTCTCAATTACTGCTAATAGAACTGAGACACTATAACATTCGTTTCAGTACAACGTCCTGTGTCCTTTCCGACTAAGAAAGTTTAAGGTACATTTGAGGCAACAGGCTTGAAACCCGTCTTTATTATATTTACACATACATACATACATATACTCACGCCTGTATTCCCAAAAGGGGTAGGCAGAGCACATGAATTCAAAAATCCAGTGCCACGTTTAGCAATTTCAGGGTAACCAGATAGTTAAACGTGAGATTGTAGTGACAGGTTGCTAGCCCATCGCCCACAATACACTAACCCTTTCCCTGAGTCGCCTCTTACGACACCCACGGGAAGAAAGGGGGAGGTGCTATTCTAACCCGGCACCACACATATTTCTTGAATTGAAATCTAAAACTACGTTAAAAGCGGCTATGAAACGCGATTATCCGTGTCCACGTTTGGGAATACAGGCGTGATGTATGTATGAATGACTGTCTCATGTTACATAGGCCGTAGCACAACTTTAGGTTTAATGTTACGTAAAAGCGGTACAACAATAGTGACAGGATTCTAGCCTGTCGCCTAAAGCCATACTTCACCTTATACAGTTAATCGCTTCCTAGGATATCCACGGTAAAAATAAATAAATAAATAAATAAATTTCACTGGACAATTTTTACACCAGTCATCTAGTCCCAAAGTAGGCAATTTAATGCCTGTGTTATGGGTACTAGACAACGGATAAACATACTTATATACAGATAAACATCCAAGACTCGAAAGCAAACATTGGTATTCATCATACAAACATCTGCCCCGACCGGGGATCGAACCCGGGACCTTAAGCTTCACAGTCAGGTTCTCTAACCGCTGGGCTATCCGGCCGGTAAAAATGGAGGGTTGTGATTCTAACCCTACACCACGCTGGGCTGTAAGATGTGGAAATGAGTTCAGCCTTTTCAGAATAGAATCCTACACCACAATGACTACAACTTTCATAATTTTTAATTTCACAATTCCCATGAAAAACTTCAATGAAACGAGGGTACCTACAACTACGCTGTACCACTTGCCCACTAAATTACTGGAGCAGAACATTGCAAAAAGCGCCCTCTGTCGACGAGTAGCGCAAAACATTCACCGCAAGCACCTCATTATTATTCCTACCGGAGACCATAACAATCTATGTTGAGAGTCCGTTCGGATTTCACCGAGTTTACGACTTAAACGGAGGAGTGGCTGTCACACCGAATAGAACCAGTTCGGAGTGAACACCGGAGAAACATCATTTACACTAGACTGTCACCTAGTTAGGCTGTAACAGCTGTTGTTCGCCGAATGCGGCCGAATATCGTGTAATTTACACATACACACATACAATCACGACTCCGTTTCCAAATAGGGTAGACAGAGCACACGAAACGTGACATAGACAAAACCATGATTATATCCATGTCACGTTTTGCAGCCACTTTTCTAGCATAGTTTTAGGTTTGCAAAGATGGAAGAGGTAGAATAGTGACAGGTCGTTAGCCTGTCGTCTAAATATACCTTAATTAACCTATGTCCTATGGAGAGATGTTTTTCTAAACCCGACACGACACGGGTCAGGAGGAGTAAACACCGGAGAAACGTCGTTACTGAAGACGCCATACTTGTTCCAAACTAAAGTCAACGAACGCTGTTTTTAACCTACAAACTACAGCCAACGAACGCCGTTTTTAACCTACAAACTACAGCCAACGAACGCCGTTTTTAACCTACAAACTACAGTCAACGAACGCCGTTTTTAACCTACAATCTACAGTCAACGAACGCCGTTTTTAACCTGCAAACTACAGTCAACGAACGCCGTTTTTAACCTAGACTGCCACCTAGTCAGGCTGTGAAATATGTCGCTCGCCGAATGTAGAGCCAACTCTTGTGTACTTTTGCGGTGGCATAAAATTGTTGCACAATCTTCACATCGGCCACATAGACTCGCCACCGACGTTTTCTTTACGCTGATAGATTTTGTAACCGTCAGTACCAGTCAGTTTTGATACCATTTCAGGCAATCCTTCTTTGGATTTTGCGTCGTTCCTTGAATGTACTTTAGAATTACTTACACTAATGTAGGCAAGCGGTTATAAATATCTAAACATTTACGAGTGAGGCTTTAAGAAAAAAGCTAAAAGCGAATTTGACAATTATATCAAACAAGTGTTGTAAAGATTAGGATAAAAACAAACAAGGGTTAGAATAGCACCTCCCCCTTTCTTCCCGTGGGTGTCGTAAGAGTCGACTCTGGGAAAGGGTTAGTGTATTGTGGGCGATAGGCTAGCAACCTGTCACCGCAATATCACGTTTAACTATCTGGTTACCCTGAATTTGCTAAACGTGGCACTGGATTTTTGAATTCATGTGCTCTGCCTACCCCTCATAGGAATATGGGCGTGAGAATATGTATGTATGTATGTTGTAAAGATCCTCATTACGCAATAGCCACATAAACAACATTTAAACATGCAGCGTTCGGCACTATATGTAACGCGGCTTTGTTAGCCTCCGCTCAAGTGCGCGTAAATGAGAAAATACCCGCGTTTTACGAGACTCTGAGATTTTTACGATCCAACTCCTGTTGTACCTATAGATATAAATCAATGACGCTTCTGTAGACATACCTGAAACAGAGACGATTCTCAGAAGAACTGCGAAGTGTTTAACGTAACAACATTCAACACTTTCCCAGTGAGAAATTCTTGGAAACTCCATTATTTTCTTTTGGTAATGTTAGGTTTATTCCGGTAGAAAGGATCGCAATGTTTTAGAAGCTTCATGTACGTAATTTCGCGAAATTAGAAAAAGACGGTGTCACTTTGCGGTATTAAGAAACCAAAAACGCGTTGAGCTAATTTTTGTCAAGACTTTAGACTGGTTTTAAATTTCATAGTCAAAAGTTTCAAAAGAAAAAGGCGTGAAAGGGTAGAAGCGGTGTACTTAATCACATTGAAGACGTCTCTAGTACAAAGCCTTTACATACAGTACATTACGTACATAACACCCGTGTTTCCAATGGGGTAGGCTCTTTAAACAAAACCATGTCATTTTTAGATTTAAAAGTAGACGAAAGAGGCATAATAGTGATTAGGTTGATAGCCTGTCGCCTAAAATATACCTAAACCTATCTCAGTCACCTCTTACGATATCCATAAAAGAAAATCGATAATTATGTGTCATCTTAAATCGGACACCTCGGAGAACCAATAAATTGTACCATCGAACCAATAATTGATTCCTGACCCAACATAGAACCTATTCACAGTGAACGTCATAGTGAAATTGCATTGCTTGACAAGTGAAATAATGTTATGACGTTTATTGTGACAACGTCCTGCGGTGGGGCAGGAATCAGTTAATTCGATAGTACCTTAAAATATTTTCTTGGTTATCAACATACACAACTACACAAGGCTGAGAAAAGAATCTTGAGAATCCTTTTTAAGTTTCTGAAAACAGTAAACTTAACTCAATTATTTAATATTGACGAAGATTTTCATGGAATGTCTGAGGTTTACTGGATACAATGAAACATTCATCAAAAACAATGTATTGAGTCCAGTAAACAAAGATTTTCATTCATTTCGCTACACCACAAAACTGAATTCAACTGAAACGACGAAATAAAACATCACTACAAAGTATTTCACAATGGCAACAAGAAACTAAATATCCCAAAGAAACTCAAAGCCACTTCACTATAAAATTTTAACGAACCGACCATCTTACAGTTCAAGATTCTCTGTAACAGACAAGTTTTAATTACAAACAGTGCTTTCATCTCATAAACAATCATTAGCACTGGACTCTGGCCGGCGGCGTTGATGGCTTGAATCGTTTCTCAAGCGCTTCGCTCGTGACACGCAGAAGCGAAGTGTGACGAGCGAAGAAACGACGTCACTAATTTTGATACTAAACTAACTGAAAATTGAATTGTGCTTGAATTGAAAATCAAGAGTGTTTGAAAAGTAATTTGTAACAGATAAACTTAGTTTTCATTTTAAATGTTATTATTATTGTTAGTTCATGTTTGCTTCGCTTCTTGGCTGCCTTAAATGACTAGTGAAATCACAAAAAAAAATCACATAAAACTACACTCCACTATCGTGAAACAGTTGAATCGTGTCTCAAGTATTTCGCTTTTAACAATCAAAAGCAAAACATCACGAGTGAAATGAAGAACAGAATAATTCAAAAGCAAAGACAGATCCATAAGAAACCACAAGTTAACCCGCTGACTGCAAGTTCACTCTGAAACACGTTGAGCGGAAGCATTCGTCAAACGTCTCAGTTCCTACTTGAGTTAACTCTTGCATCGTAAAATGCAACCAGCAATTCCTATTCAAAATATTAAATAGGTACTCCGAGTCTTCGGGGTGCCTGTGTCTCCAAACTTTAAGGTTTATTGCCTCGGTCGAGTGCAAAACTTGGTCCGTTACAACGAGGCATTTACATTCCGCTGCGGATTTGGTTCGCTAATGCAAGAAATACAGAACTGTGCTCAGTCAACGGATATTGGGGATACCGTCTTAATGACCACGTGTTTTTACTTTGTCTGTTCGTTTTGTAAACAAACGCGTCATGGCCACTGCTAAATATTTTTGTTGGAAACAAAAGAAGGTTTGAAAAGAAAGCGGAGAAATCGAATGGAACGTTTCATTTGTTTTTGCAATAGCCATTGAAATTTTTTAAATGGGTAATACAACGCAACAACAAGGATTATGAACTTGCCTGTTTATGTTTGTCTTTTTATGTCTTTGTAGTTCTCAGATGGATGAAACGATTCCGATGTGCAGTTTTTCATAAGAAATCTATTTTTATTGCAGCGATTTTCAAACGAGATTAAACGAAATATGACCAACAGTTTTAAAGATATTAAAGTTTGAAGTTAAGAAGTGTGGGAGGTTTCTAACTCTTGAAGTGGAGCAGGCGATTGTCTTCATCGCGTAGTTTTGCTCTTAACTATTGTTTGTGAAGTTTCATTGAAGTAGGTTATTTTATTTCACATCAGTTTCTTGTTAGTTGGTTGTTCTAACTCGTGCCTTTTTTTGTAGGAAAAATATACAATATTTGAGTAATACATAATTAACATTTTATGATCTTAACATGATGAACTTTAAGTATAAGTAAATAGGTCGTTACTTAAAGTTTTTTTTTTTATTATCTTTCAACGCAAATTCACAATATACATTTCATCATGTTTAATGTAGCCTCTCTTTTTGGTGGTTTTAACAACTCAGTTTTTATTACGTCTTTCAAAGGTTGGCTGTTAGAGATACCTTGACGAATAAGTCCGACCTTGGACTACACCTTTTGTTTTGTGTTTTGTTTTAACAGTAAAATTAATGATTATACTTACGTAAAGCGTGGGTACTACAGCTTAAATCATTTCTTACTGACAGGCGGTAGGTAAGGCACACAGGCATTCCTAAGTGACGTAGGCAGAGCATACAAAAGGCCATCTGGACAAAACCACGCTTTTTGGCTACTTATAGCTCAGTTTTAGTTTCAAAATTTGATTTAAGATGTGATGTGTAATAGTGATAGATTGCTAGCCTGTCGCCTAAAAAACCTAGTGTTTAACCTTCTTTAGCCACCTCTTACGACCTCCATAACAATCGAAATATATTTCGTGCATTTTTAATGCCCATTGAATCCCGACTACCTTTTTGTCGTGTTTCAAAAGAATTCAGTCGGCCCTAACTATTATGTGTAGAAAAGTCAGTGAGCATTTTTACAGCGGAATTATTCCACATTATGGCTTTATGGACGACCTTTTTGCGCTTCATGTAGTTTCTGTTATGATTCAAGATGTAATAAAATTGTGGTCATTAAATAATTTCCTACTAAATCGGTTTCTTTACGACCTATTCAAAGTTAAGGGGTTTCTTGTGTTCCCAATTGAAGTACGCAGAGCATACGAAATGTTAAACAAACAAAACTACCTACATTAAGACTATTTGACGTTCCGCAGCCACTTGTAGTATATTTTTAGGTTTAAAGTGAAATTGGTACAATAGTGACGGAATGGTAGCTTGCATACCTAAATCTATTTATCTTTAGTCGCCTCTTACAACATCCACGGAAGAAAAGGAGAGGTGTTATTCTTAGCCCGACACCACGCGATAGGCGAATAAACAAATAAACAGATTAAGGTATATTTTAGGCAACAGCAACCCGTTACTATACCTCTTTCACCTATACTACGTTAATTATCCATACTTACGTTAGAAGAGTCATGGCGATTATGTAACGTTTCAATGCATACATACATACATACATATTCTCACGCCTGTATTCCCAAGAGGGGTAGGCAGAGCACATGAATTCAAAAATTCAGTGCCACGTCTAGCAATTTCAGGATATCCAGATGGTTAAACGTGATATTGCAGTGACAGGTTGCTAGCCCATCGCCCACAATACACTAACCCTTTCCCAGAGTCGACTCTTACGACACCCACGGGAAGAAAGGGGGAGGTGCTATTCTAACCCGGCACCACACGGGCGATGCACGATGCACGTTTCAATGCTTCACCGGCATTCGGAAATACAGAAAAAAAAACTTTCATCACTTTTTACTCAATTTCAAAAGCGTACGTAAAAATTCGCAAGCAAGTATCAAAATAAAGGCAATAACGAATCTCCGACGCGATCGAGTGTCACCTTCCGATTCCCATTGTTATCGAAATAGCTGAAACACGAAACAAATCCGGAATATAAACAGCGAGGCTACAATTAGCGTAATCTTTAATCTCCAGAATACAATTAAAAATAAAAGGTCGAATTACGTTTCGTTAGCAGATTATTATTAGAAATGTTCCCGCAACGTTTGTACCCCGCATCCGCATCTGCAAATATTCAATGCGGAGTCTATGCGGATGCGAAATTTGAACAAGTCCGTACAGGAACGACTTTGCGGTGATACCTTACCTTTTGCTACCTTTTTGTTATTGCAATGTAGTAATTGTAATTATATTATTTAAATTGAATTTAACCCCACCCAATGACATTCGGGTTTCGAATGACATCTCTCTATTTCTTCCGTGAATGTCGTAAGGGGCGACTAAGGATATAGGTTTAGGTATGCTTTACGCGACAGGCTAGCAACCTGTCACTATTATACCTGCCAACTCAGAACCTAAAAAAAGTGCTAGAGGTGGCTATGAAACACGAAATAGCCATGGTTTTGTATAAGTAGGGTTTTCTACGTTCTGTTTACCCCGTGGAACCTTGAGTTATCCGCATCCGCATCCTCATTTTCATCCGCAGCCGCGAATTACAAAAAGTATGCATTCTATACACCCCTGATTATTACGTAGTTGTTTTGGATTAAAAGTATAATAATATTTATAAGCATCAATCAGTAGGTTGTATGTAGGACGAAACAGGACTTAATTCTTACTCAAATACACCTTATAAGACAGAAATTATCTAATCGACATTTTTTGTCCCTGTCGGGTTAGAATAACACCTCTCCATTTCTTCCGTGGATTTCGTAAAAAGGGACTTAGGAAATAGGTTTAGGTATGCTTTTGGGCGGCAGGCTAGCAACCTGTCCCTAATACCTCTTCAATCTGATTTCAAACCTAAAATTTATGCAAGAGGCGGCTACGAAGCGTGAAATGGTGCCACGTTTCGCATGCTCTGCCTACCCCCTTTGGGAAACAGGCGTGATTGTATGTCTTGTTCCAATTATACGATACATATTAATCTTTGTAGCCAAAGGTTAAGTCAAGGGAAAGGTTAAAAAAATTCTTCAACCTAAAAGACAAAGTTAAAATAAATTAGGCGGTGTCTTAACCGATGATGGTAATTAAATTGTAATTTTCCCTACAAACGCTCCGAGCAAAAATTATTACACATCTTAAGCTTAAAGCCTGATACCAAAGGCTGGTATTAACTAGGTATTAAGTAATTAATAGGTTGTCTTCATTGTGTTTAACGTTTAACCCTTGGCTGCTATTACAACGACGCGTGGAAATAGAAATAGACTAGGAAATTAAAATAAAATATTTAAAAATACATACCAGTGCATAAACTTACATTCCCAGATGAGATAAGCAGAGCATAATGTAACGTGACGTAGACAAAATCATCACTATTTCACGTTACGTCTCACTTTCAGCACAATTTTCGGTTAAGAAATAATTAGATGAAAGAGGTGACATAGTTAGCCCCTGCGCAGACGACAGACTATCCACGACGGAATTTTAGTCTTTGAAAATAGAACCTATGGAATTATATGCAAAGTGCACACGACGCGCAAAAAGTCCGTTGCACAATGCATACAATCCACGCAGACTCGATCGCACTAAAAGTCTGCGCTGCCCCTTACAGGTTGTAAGTCGCGCGCTCATGACTTTCACGGAAGATATGGAGAGGTATTATTCTTAACCGACACCACATAGATTACTGAACATGAACTAGTAATTACCATAATAATACTAAAGCAAGTTGCTTGTTGAACTTTTTAACTCCTTTAAGTTTATTCCCACTCAAAAACAAAATAAAAACTATTATTCTTTCAGCCAATCAGAAGCTTTTGCGGTCTTGATTTATCCATTCAGCGAAATTGGTTTCCTCCAGCAACCAATAGGTAAACTAGTTTCGGTGTGAAATAAGGCGATTGCTTTTTTGTAAACTTTTATAACTCCCTCGACACCTGTTCTTCCTTCTGTTGGCGTGTTTTAACTTCATTCCGAGTTTTATTTTTATTTCTCAGGTGCTAATAAAATGGGGAGGTTTTTGTTTATTTCGAAAGATTAAAGACTGGATTATCCGTATAGCAGAAGTCAGGTTATGGGGAAGACTTCGATAAAGAGATCTCTCTCCAAAAATGTTATGCGTGGGGACCGAAGTTGCAACCGATTAAATATACTCGGTCATCGTAAAGTAGAGCAGTCTTTGACAGCTGATGACGTAGTTGACATTTTTGTAGAGGTTCACGTATTCATCGAGAATATTTCATTTTTTGGATAAAAAGTAGTCCATGTACATCCTTGGTACTGCAACTATCTTTATACCAGATTTTATGGACTTCGATTCAACGGCTAAAAATGCGAAAAGAAATTTTAAAAAAAAGTATGTAAATAGGCCGTAACAGATATGGGTAACAAACAGACCAGATCGAATTGCTTTTTATCCTAAAAAATTTGTATATCCCGCAGGATATCTATAAACAAATCTCTCAGACGGAATACCAGGGAACGCTCAGAACAGAAAAATTAAAACGGCAATGTTTAATTTGCCTTTACGAACGTTTAATTTTCCGTCCTCCAAAAGTTGCATCAAAGAAATTCATTATAATTTACCCACATCTCAGTCCCATCTGCTATTGGGCAAGCGCCTCAAAACTCCAGTAACTTTATTGCAATAATACCCAAACTTCCAAACAGGCTGGTGTAACAGGGGACATCTTTATTAGAGACTCCGCAATGGCAAAATGTAAAACGGTGACAGCAGATTAATTCCAAACTCTTTACATGAAGTACTTTGTACAAGAGTAGCCGTTACACCTATTAAGTAATTTTTAGGGTTCCGTACCCAAAGGGTGAAAACGGGACCCTATTAATGAGACTTCGCTGTCTGTCGTCGGTCTGTCCGTCTGTCCGTCTGTCACCAGGCTGTAACTCAAGAACCGTAAGAGTTAGACAATAAAAAAGATGATGTATGTTCTGTTGCCGCTATTACATCAAATACTAAAATTAAAATAATAATAATATTTGAGAGGGGCTCCCATAGAACAAACGTGACATTTTGTCTGTTTTTAATAGTCACTATTCTGTGAGCTGTATCTCAAGAACCGTGGTAGCTAGGCAGTTAAAATTTTCACATAATATGTACTTGTATCGTCACTACTAAAACAAATACTAAAAAAATAATGATAGTAATAATTAAGAGGGGCTCCCGTAGAAAAACGTGTTTTTTCCTGTTTTTACCCTTCGTGCGCGAGTCCGACTCGCACTTGGCCGGTTTTTTTATTTGAGTTGTCATTTTTGTTTCATTTTGAGTTGAAAGTACGCGTTGCGATCTCCTGCAGGAAGTGCTCTGTGTACTTAAGTTAATGAAAAGTCTGCTTAATAAACTTAATTACATCCAGTGATTGATATTTTACTTTGTGAAAAGTTTTAGTCGAATACAATCGCATAATCATTTATAAAATTGGTAGATAAAAGATTTATATCCATTTTATAAAAGGTTGCACTTACATATTCTTGTTTTCTCAATTTTATCAAAAAATAGTTTTTCCTACTTGGAATTGTGAGCATAATCGATATCAATAGTTTCGAAGCCTGTTTACTTTCTTGCTAAGTATTTGGTTTTTTTTCATGCTCTTCTTGATATGCGGGTTTTAGAATCAGAGTAATTTGTTTTACTTGTATTTATAGCGCTTATGGTTTTACGAATAAAAACATTTCTGAAGAAGAAAAAATGAGACTCACAATGAAATATACAGATAACTCACATCTTAAATCAAGTTTAGCACGACATATTTTGGGCTAGTCCTTAGCTTTCATCTTGCGCTGATATTACTTTCGACACGCGAACAATGCGATGGAATCAAACTCGACATACGATGTAAGTAATCGTCAACAAAACCATATTGTTTCCTAATAAAAAAATAGCCCACAGATATATAACGATAATGTCATTAATTACTCAAGCAAACATCGCGTCTGAAAACATCGCATTAACTCGCAAGTGGTCTATCCTATATCCCTTGTACTATTCTTTTATCACCACTTTTATCGACGCCGCAAGTTTTCCCATAACTTACCGGCGGGCGTTAATTCTCAGTGCGGTTTGTAAACACTCAGAAATTTATCGCTGGCTTTTTGTAAACAACCGAGATGTTAGTGAACTATAGACGTGGGATGACAAATGGTGAAGTGTGTGTTTGTGTGGAAAATTATGATTTATAGACGGTCATTCAGGTATGTAATGTGCATTCCCTTATGTGTGATCGGGTTTAGAATAACACCTCTCCATTTCTTACATGGGTGTAGCAGGAGGTGACTATGGGAATAGGTTTGCAAAAAAGCGGGTAAGAGTAAAGTGGTGTTACACTAAGACGTTTACCTAACGCAATTTCCGCACGTATTCCAAATTACTTCGGTCAATGCATGTCATTTTTAACCGACTTCAAAAAAAGGAGGAGGTTCTCAATTCGTCGGGATATTTTTATTTTTTTTATCATTATTTTTTTTTTTTATGTATGTTCGCTGATTACTCGAAGACGCCTGGACCGATTTGAAAAATTCCTTTTTTCTTTGAAAGGGTATAGTTTCCAGGTGATCCTATTGCCAGCATATCTTGATCTGATGATGGAATATGAGGGAAATCGAGGGCAACCCTCAAATTTTATTGGCACAGGTAATGTTTTTAGTACATTTTTCAAAGCTACACCAGTATTTGTCTGGCAGTAAAAAAAATATGACTGAGCTGATGATGGAAGGTCAACTCCTTAATGCTTAGGAGTTAAAGGATAATTCTTTCAATACTGAATGCACCTGCAGACTGGAAATTATAATTTCAGTAATTAGTGAGGCCTGCTGGTGATGGAAGGTCACCCTCATTATTAAACAAATGCTTTCAGTATAGCCCAAATATGAAGTCGGTTTTTTTTTGTTTAAAATTATTACACTAGACCGTCCACCGACCGTCGTATCCTAGTAAGGCTGTGACAGCGGTCGCTCGCCGAATGTGGCCGACTATTTCTTTACACTTTTGCAGTCACTACATTTATAGCATCCGGCGAAGGATTTATTTTAAATGCCGCATAACCTATTCTAATTTAAATTATGTTCTCGTTTTGTGGGACTCTAAATCGAATTCAATACCGTAGCTCAGGGGTTCCCAATCTTTTTCAGCCTGTGACGCACCTGCAGGTTTAGAATTTTGTCACGGCGCCCTACCCTGTGTATTTGAAAAAGATACAGAACAAATAGGCTCAGATAATGGTGGTATTTAGGTTGCGAAGAATAAAAATGAAAATAGGTATGTATGTGTAAAAATGAAAATGGTTTCGGATAATGATAAAGAATCGACACACGGCGGCGCCCCTCAATACTTTCTGCGGCGCACCAGGGCGTCGCGGCGCACAGTTTGGGAACCCCTGCCGTAGCTTATAAAAAAAATACAGACCTAGGAAAGCTTTAACATGGCCAGGCGGCACCTTAGAAACAAAATGTTTAGATCTTAATTCCATTTGATCCTTCAGTTAGTACATTATAGGTTTCCTCTGGGAGTGTCAGTGCTCGGGGGACCGTTAACAAACTAACCACGGCTTAACGCTGCTTATTTATTTAAATAGAGTTAGCGGTGGGTTGTGTGGAACGGGTAATTTTGCCTTCTGGCATCTCATTTAGGCTACCGTACCGGGAAGATCGGAAAAACCAATAGAATTCGCGATAGGTTAATAATTTTTAAATTTTGACATTTTAGTTTTAAACTTCAATATCTTAAAAATTACACGCATTTTGTTCAGGATAAAAAAAAACATCAATCGGTACATCATCCGGTTGAAAACACAAAAGTAAAGAGAAAGACAAAGAGAGACATTTTTTTTCTTTAATTGATATTTTTTTGTATAGAATAAACAGAAGGTGCCATGAAATATCATGCGATAGAGTGAAAAATATTTTAAGGTAAAATTAAATACTAGTATCATGCGGTGAATAAACCAATTACCTTGCACTTCAATGTGACGCGTGATTTTTTGTTTTGTAATTTTAGAGACTTTAAAATACTTGGTACTGAAAGTTCCCATCCTTAAATCCCACAGGCACCTTCCGCATCCAGCAAACAACAGCATTTCCTCATTTCCTAACACCTACTTCCTTATTCATGTTACTAATGCAAAAGTACCTGCTTGTCTGTCTTTTACCTTTTACCGCTTTAACCTCTGATTTGCTTGACCTCTAAGAAGAAATAGGCTGCATTACTTTTCCCCGAATAATCTATACTAATATTATAAAGCTAAAGAGTTTGTTTGTTTGTTTGAACGCGCTAATCTCAGGAACTACTGGACCGAATTGAAAAAATATTTTTGTGTTAGGTAGACCATTTATCGAGGAAGGCTTTATGCTATATAACATCACGCTGCGACCAATAGAACCGAAGAAAATTTTGAAAATGTAGGAAAACACGGGGAAAATTGGTCACTATTCCACGCGGACGGAGTTGCGGGAACAGCTAGTATAATTATAAATCCCATAGCATTATCAAGAATAGCTGAAAAAAGGAGCAAAACGCTTTAAGTAACCTGTGCTTGTAAATAGGCCAGAGCCTTTTAACCGTTAAAAAATCTTATATTCCTTTTTTACTTTCCCTCCAAACTCCACAAACAACTTGAACTTTAGCGGATAAATAACAGAGTTCAGTTTTGTAAATGAAACTCGATTGGCAGCTAACGAAAGCTTATTTAAAGCACAAATAAGCTTGAATGGCCGTTGTAGAGTCAGCAGGATAAAAATTAAACACGAAAACAACAATTCTCTGGTATTAGGCCAAGGACACACTAGCGTCTTATAAACTTTGTCATCTTGTCAACGTGTTGTTTGCCATAGTGAATAACAGTCGATGTATACTATACCTAATCTTTAAATTAAATTTATTGCATAATCATTGTTAATTACTTGTCACTTATTTCTATGTTATATAATTCTGTGTTATTTATAGTAAGTAATTGGCTTTTAGAAGCTGTATAGCTCTGAGTAATTTTAGCTTAAGTATTCAATTACAAATATTAATAAGGACCGTATACATCCTTTTATTTAACCTTGAAACCCTATAATGTTTTAGTGGAAGTAAAATTTTGATTTGCTGTACTAAATACTTTCACAATAATTACCTTGCAAAATACACAAGCTTACAAAATAATCTGCTCACGGAAATTGTATAAACTTTCTTTTCTTCTTTTTTCACATTATTTAGTTTGACCGAATATTCTCACATAAGTCTGTCAGTTACGTACTCTTAATGTTGTGTCTCGTGAATACTATCGACGCTGACGAGCTAAAATATTCTTCTTCAACACTACTTTATTCATCGGCCACAACAGCCAACGTATCGGAGCTTCAGTTTTTCAGGTGAGTGCTTCTAAACTTTACTGTCGCTGTGTGGTGTCGGGATAGAATAACACCTCTCCATTTCTTGCGGGGATGTCATAAGAGACGACTAAAGAAAATAGGTTTAGGTATGCTTTAGGTGACAGGCTGGCAACCTGTCACTGTTATACCTCTTCCACCTGTTAAATCTAAAATTATGCTAGAAGTGGCTGCGAACCGCGAAATAGTCATAATCATGGTTTCGTCTATGTCACGTTTCGTATGCTCAGCCTACCCCGTTTAGGAACATAGGCGTGATTGTATGTATGTGTGTATGCTTTTGAACTGTTTTCAGTTTTGTCTTCTTCTTCCTCCGCCCAAACACCGCATACCTGCTTTCCATCATAGTAGGTAGAAAAATATTCCCAAGCTTTCCTATTACTCGGCTGACTGTACCCAATACAGAGCGATAAGCTTCACGTTTGTTTAATACACGCGAGGACCCGTAAATAAATTATTTACTTTTCTGGAACACGGTCCAGAAAAACTTACAACAGTCGACCGGTTCAGGTAACATTCAAACTGCAACCTAACTGCGTATTTGCAGTTCAAGTGCAGTTTTGCAGCTTGTGCGGGCTAATAATACTGATAGAATAAAAATGTCTAAAAAAACTACTTTTTATTCTACTCCTTAGTCGTATGGCGGTCAAGGAATAAAATCATCTATATTTTTTTAATTAGTATCAAAAGTGCTCATCTGAGTATGAAAGACGCATTTTTTTTCTAGCTTAGTATATCCCACTGCTGGGAAAAGGCCTCCCCTTTTTCCGCCACTCGTCCCTATCCTGAGCATGCATTAAATTAAGAAAAAAAAAACAACAGAACAACGTTTCATAAAATGGCCCAGACTCGTCAAACCAATACATGCACGCAAGAGTATTTTTTATCAATATTAAGTTAAAATCCAGTTCATTGAACTTGCCAACCGTGTTTATCCGTCGCGTAATGTCATTCCACTTATTGCCTGAACGTCAGTTCGCCGTGAAATTTCATTTGTCACAGCCAGCTGAGAGATTACTGGCAATTTTTACTCTATAACTATTAAAATAGTAATAAACTTGCCTTATCTCTACTTAATGTTATGTTATTTGACATTTAGAAACAAATATTGTGTCCGCAAACCATGAAAAATGTACAAAAAGTTATGTCGACAAAACCACCACTATTTCACGACTTAAAGATATTTAAAAGCCATAGCGCCATCTATCATCGAGTATTAGAACTTTTACTGTCAAAGATGACATCCTACATCCCGCCAATGAAGTTCCATTAACCGGTGGCATAAATATCTTCAAATTTTCTCTATATTGGAGTCTTTTCCACAGAGTATATAGTGACGGGATGCTCGCGGTCTCCTAAACATTCTTAAACCTTCAGTTGTCTTAAGTGTTATTATAAACCCGATCATGGGAGATCCATTCCGCAGTTTTGCTACGTTCCGCGGGCGAGACTTCGCGAAAGGTCTACCTACGGCAACCAGGTAATGGTAGGTAGAGACAGCAATATTTTTACGCCTAAACATGTTTAAGAGTGGACCTTTATAGTAGCTATTACCTATTCTGTTATCCGACACCACAGACAACTTGACGACGCGAGTGTCAATTTTACTTCTGCACTCTTAAAGTTAAGAAATAACATACGACTTTATTCTCGGATCACGATTTATACTCAAGTTTTTGGCGTATTTAAACTCACGACATAAACTCGCTTTTGCTGGGTTTTCTTAGTAGGCTTTGTTATTTAAAGCTCCTTTAGGGTTTTGTGGATTGTGTCTGGAATTCTGGTTACTAGTAGCTCTTGAATTCAGCTGGCCTCGTCTCGAGTGTTTATTTTCACGAAGATTTTAGCCCTTAATGAGAAATCTTTTCAAAGTTTGCTAACGAGTTTTTTCTTTAGAGAATGTCAAACATAAAAAATAGGCATTTTTATACTGTGATATTTCTTGGGGTTGAAACAGATGCTATTGAACTTCGGGAATTCTAGTTATTAACCCATTTTTAGGGTTCCGTACCTCAAAAGGAAAAAACGGAACCCTTATAGGATCACTTTGTTGTCCGTCTGTCCGTCCGTCCGTCCGTCTGTCAAGACCCTTTTTCTCAGGAACGCGTGAAGGTATGAAGCTGAAATTTATATCAATTACTCAGGTCTACTGTCCCTTGAAGCTGTGAAAAAATCAAACTTCTAAGCCAACGCAATCAAAAGATACATCCGTTTATGCCGCAAATTTTCGACACTTGCAAGGGAATCAAAACCTACAGGGTGCTTCCCGTGAACTCAAAATCTTGAAATTTGGTACGAAGCAACGACTTATAGCATAGATAAAGGAAAAATTACGAAAACCATAAATTTTTAGTTACATCACATAATATATATTTTTTTAATAATTTTCAACTTACTACCCATTTCCTTATAAACGCGTAGAGGTATTAAATTGAAATTCATACCAAATACTCAGGTTTATAATACCTTTAAGCTGTAACAAAATCAAACTTCTATGTCAACGCAATCAAAAGAAACAGCAATTTAAGCTGCAAATTTTGAAACTCGCAAGTACTCGCAAGGGAATCAAAACCTAAAGGGTACTTCCAGTCGACCTAGAATCTTGAAATTTGGCATGAAGCAACGTTTTAGAGCACACATAAAGGAAAAATTCCGAAAACCTTCAATTTTTAGTTACATTACAAAATAGGTATATATTTTTTAATAAATATAAACTTATTACTTTTTTCCTCATGAACGCGTAGAGCTATCTATAATAAAAATACCATAGTTATGACTCGATTGTCGTAATGAACGAACTTTGTAAACCTTGCAGGTTTGTACGGAACCCTCGGTGCGCGAGTCCGACTCGCACTTGGCCGGTTTTATAAATATCGGGGTTTTACACTTTATTTAGTTGGTGAACTTATACATTTATCGTAATTTTTATCGTAAAAAAAGGTAACATGAGGGTAACTTTCCACCTAACCCAAGTTGACACAGTTCAACCTTGCCAGTAAAAATAATCGTACCCCAAACTTCTCCCAACGCAAATAAACTAAAATAAAACGACGTTTTCACTCACCGTACTCGAAGACGTCCAAATAATATTCCCCATTTTCCTCTGACAAACTAGCCCCATAATCCTGTCCGCGCAGAAACATTTCTTTTCTAAAAAGCTGTGTCCGAAAACAGCCTGATGTCAACCCGTGGCAGTTGATTTTCTCGGATTAACCGGCCACTCCTGTTACCATGTCGGTCTCTAGGGAAAACCGTGAAACAAAAAAAGAAAAAACAACTTTTTGGCATCGCGCTTTGACGGGAAATCACGCATTCGCTCTCCGTGCTGTAACCAGCCAGTACTTTAGCGAGTCGGAAAAAGGTTGAATTTGATGACACCGCCATCTATATTTTGGGCCGGATACTACACTACTCTAATCTAATTCGACCGTGTCATGTAGCTGCAAAAATGTCATCAGATTTTTATTGGCTTTGTTTTTTTGGCAGCAAATGCACGCAATAATTTGAACTGGTTTGAACTGGGAAATATTGGGTTTTAGTTGATTGTTATTTTTTAGTTAGAGCGTAGATTAGAAATGTACGTTGAAATTATTCTCAATGTTGAAATAAAATCGAGTTGTGAACAAAATGAATTTCATAGTTATCTTTTGGATTCTCGAATTTAACCACTTACCACGATGAATTAGGTTTTGTTGGACCACTCTCCGTTAAAACTATACATACATACATACATATTCTCACGCCTGTATTCCCAAGAGGGGTAGGCAGAGCACATGAATTCAAAAATTCAGTGCCACGTTTAGCAACTTGAGGGTAACCAGATGGTCAAACGTGATATTGTGGTGACAGGTTGCTAGCCCATCGCCCACAATACACCAACCCTTTCCCAGAGTCGACTCTTACGACACCCACGGGAAGAAAGGGGGAGGTGCCATTCTAACCCGGCACCACTTGGGAAAAACTATACGAGTGCCTATTCTGACACGTGTCACGCCGTGCTAGTTTCTTTTATTGCTCGTACACCAGTAAAACAATTTCAAAGAAACCAACGACACAAATATTAAATTACCGTGTTGAATCACTTCACATCACATGAGTCACACTAGTCCGTTTTCTTTCTTGGATGTCATAAGGCGAAGGCTAGACGTTAAATAAAAATTAACATCCTTCAATATTTATCTCATTTTGTGATAAGTATTTATATTGATCGTCTAGTCTTGCTATATTGATGGAAAATACACTGAATTCATGAACAGATTGTGATCCATCAGTATTCTCATATTGAAGGATCACAATATTTATTGAACGTTTTGCCTTCGCCTTAGAGGCGATTAAGAATAATAATACCTACATACAACCTTCTTGTCTAATTTTAAACCAACAAATATTGTAAAAGTGGCTTTCAAATTTAAATAAAACTGACTCAAGTCTTGTTTAACGTGTCGTGTACTATGCTTCCATTTTAAAATAAAAACGTAACGGTCTGTGTATTAAATTACACTACAATCACAGTTTCTCCTAGAAAAAAACAACCCTGCCATAAATGTCTCCATCCCATTCCGCTCGGAATGGACCTATAACACTTCTTGCACGAAGCAGGGACGTTACGGCTTAATAGTATGGAAATGACTTCGTTCAATACGAGTGGCTGACGCCTTTTCTCTCTAATCGAGCTGAAACGCGATAGCGTGAGGGCGATACTTTGCTTATGCGCATCATATTTTTATATGGATGACGTGGGGGTGTTCCGAATCACTTTTACGGGCTTGTGCGTGTTTTCGGAGAAAAATCTCTAGTGAAATACTAGTCAAAGTGTCAGGATGAGAACAAAGGAGTATTTACTTACAAAATGTATACTTTTTTACTAATATTTTAAAGCTGCAGAATTTGTTTGTTTGTTTGAATGCGCTAATCTCAGGAACTAGTGGTTCGAATTGAAAAATTATTTTTGTGTTGGATAGATCTTTTGTCGTGGAAGGCTTTAGGCTATATAACATCACGCTGTGATCAATAGGACCGAAAAAACAGTGGAAAATGTGGAACGGGGGAAATTGGTCACTATTCCTCGCGCACGGAGTCGCGGGCACAGCTAGTATTTAATATGTACACACTGGTTTGGAAACTATACCACAAAATAGTTAAGTAGTAGGTACTACGTTCAAAAGTATTCCAGAACCAGCAATGCCTAGCTGAGGAGTGGACCTCCTCTGACTATTTAGTGAGGATGTCATGAAGAAACAATCTAAGAACTCTCATAAACGTAAATGTACCTAGTGGTAAGTAATTGCAAAGAATGGCCCAAAGCCGTAAATAGTCAAAGATTTATGATAAAAACAACTTCAATCGAGTTTATCTCGACATGTTTGGCGTTTGGCAGCTACTGCCACGGCTCCTAGATGAAGGGCTACTGACTACTCTAACGTATTTTTTACTATGAGCGAGTTTCACTGTTAGTTTCATGTTAAAAATAGTCAAGACTTTGCCTATGAAGGGTTTCGTGTGGTTTGCCTACTCCAGGCGTGTAGTTTGTGTTCACAGCCAAACTTTATTCCTGGCCTACCAAATAACCATTTCATATTAAACGCCATACAGTTATCCTAATACATGTCAAGGACAATAGTTATGACGCTTGGTATTAAAAAGTTGCTTATTCAAACAGACATTGTAGGTAACAGATTATAAAGACACAAATTCAGATAAACGTTTTAATTCCACTAAATGACTGTCCAAAGAATAAAGCCGTAATTTTAAAACTCAGCACCATAACAATCCCATGGTTTATCAAGTTAACGAAAGACAAATGAACAAAGTTAACGCCTGATAACTTGGAATAAACAATTTAAACGATGATAATTTATCAGCCTACCAATTAGTGCCGACAAAACGAATTTATCTGTCGGAAGAGAATTTGTTAAACTGTTAATGAGTGGGGCAAGTTGCGAACGCATTGGACTATGAGACGAGATGACAACTCCACAAATTTTGGACTCATTGTAATTCTGTAGCCAATAGTATCAATCGTCCGGGCTTAGAACGACAACTCTACATTTCTTCCGTGGATGTCGTAAGAGGCGACTAAGGAAATAGGTTTTGGTAGGTATGATTTAGGCGACCTGTCTCTATTATACCTCTTCCATCTATTCTTAATCCTAAAATTAGGCAAGAAGTGGCTTCGAGGCGTGAAATGATCATTGTTTTGCCTATATCACGTTTTATGTACTTTGCCTACCCCATTTGTGAACATGGGTTTGATGTGGGTATGTATTTATAGTATCAACTTCTCAAAATATCAGTACCTACCTACACATAAATCCCTTCCTCTTGAATACCTATTCAAAAAACGTATCAAAACCGTTGGCTATTTTTAAGGATCTATGCATAAATAAGCGGGAAATGACTTTGTTTTATATTATGTTGCCATAGTACAAAAAACACCCTATACTTAGTCTTTAAGTTTAAGTCTCAAATTAGTGGGCAACACTAAAAGCAAGCATTTGTTTTAATTATACAACGATTTTAGTTGAAGCGGTTCAAAGTTAGTTACAAACTATAATATGCAGCAGAAATGCAACTATTCACTGAATTTTGGGTTTATTAACAAGCTTTGTGCCTTTGAAACCTGGTATTTTGCTGGAGACGGTAATACGTCTGTTTACCTTAAAATTTCCGTAATGGCAACTCTATCTGAATATTTGATGCTGGTATGCTAATCTCGGGTTCACAGTTGACAGTTTTTTTCAGTAGTTTAAATGGTACAAAGCGCTGTCTTGAAGTAGTTGGCTCATAACAGCAGCGAAAGTATTAAGCTTTAAAATTGACATTGCATTTTTCTCAAATTTCTTCTTTTTTTTTGCTAATTTATTGTTTTGTTTTTGCTTTTGTGTCGAATTTTATTTGTTATGTAACGTCAATCGCTCGAAGGTTAACACAGCAAAAGATCCTATATAGGATGTTTATGTATTTTGTAATACTGTACTTGTGCATGTATGTAATACATAAACATAGTTAAACAATAACTGTTTATTTGTCGCATTAACGTAATATTTAGTAGAAAGTCCGTTTGGAAAAATTGGAACACAATCATCAATCATATTAAATAAAAGATCCCTTGTGGATATTTATTAATGTTTTGTGTCGAACGTTTCAACTTATTCAGAGCACGAAATTATGTATCAAACATTAGTACTTTACTGACTGATACATAGGACTGCGTATACCAAGATGTTGTATTAAGTACTGTTTTAAGACTGTCTTCTACATAGCATCCACTGAATGCGACTGTGTACACCCTTTGCGATCCCGATAGAGCCTCACAGAAAGGAATCCGGTTCCACAATGCCCCGCCTTTGCTTGTATCAAAATTGTGAAGCTGTAAATTGTGAAACTGTAAATTTCCGTAATTTCCCCGGCAAAGGACCTGATTACTTGAAGAATTTGCATAAATTTGATTTATGAGGCTTATGGTACGGGAAATTTGGAATTTAAAGAGTTTATTTTGGGAGGGAAACAGTATTTTAAATTATCCATTCAGCTCATATCCGGGTTGGAGCGTGCTGGCTACTTTTGATGGATGAAATGGTTTTTTTTTACTGTTCGCGAAGTGTAAAATACTAATAACATAAAAATAATTATGTTCGACGCTAATAGCTCTTTCGACCAATGTGGTTCATTTCGTCTTTTCAACAAAGAAGAGAAATGAAATTTGCCTACGTTATAATCCGCAAGTTACTTAAAATTTCAAAAGATGGCGTAATT
This sequence comes from Adoxophyes honmai, assembly GCA_005406045.1. Classification (NCBI taxonomy): domain Eukaryota; kingdom Metazoa; phylum Arthropoda; class Insecta; order Lepidoptera; family Tortricidae; genus Adoxophyes; species Adoxophyes honmai. Next base: position 205,945 of record BHDV01013199.1, read on the forward strand.
ATAAGGAGATGGTAAATAACTTTACTGTCTTACTGTAAGGATTAATATTTTAAGCAACTAAAAATATTTAATTTTAGTACGACAATCATAAATGTGTATTTACACAGTCATTTACAACATGGCAGACCGGATATTCGTCATGACCAAATTGCAACATCATTACAGCTTTTGAGTGCACTTACGATACACATGTTGTGTTAATTAAACGAGCTATAGACTTGTAGCTTGATCAATAAAATAGCGAACTAAATGTTACCGGCCACCTTTCAAATACGAAGAAAACATTTCATCCCACGATATAAACCCAAACCACCTTTCAACAGCTAAACTCAAGCAGTAGCGTGAGCCGAGGTGCTCTAGTCTTGTTTGCTGGCCCCAAAATCCAGCCAAAACACGGACGAATTATTAACACTCGCTGTAACCGGGTCGTCGCTCCCGCCATTTAATAATTCCCGGAGTAGAGGTCGATTGCTCCAAAGTTGGCCAAAACCACTAATTTCAAGGTAATTTTCAAACTCCCGCGACAGTTTCTCAGTGCGGTATAAATAGTTTGTATTGTCAATTGGAAGTTAATGTGGCTTCAAATTGGAGCTTCAAACGCCGACCGTTCTAATTGTAAATACAGTTTAGTTTTAATCTATAAACGTACCGTTTTTGCTGGCCGGATAGAAACAAAACACTGCACTTTCACACTTTAATCCCAATAATGAAATGACACTGGCCACTAGAACACAATGCTTCGAAATTCGAATTGTTAGTTGAAAATGGCGCGGCGTATCGCACGCGCCGGCGCGTCGACCGGCACTGACTCACGCGCATCCCGAAACACCCTTCGGTTCTATTTTTCGAATTTCGAAATAGGAACAAAAGAAGAGGGGAGGCGAGCGCCCTCAGTCGGCTTTAAATTTAGAACGGCGCAAGCCAAGACACGTTCGTCTGAGTTCGTTCACTCAGGAAAGTGTATTTGAAAAGGAATTCCTAAATGCCATTTATTCCCTTGTTACTAGCTAAGATAATAATTTAAAAATAGACGTCCGGTGTGTTTAATAGTGGTTTATTCCGGCTGTGTGTGGACTGACAGTTCCCGTGCTCGTTACCGCCCGATCGATTATGGTTCCGTGCGATGACGACGGCGCCGGAAGGCGGTGAATTAAAAAGTGGCTAGGTTCGGGTTGATGTCAAAACAGTTGCGCGCGCGTCCCAATTCTTCAGTCGATCGTTTCGTCGGGAAACTTGGCATTGTCTGTTTTGATTGCGGCGGTAACAAAATGATTTAAGGGGCTGGCTTACCACAATTTTTTATTACATGATGTAGACATAAATAAAAACAAGTGGCGTGAACAGCACTATTAGTAAATGTTCAAGCAAAACAAACGACAACCGCCTAGTAACACATACAACTCAGTAGCATATACATTGTATGCATCACTTCTATCTGTATTAATACGCAGAGCATATAAAACGCTACATAGTCGAAACCATGACCATTAGGTATCACGTTTTTCAACCACTTTTAGCATATTTCTAGATTTTAAGTTAAGCCAGTCTGTCGTCTAATACATACCTAAACCTATTATATTATTCAAATTCTAAGCGCTGATGTGAATTGTACAAATTTCATAAATAGTCTGTGCTTTTGTAATAAGAGTAGAGTTTCCAGAGTATTTAGCAAACCAGCATCTTTTAAGGAAAGTAAAAGACTAATTCTTGTACAAAAATAAATACAGATAGGTCACAGCTTAACAGCAGATAGGAGCGGCAATTTAGGATGTATAAAATTATAACGAGTAATTTAATGATTTTGTAATTTTAATCTTTTATTACCTTTTTTGTTTAAAGTAGATAACATGTTTCATTTATTTCGTTGTAACACATTTTATTAACTAACTATAGCTTTATACATATTTTGAAAAAAAAATCGTTTTAGTCTCACAAATTTCCAAAAGATCTCGTTGCCTTTCGTCACCTATTTTCAACCGAAATGGTAAAATCTGGTTCATGTCAAAATGACTAATCTTGAATGACACAACGTTAACCTGTCTAAATCTGGTATCAGGATATGCGGCCGACATTCCCTGAAAGCCACTCTGCTGATAGTCTAGACAGAATTAATCTACCAAACTGCTCTATATTTGATGTCATTAGATGTAACGTTGCAACTGAATACTCAGCTTTTGGAAAGTACCGTGGTTCTAGGGTCCTGGAACTGTAGGATATTTTTCGTATGAATTGGTTCCCAAACCGGACATAGAAATTTTTCACTTGCAAAAAGACAATCGTTGATTAAAGGAGAAAGAAGAAATAATGTTTCATTGATAACTTCATCCTTGTTCGAAACCTCAGTTAGTTGGAAATGTGTATGAGATTTAATTGGATCGTGAGTAGCTTTGCAAAATAAGTCTCTAAAGGGATTTAGTCTCGTCAATCTTTTACGTTAGACAATTTTTTCTTTCTGTTCCGTGTGGTGTCGGGTTTAGAAAAACACCCTCTTCATTTCTACCGTGGACGTCGTAAGAGGCGACTAAGGAAATAGGTTAAGGTGTATTTTTGGAGACAGTCTAGCATCCTGTCGCTCTTAGGCTAAGAACGCACTACGACTTTTTGTCGCGCGATAATTTTGTCGCAGAAATGCAACGTAAGGGTTTATATGTCATCGCGCGCACTACGATGAAAAAATCACTATGGACAGCGCTATTTTAAAATCGTGTCGCGCGACAAAAAGTCGTAGTGCGCGCCGGCACTTATACCTGCCGACTCAAAAAAAAAAAATACTACAAGAGGCCATGAAACGTAAATTAATAAAGATTTTGTCTAGCCTTGTTCTGCCTACCCCATTTGAGAATACAGTTATTATTGTATGTAAACTAAAAACATGGAATGAAGACTAAATTTTGATTAAACACCGATAACTTCCGAACTTCCTGATTCATCCTCTCGCTATAAATAACCGTGTTTGCTCATTGGACTTTGTCAAACTCGTTAGGAATTGGAGAAAGTTTTTATCACAGCCTGCTCGGTTATAATTATCGGTACTTGTATTTGGCGCGGGCCCAGATGGCGAAGTCGGGAAACTTTCCTGTAATATGCATATGGAATTCTCGGGGAAAACTTTATTAGGCACGTAAATCATCTTGTTAGGCCTGCTTGTTTGATGAGATTTTAAGTATAGTTGGGAGATCTGTAATCATCATACATGAGCCGTGAGGTTTACATACATCGTGCCTGTTTTCCCAATTAGAGTAGACAAAACCACTACGATTTCACGTTCCATAGCCACTTCTAGCTTAATTTAGATTTGGGTGTATAAAGCCCGCAAAATTTTGACATGATGATTATGTCAAATGTGTCAAATTAATTTTACGAATGTACGAAGAAATGTCGAATCATAGCAGTCTATTAAAAGCATTGAGGATAGAACCTATAGAGTACTAATGTCATCTTGGTTGTTCGGAAATTATTCCGCAAAACAATTGAAGTGATTGCTGTGCTGTGTGTGAAGTGATGGGCCGGTCCAAGATCGCGCGTAACGCTAGTGCCTTTTTCTCTACGGTTATTGGCTCTGTACAGTTTCTGTGACAGTGACGGTGACGTTTAGTATGTTGAAATCAACAAACTATTTGCGGACCGGGGTTGCGAACATTGTTTCTCTATAGGTTCTATCCTCTATGATTAAAAGTTAATAAACGTTACCATGTCTAGCTGACAGCTGTGGTAAAAAGCTAACCCCTATTCTACAATTTAGCGAATAAAAATGTAATTCTAATTTAGTAAGTAGATATCCCTACCAAATCTCATTCCGATAAAATCAAGAAAAAACAGCTCCTAGTCACTCTGCACCGTACACTTTCATTAATTCGGCTCGTGTTTTTACACGCATTTTTTGCGGGAGCGACAGCAAAAAATAAAGTATCCACGCGTCTATTTTTGTTCTTCTTAATTACCACAGTTTTTCTGCCAAATGGCGCCAAGTGTGGCTGATAGTCATTAGTTGAGGTGTTTGTTCTCATGATCTATCTCAGGTGAGTTTGGATAAGATTTTCAGAACGTTTCGTGTTTTTTTGGTATGATTTGTTTTTTTTTTCTTTACCAGTTCTATGAATCTGAGTGAAAGAATTATTAAAAATATAGATAGCTCGAATTCAGCTAGACTTGTTTCGGGCTAGTCCGTAGCCCTTCATCTGGGAGCCGCAGCGGCTGCTGCGAACGCACACTGCGCGCCAGTGCTCTGGTCATGACGTGACGTTGACGAGACAAGACGTGAGTTATCCGTATTTTATGTTATGAATGAGTAACAATCATAATAAAAAAAATATGATTTTCACTCACTTGTTGTTTCAATGTATGTAACTCTCCGTTGTACAAAAAAAATACAAAATAATAAACACGTAACAATTATACAAGTACAAAGGCAAACATATGCCTTATATAGGATCTCTTCCAGCTGACCTTCTAGTGATTGTCAAAACATGTGAAAATAGAGTAGACACGTTACCGGAAATGTATGAAATTAAGGAATTGTTTACAATTCCTAGATAATGTGTACAATTCCGATACTATTTAGGAAATGTATAAAATATTGTTTGAAAAAATATTAATTTCATGCATAGATATCCTAGGAAATGTATAAATTTCCTCGGAATTGTATACAATTCCAATATCGTATTAGGAAGATGTATAAACTTGTTTTTTTTAGGTTGGGAAATGCATTTACGCTCTATCCCCGAGTTGTTTCCGCATCGCGGCGACAACTCAGGGGGTGTGTGGGACTCGCCCCCCCCAGAGTGGGACGAATACCCACTAAAGCCGAACCGCCCTCGTTACTGTTAATGCGGGTGTCCCAGGGAAATACGGGTGTCCCAGGGATGGAAATGTATAAATCTAACCTAACCTAACCTAACCTAAATAAAATCGCTGTTACATAAGCGCGATGCGTGATTCGTCAGCCATTTTTGAACATTTCCGATTGCTTTTTAGGAAATGTATAGATTTCCTAGGAAATGTGTAAAATGTAATTTATTTCACACATTTCCGTGCGATTTTAGGAATGACATACATTTCCTAGGAATTGTATACAATGACGGATTATATATTATACATTTCCGTTAACAGACATACAAACCCTTGGGAATACCAGCGTGATTGTATGTATGTATGAAACTAACATGCATCGAGTTTACGACATTTTCACAAACTTGTCTCTAACATTACTTCCGTCACTTCTTTACCTCTTATTTACCGTTGTTTGTCGTCAAGACCGGTAACAGACTAAATCAACTTTCACATTGCAACGCAGACAGCAGACTTTTTGTGCGATCGAGTCTGCGGCGCACAAAAAGTCTGCTAATTGTATTTATTGTGCGTCGGAGTTCCTGCGCGTCGTGTGAGTTACTGCATATAATTCCATTGGTTCTAATTTCACAGAGTAAAAAGTCCGTCGCCGATAGTCTGTCGTCTGCCTACCGGAGATCAATGCACGCCGTGATAACTCCAGCTGTAAATGTCAGAGGGCGCCACAGACACGACACATTTAGAATCCGGAAATAGGGGGCTCGCATTTTTTAGAGCCACTCTGGATGGGTGAGGTATCTAATTATGTACGAAGAAATGTCAAGCGGACATTGAGATTGTTTCGTTGTTTTTTTTTTGAGTTACGTTATCGTTCTCTGACTTTGGCTGCTAAGGAAAAGTGCATGCCAAATACTGTCAGTGAAAAAACGGTTACACTTACATCTTCACATCGAGATTAGCTCAGGACAATTCGAGATCCACTATCGGAAAATTCGCGTTTTTCTCAATGATGGATCATCCATACTAATATTATAAATAGGAAAGTTTGTTTGTTTGTTTGTCCGTCTTTCACAGCTAAACGAAGCGACGGAGTGACGTGATTTTTTGGGTGGAGATAGTTGAAGGGATGGAGAGTGACATAGGCTACTTTTTGTCTCTTCAAACCCCCCCCCCCACTTCCCTAAAGTGAAGGGTGGAAGTTTATGGAAAATTCTAAAATTTTCAATGTAAATAGCTATAAATTGGTATGTGGGCTATCTCTTCTGTGCTACCCCGAATTTAACGCGAGCAGAGCCGAGGGCTAGTATTTTTTTATTTAAAATCAACATAACGTATTATACCTATTCTTCAAAAATTGCTTTCGTACCTCAGCGTTGTATTCGCAACAATGAATTGAACTATGTCGCAATAAAAAATACCAGTAACCAAATAACTTCACACTAAATAAACTATCGGTTGTCGTTTTGATTCACTCCTCTTCATTTTGTCACGCCCCGCGCGTTTAAGCATTTAATTTGTATCCGTCGATGACTTAAAAATGGATAGTTCTTTGCCTCCCGCATTCCAATGTAGCACGAAACAGTAGGTCAACTAATTCAGCGAATGATTCATTTAACACATGTGATGCTGAACGACCTTGACTCAGTTCTAATTAGGATACTGTCTATTGACTCGATGTTTAATTTTTTTCATCATGTGAAGTTGTGTTTGTTTCAATTTTCTTCTTTCAAATTTCGTTGAGTTGTAATAGAATTATTTTAATTTCTGTTGAAGTGCTAAAAATTGCCGCAAAATTGAAAAAGGTAATCTAATTATTAATTTGTTAAAAAATTGAGTTATGTAATGGGATTTGTTCCAAAATATTTAAATCATATTTTTAGACACAAAAACACAAAAACTAAACTAGTTAATACGGGAAGTGTAGATGGCTGTGTTGGCAGGGGAAGACCAAGACGGACGTTCCGTGACTAAATCGGGGACGTTTTAGAAACAGGTCAAGGCAAGAGTTCCCAAACCGACCAAAACCGACGAGCATGTAGATGAAGGAAAAGAGGTATGTCAGGATCGTAGCAAGTGGAACAAAGTGGTCTCTGTATATACCAGGGGAAAGAAACACGACAGTATGTACGTTAAACAATAAATACATATCTCCTGGTTTTTTACTAGGTTACCAATTCACCAAAAAGATATAATTACTTTGCAATATAAACCAAAAAACGAGCCCAAAATAGTTATTCTAAGTAAATCAATTGACCTACTGTACGTCTGTTACCACCTGCCCTGATTTGGGCTGACGGATAGTGTTTTGGAATGAAGAGACACTGATTGACATCGCCGGACTGATGGTTCCACTGATTTGCTAAAAATAGTGCGTTTTTTACCACGAGAGGGATTACGGACTAAAGTGTGGGTGAATGAGTGGCTTGGGGCATATAAAAAGTATTACGTATCCCATACACCTATCCTAAACAAAGATGGCAGAAGACATAAAACGTTACATAGACAAAACCATAAGTATTCCAGGTTTCATATTTAAATATAATTTATCACATAAAAGTATCGTGGTAGTGGCTCTAGTGTCAGTGTGTTTGATATGTTACAGATAAATAGTAAGTAAAACATCTTTAGTTTAATTTTGTCGTTACTTAAATTCTGACCCCGAATTCTGAATACCCGTGTGGTGCCGGGTTAGAATAGCACCTCCCCCTTTCTTCCCGTGGGTGTCGTAAGAGTCGACTCTGGGAAAGGGTTAGTGTATTGTGGGCGATGGGCTAGCAACCTGTCACTGCAATATCACGTTTAACCATCTGGATACCCTGAAATTGCTAGATGTGCCACTGAATTCTTGAATTCATGTGCTCTGCCTACCCCTCTTGGGAATACAGGCGTGATGTATGTTAAATTCTGACATTACATAATTTTCGTGCAACAATTTTGACTTTGGCAAAATGCATGATTATTCAATTTTAAAGTGTAATAAACTCCCATCCTTATGTAAGTATATTTTTTACAATAACCAAAATGCAAAAAAATTCACGGCATTTCATTTAAGATACTTGTTACAATTCCACAGTTCTGTTAGTCACTATTATAAATTTTGCAGAATCATTCACAGGCATGCGTCTCAAGCGGACGGCAATCCCAACTGTTTGTAATACTTATTGTGTCTCTGAGAGATGTCTATGAGTGTCAGGAAATATTTCAACGTGTTTCGCCAAACTTTGAACCCGGCGAACGGGGAACTTATTTCCATTTTTCTCAACAACCTTGGCATTTAATTAAAGGTTTGAAGCGGAGCATTAAAACAAACAGTTTCCCGTGCCTGAACGATGTCCGAATTCGTTAAATTATAAATCCGACCTTGTCCCAAAATTAAGGTCCTGAAAATTAATTTCAAGAATAATTTAATATTTAGCATTCCACGGAGGCAGTTTTTCACAAACTTCCCGTGGCGCGATATTTTGTTGTGAAAAAATAATCTGATGCACGGTTTGTTTGGATTAGGTTTTTGCGTACTGTGGTTGGTTTTCTTCGTTTTTGTCGTGTTTCTTCTTGCGTTGTGTTACTAAACGAAGGTGACAAATGATAAGAATGGTAGTTAAAAACTTGGTGATGTACTTTTTAGTTCCCCGAGTCGGTTTCGGCACGGGCTATCCGTTTCCCAAAATATCCGTTCCCAAAACACCCGGTCCAAAATATCAGTTTCTTTAAATGAAAGTATGCCAAAAGATCCGTTTCTCACGACACCACTATGTCGAAACACCCGGCGTTCATATCAACCAGATGCCAAAAGATACGTCTCTCATGACACCCGTAATCCCAAAATATCCGTTTCTCATGACATCGCTATGTCGAAACACCCGGTATTCATATCAACCAGATGCCAAAAGATTAGTCGCTCATGACTCATGACACCTGTAATTCTGAAAGGCAAATAGTAAACCTGGCCGCAGTTTTTCTTTACGCCTACCTTTGGCTTTAGGCGACATTTGTTCCGCGACACGTGTACATACGAGGATATAGGTAAGTCGCGCGACATGTCGAGCGATGTCCGGCGACGTGGTGCTACATCGCTCGACATGTCGCACGACAAATGTCGCCTAAAGTGTCTTTAGCTAACAACACGACAGACAGAAAAAGCGACTATAGTTAGATACTACAAACAAACATGCAAACAAATTTTCCTCTTTATAATATTAGTGTAGATGTAGATTGTAGATGTAAACTTACGCCCTATGAATTTTATTCCAGATCATTTTTTATACAGTTGGCATCAACTTAACTTTTGGGTAAAATCTTTATCGGTGAACGAATTATTTGGGTAAAGGTGGTGTTGGGAACGGGTGTTTTGGGAAACGGATTATTTAGGAAACTGTAGTAAAGGGAAATGTCATTTTGGGAATAGGTGTTTTTGGGAAACGGATATCAAGCTAAATCTTATATTTTGGGAGAAGCATATTTTGGGAAGCACTTATATTGCGAAACGGATTATTTGGGAAAAGGTGGTGATGGGAACGGGTGTTTTGGGAACGGATGTTTTGGGAAACGGATAGCCCGTGCCGAAACCCCCGAGTCTTACTTATGGCAAAGAGGCAAAAATATACAGGGTGTTCTAAAACCATTGGATATAGAGGGACTGTACTACAATTTTCAAAATATAACATACCTCTACGTTTATTCCGTGGGTGTCGTAAGAGACTACTATGGTGAAGGTAGTAACGACTTTAATTACGTACTTAGTATCTCAAAATAAACTAAGTAATTCAAATTCTTTAAAAACAATATTTTTGGAAGCCGAACAAAAAAAAATATGTAAATTAGTGACAGGTTGCTAAGCTGACGCCTAAAACATAACTGTTACGACATCCTCGGAAGAATTGGAGAGATGTTATTCTAAGCCAAACACTATGCGGCCAGTACGATATTCGAAAATTGAAAACTAGTGCCTCACGTGTAACCTAGATTATTTTGGTATACTTTTTGCGCTGCAGTGCCAGCAAACAACGGACATTGATGGATTGCAGCAAAATATGGAAAAGGGGTAAGCGTGAGTCGGAAATGCATGCCTTGGATATATTTTGGAAAAAAAAGATACGGTCCCCGGAATCTAACTTGGCAAGATTTTAAGTAGCGGGGGTAAGTTCACGCATTGCTTTTTCGTACTAACCCCCACTACTTAAAATTTAGTCACGTTCAATGCCGGGGACTTTACAATAAAAGGTACAATCAGATACAACGACACATTATACAAGTCGATATTATAAAGTATTATGACACAGTAGGTGTAATAAGTTCGCCTGGTAACTCACATGGGTAAAAGCCGCTCCGGAATCTATAAAAATTTTGTTTAATTTTGTTATTGTTTTAAACTAAAATTCAAAAACAATAAAAAAGTGAAATAAATGCGTTTCAAGAAAAAAATAAGATTCGCTGGAAGGTCAGCAGGAACAGATCCCATAAGCGATATAATGTTCACCTTTGTACTTATTAATTGTTCTATATTTACTGTTTTATCATCTTTTCTACAATAAAGACTAAACATACATTTAATATATTAACAATGAAAAGGGAAAAAAAAATATAATATCCAATTTCCTTTATGCATTTGCTAAACGTGGCACTGGATTTTTGAATTCATGTGCTCTGCCTACCCCTCCTGGGAATACAGGCGTGAGAATATGTATGTATGTATGTAATTTCCTTTATCGCCTCTTACGACATCATCAGAAAAAGTGGAGAAGTGTTATTTTAAGCCTTTACACCACACGGACAACCTTATCGTTAATTTAATATCTCGACACATATTTTAGTAGATATGTTTATATTTTTATTATAGATAATTTGTATAAAAAAGGTTAATCTCTATAATATCACAAAAATGCCGCTATTACTTGACCCGTGACTCACACATACAATAATTGCTATTAG
>BHDV01013210.1:3057-79216 GCA_005406045.1 Adoxophyes honmai
CGTCTGTTCCTTTGGTCCTCGTTTTATTACACGTTTAGTAGTTTTAACTTTCTTAACTTCGCCAGTTTCTGTGCGGACTTGAGTAACTTTAACCTCTTCTGGAGCCTCCTCGACTACTTTAGCATTATCGGGTATTTGTACGTCATCGAAAGGTGTAACGGAGTCGTCTGTAAGTTCTTGTGTGGTGTGTACTGATACAACGGGTTCTTTGTCGTCGACTTGTTCAGTGGTGATTTGTGTTGTTTCGGTTTGTGGTCCTTTTTTACGTTTAATGATTCTCTTAGTAACTGTCTTTTTCGTGATCTTACCCTCGGAAGTCTTTTCTTCTTCGACTGTTGTTTCTTCTGGTAGTTCAATCGTTTCTATAGGTTTCGGTTTCTCTTCTTCCGGCTCATCAACTACAGAAACTGTGGTGATTGGCTCCTCCCCTTCCTTTTCGATAGTAGTTATTTCTGTCACCTTTTCCTTAGGTCCACGTTTAATCACACGTTTTGTAGTTCTAACCTTTTTCACTTCGCCAGTTTCCGTTCTCACTTGAGTAACTTTTACTTCCTCGGGTGCTTCTTCGACGACCTTAGCGTTGTCAGATGTGTAGGTGTCATCAAAAGGTATGAGTGAGTCATCAGTGAGTTCTTGTGTGGTGTGTACTGATACAACGGGTTCTTTGTCGTCGACTTGTTCAGTGGTGATTTGTGTAGTTTCGGTTTGTGGTCCCTTTTTACGTTTAATGATTCTCTTAGTAACTATCTTTTTTGTAATCTTACCCTCGGGAGTCTTTTCTTCTTCGACTGTTGTTTCTTCTGGTAGCTCAATCGTTTCTATAGGTTTCGGTTTCTCTTCTTCCGGCTCTTCAACTACAGAAACTGTGGTGATTGGCTCCTCCCCTTCTTTTTCGATAGTTGTTATTTCTGTCACCTTTTCCTTAGGTCCACGCTTAATCACACGTTTTGTAGTTTTTACCTTTTTCACCTCTCCAGTTTCAGTGCGGACTTGTGTAACTTTTACCTCCTCCGGAGCCTCTTCCACTATTTTAGCTTTGTCAGGTATTAGTTCTTCGTCGAATGGTTTAGCTGTATCATCAGTGAGTTCTTGTGTTGTGAGTACTGATATAATTGGTGCGTTGTCGTCGACTTGTTCAGTAGTGATTTGTGTTGTTTCTGTTTGTTGACCTTTCTTACGTTTAATTATTCTTTTAGTTGTAGTCTTTTTGGTAACCTTACCCTCAGGCGTTTTCTCTTCTTGTACTGTTGTTTCTTCTGGCAACTCAATGGTCTCAACGGGTTTTGGTGCTTCTTCAACTGGCTGCTTGTCTTCTATTACGGACACCGTCGTGATTGGCGCCTCGCCTTCTTTCTCTATGGTTGTGATTTCAGTCGTCGGTTCCTTTGGTCCTCGTTTTATTACACGTTTAGTAGTTTTAACTTTCTTAACCTCTCCAGTTTCTGTTCGGACTTGAGTTACTTTAACCTCTTCTGGAGCCTCCTCGACTACTTTAGCATTGTCGGGTACTTGTACGTCATCGAAAGGTGTAACGGAGTCGTCTGTAAGTTCTTGTGTGGTGTGTACTGATACAACAGGTTCTTTGTCGTCGACTTGTTCAGTGGTGATTTGTGTAGTTTCGGTTTGTGGTCCCTTTTTACGTTTAATGATTCTCTTAGTAACTATCTTTTTCGTGACCTTACCCTCGGGAGTCTTTTCTTCTTCGACTGTTGTTTCTTCTGGTAGCTCAATCGTTTCTATAGGTTTCGGTTTCTCTTCTTCCGGCTCTGCAACTACAGAAACTGTGGTGATTGGCTCCTCCCCTTCTTTTTCGATAGTTGTTATTTCGGTCACCTTTTCCTTAGGTCCGCGCTTAATCACACGTTTTGTAGTTTTAACCTTTTTCACTTCGCCAGTTTCCGTTCTCACTTGAGTGACTTTAACTTCCTCTGGAGCTTCTTCTACGACTTTAGCTTGGTTAGGAATGGAAGTGTCTTCGAATGGTGTGGTTGTGTCATCGGTGATTTCTTGTGTTGTATGTACTGATATAATCGGTGCGTTGTCGTCGACTTGTTCAGTAGTGATTTGTGTTGTTTCTGTTTGTTGACCTTTCTTACGTTTAATTATTCTTTTAGTTGTAGTCTTTTTGGTGACCTTACCCTCTGGTGTTTTCTCTTCTTGTACTGTTGTTTCTTCTGGCAACTCAATGGTCTCAACGGGTTTTGGTGCTTCTTCAACTGGCTGTTTGTCTTCTATTACGGACACCGTCGTGATTGGCGCCTCGCCTTCTTTCTCTATGGTTGTGATTTCAGTCGTCTGTTCCTTTGGTCCTCTTTTTATTAAACGTTTAGTAGTTTTAACTTTCTTTACTTCGCCAGTTTCTGTGCGGACTTGAGTTACTTTAACCTCTTCTGGAGCCTCCTCGACTACTTTAGCATTGTCGGGTATTTGTACGTCATCGAAAGGTGTAACGGAGTCGTCTGTAAGTTCTTGTGTGGTGTGTACTGATACAACGGGTTCTTTGTCGTCAACTTGTTCAGTGGTGATTTGTGTCGTTTCGGTTTTTGGTCCCTTTTTACGTTTAATGATTCTCTTAGTAATTATCTTTTTCGTGACCTTACCCTCGGGAGTCTTTTCTTCTTCGACTGTTGTTTCTTCTGGTAGCTCAATAGTTTCCACAGGTTTCGGTTTTTCTTCTTCCGTCTCTTCAACAACAGAAACGGTGGTGATTGGCTCTTCGCCTTCTTTCTCTACTGTCGTTATTTCCGTCACCTTTTCTTTGGGACCTCGTTTGATAACTCGTTTAGTTGTCTTAATTTTTTTCACGTCGCCTTCTTCTGTGCGAACTTGAGTTACTTTAACTTCCTCAGGAGCTTCTTCGACCACTTTCGCTGTGTCGAACTCCTGCTTGTCATCGAAAGGTGCAGCTGTATCATCAGTGAGTTCTTGTGTGGTGTGTATCGATGTGACTGGTGCGTTGTCGTCAACTTGTTCAGTAGTTATTTGTGTTGTTTCAGTTTGTGGTCCTTTCTTGCGCTTAATGATTCTCTTGGTGATGACTTTTTTAGTAATCTTACCATCAGGAGTATCTTCTTCCACGGCCGTTGTTTCTTCAGGTAGTTCAATAGTTTTAACAGGCTCTGGTTTCTTCTCCTCTGTGTCTTGACTCTCTTCAGTAAATGAAACCGTGGTTATGGGCTCCTCTCCTTCCTTTTCGATTGTTGTTATTTCAGTCACCTTTTCTTTAGGCCCGCGCTTAATAACTCGTTTGGTAGTTTTCACTTTCTTGACCTCGCCACTTTCCGTGCGCACCTGAGTGATTTCTACTTTTTCTGGTATTTCTTCAACGACTTTAGCAGTATCTGTTTGTACTGTTTCTTCGAATGGCACAATTGTGTCGTCTATGAGTTCTTCTGTTGTGTGAACTGAAGTAACAGGTACACTGTCTCCTAGTTGTTCAGTAGTGATTTGTGTAGTTTCAATATTGGAACCTTTTCTTCGTTTGAGTGTGCGTTTAGTGACCGTCTTTTTAGTTACTTTACCCTCAGGCGATTTTTCTTCTTCGACGGTTGTTTCTTCCGGCATTTCAATAGTTTCAATTGGTTTCGGCTTTTCTAATGTGGTGTCCTTTTCTTCAGTAACTGACACGGTAGTGATCGGTTCTTCGCCTTCTTTTTCCACAGTTGTTATTTCGGTTACTTGCTCCTTTGGACCTCGTTTAATAACTCTTTTAGTAGTTTTGATCTTCTTAACCTCTCCTGTTTCGGTGCGGACTTGAGTTATTTCAACTTTTTCTGGCGCTTCTTCAACTACTTTAGCAGTGTCAGCTTGAATAGTGTCTTCAAATGGTGTCACTGAGTCTTCAACAAGTTCTTCTGTTGTGTGAATAGATGTAATTGGTGCATTATCTCCTACTTGTTCTGTAGTTATTTGAGTAGTTTCAACATTAGAGCCTTTTCTGCGTTTGATAGTTCGTTTGGTAACTGTCTTTTTAGTTATCTTGCCCTCAGGTGTCTTTTCCTCCTGAACTGTTGTTTCTTCTGGCAATTCGATAGCTTCGATTGGTTCTGGCTTCTCTTCTTCAACCTTTTCTTCAGCAATTGAAACTGTTGTAATTGGTTCTTCACCTTCTTTTTCGACGGTTGTGATTTCAGTGACTTTTTCTTTAGGACCTCGTTTAATTACTCGTTTGGTTGTTTTAATTTTCTTTACTTCGCCTTTTTCTGTACGAACTTGGGAAATTTCAACTTTTTCTGGTTCTTCCTCTATTACTTTGGCCGTGTCTTCTTGTAGTATGTCTTCGAATGGTGTAGTTGTGTCATCAGTGAGTTCTTCTGTAGTGTGAACTGAAATAACTGGCGCACTGTCTCCTACTTGTTCAGTAGTTATTTTTGTTGTTTCAATATTAGAGCCCTTCCTACGTTTGATTACTCGTTTAGTCGTTGTCTTTTTGGTTGCTTTCCCTTCAGGAGTTTTTTCTTCTTCGATTGTTATTTCTTCTGGCAACTCAATAGTTTCAACTAACTTAGGTTGTTCTTCATCAGCTTCGCTTTGAACAACGGAAACAGTTGTAAACGGTTCTTCACCATCTTGTTCGACTGTTGTGATTTCGGTCACTTCTTTCTTAGGCCCTCGTTTGATTGTTCGTTTCGTTGTTTTAACTTTCTTTATTTCGCCAGTCTCTGTACGAACTTGAGTGATTTCAACTTTTTCGGGAGTTTCTTCAACCGGCTTGGCAGTTTCTTGTGGTATTAAATCTTCTAAGGGCAAAACTGTGTCGTCAATGAGTTGTTCTGTTGTGTGAACCGATATAATTGGTGCTTCGTTTCCTACTTGTTCTGTGGTGATTTGTGTTGTTTCAATATTCGAGCCCTTCCTACGCTTAATTATTCTTTTTGTTGTTACTTTTTTAGTCTTCTTACCCTCAGGAGTAGTTTCTTCTTCAATTGTCCTTTCCTCTGGAAGCTCAACAGTTTCTACGGGCTTTACTTCTTCAGCTTCTGGTTCTTGGACAATTTCTTCTACAATTTTTTGTTTCTTTTTAGTCACTCGTTTTACAGTTTTTACTTTATTTGTAGTCACTTCGTCTTCTTCTAATACTTCCCTTGGGCCTTCCTCCTTAGTTGGGTACTCTTCATTTATTTCTTCTATTACTACGTGAGACTCTGGTTTTATCTCCTGAATATCTTCTTCAGGCAATTCAACAGTGCCTTTTGGCGTGTCTTTAGTGGTCGGGACATCGCTTTCTTCAAATTCTTCAATATCAACATGATGATGCTGAATCGGCTGAGGTTTAGCGACGTCATCGTCGTCCATTTTTTCTTCGATAACTACATCGTTCTCGACAGTATCTTTTGTAAGCGTTTTCTTTTTCTTCCTTAAGATTGTTCGCTTAGTTTTTATTTGAATAGGCTCACCGGTTGGTCCTTGTTTGAATTTGGTCACTATTTCTTCGGTCTCTTCTGTGTCAGTTGCGATAGGAGAAGGTTGCTTGGCACCTGTGTTTTCTGAAAGTGTTTTAAGAAAGTTTAATACTCTTGTAGTGTCATGTTTGCGGCAATTCGTTGGGTATGTGCCTATTAGATTGAAAATGTGTGACAATTGTAATAAGTCGTTGAATATTGTCTATTTATCTTAAAATAACAATCGAACTATGCTACAAAGGTTCTCAAAAATTACTTATATAAGTGGTTAAGTGTAGGTACATGTAATTAAATTGAAGTACCTACATGTATCGTATTGATTATTTTACAGCCGACAGACTGATTTAATAGTTCGTCCATATTAATCAGTTCTGTCGACGCCTATTACATAAAAATGAAATTAGCACTCGTACCTAAATATTTAATTCCTATTATTTTTAAGGGGTTACCACACAATACACATCTGATTTTCGCGATCTTTGAAACAAGTGGGGATTTATAAGTATCAGACCATTTCGTAGCGTTAGTACACAATCTTTAGATAAGCAGAATTATTTTTTTCTATTGTTTTAAGTTTAATGCCCAGATACAAGCTAGAAATTTGCTTTTTATTTTGTTTTTCTTGTTTTTATCTGAGAATTAGGGCCATTGAATGCTTCGTGCTCACCGGAAACTTTTTTTTATATGAAAAGTTCAGAATACGATACATGTTATGATGCAGCTCGTTGAATTGAATCAGTTTTAATGTTATTAGTAAGTCGAATAGTAAACATTTGTTCAAATAACTTATATCTCATGCCGTGTTATAATAACAGTGTGGTGTGCATTAATTTACAATTAAAAAGTTTGTACTGTATGACTATAATTTGAGTATCATTAAGTTGATGTGCAGTTCTCTAAAAGTGTAATTCTTTAGTTCCTAGGTTTCGTGTCTTACCGTTGATTGTTTCCTCTTCTATAATCTCTTCTGGCAGTTCAACTAGTTCTACCGGCTTCGGTGCTTCATCTTCTTTGTCAACAGACACTGTTTCGTGAACTTCTTCCACAGATCCGCGTTTCTTTTTCACTATGCGTTTGGTGACCTTAACCTTTTTGGTGGTTTTAGTCTCTTCTTCATTCACTTCTTCAGGTTGCACTGGTTGTTCCTCTTCAATTTCCTCAATTTGAACCTGCGATTCCATTTTCGGCACTTGCATGTAGTCGTCGGGCAACTCGACTGTTCCTCGGGCGGTGTCCTTGACTGTTGTAAAGTCAGTTTCTTCAAACTCTTCAATATCGACGTTGTGCTGTTGAATTGGTTGTGGTTTGATGACATCGTCGTCGTCCAACTTTTCTTCTATCACTATATCATTTTCTACAGTGTCCTGTGTTTTCTTCTTTTTCCTTAAAGTCGTGCGTTTAGTTTTGATTTGTATCGGTTCACCACTTGGCGCTTGCATAAATTTAGTAACTATCTCCTCAGTTTCTTCTGTGTCAGATACTTTTGGTGAAGTTTCATGAACATCAGTTTTTTCTGAAAGTGTTTAAAAATGTTAGTTAGTGAGCTGCGTGTAATTGCTTGAGTTATTTTAGTTAAATGAAATGATTGAAAGTATCTGTAGGGAGGCAAGGAGTGATTGATATATGTTGTTGCTCAGACAGTAAAATATATGAAAAGAAACACAAAGTTCCGTAATTGTTTTGTGAGAAGAAAAAAAAGTTGGAATAGAGGTTTCATTTGTGACTGAATACCGTAAGAGTGTATTTTTTTTGATGAAGCTGTCTATATTATACTGTCTTTGAACGCATTATTTATATCACTTCTTCTTCGCCAAAACAATCTTATTGTCAAAACCACCTGGAAGTTCGCGTATTTTCGGGAATTTTGAATTCTGTTGTTTCTTCACACTGCTCTCGAAGAGATCTGCTCTAGGTTTGTTTTTGAATCTCCTTTGATTGTCCCCAAAAATATTTCACTTATTATAATAAATATTAGATACAATTTACATACCTAGATAGCGTGTCTCCTGTTCAGATATTGTGAGTGTGTGCTCAGTGTCACTTGTTTGTGTGAGTTTTCCTTGTTTCTTGTCCAACAGTTGACCCGTGAATGATGGTACATGTTCGTTGATGAATTCATCTGTGATTTCGAGTTCACTCGCTGTAGTAAGACTCTCTCGTACCTGTTGTGTCTTAGGTTGTGATATTTTGAGATCATCTTCTTGAAGAAGACATGTGTTATCTGTTACTATAAGTGGCGCTAATTCGTTAGCTACAACTGTTGAAGTCTTACTCTGGGTAAGTTGTGTAGTAAATTCGTCAACGTGTGCTTCTGGAATATTTTCTGTGCACTGTAAATGTGACAAAGGAGCAACTGACTTCTCTGCCTGTACTGGTTTACCTTTGTGTGGCATGAAGTCTTCGTGAACATCTTCGTGAGTCACTTCCGAGACTGTGACACCTTGTGTAGTATTTAAAGATAGAGACGCGGTTTCTACTAAAGTAGATTTCTCAAACGATGTTTCAGTTCCCATTTCATGAACGGTAACATCAGTTTGAGTTACAGATTCGTTTACTATTGGCGTACCTGTGATGCTCTTTTCTTCTTGTTTGAAGGGTTTTAGTGCTGCGGTGTTCTCGTCGACGAAAATTTCCGTTTGTTGCAAAGGCTTCATTTCTAAAACTTGTCCTACAACCGAACTGATTTTGCTACCTTCTACAACGATGTTTTCCGAGCCTTCCTGTACTACGTTATCTGTTACAATATAGCTCTTATGTGTTTCTAAATCTGGTAAAGCTTTGCTTTCTTCCACCTGAGCAGAAGGTAGCAAATCTGTCACATTTTCGAAGATAGCCGGTTCCATACTAGATAACTCTTGCAAGAGATTTTGGCTTGGAAGGGCTTTCTCGTTCTTACCATGCACGAATTTTTCGAATAATTCAGATTTTTCACCTGTTATAACTTCTGTTTGTTCCAGCGATTTCATTTCAGTTATTTGTTTTTCTGCGTATTTGGCCTGCTCCTCTTTAGTTTTTATTACGTCAGGAATCTCTTCAGCAGCATTTTCTGTTGTTATATAGCTTTTATGCAGTTCCAGTTCAAGTTGAACTTGAGACGTCTCAGCTTCGTACTTTGTTGACAAGTCGCTCGTACTCTCAAGTACCTCAGGCTGACTGAGCGTTATTTCTTTCTTAGTAGTTTGGACCGGTTGAGCTTTTTCGCCCTTAGGATGGAACTTGTCAAACACATCAGGTATTTCCTCAGTTAAAGTTTCTGTTTGCTCAATCGATTTCAACCCCACAATATCTTGTTCAGCGGTTGATACATCGGGTTTGAATGTTGTCTTAAACGTTCCCACACTCTCAATAGCTTGTGTTTGTTCGTTGAAAAGAGCTTCAGCAACTGGCTGTGATTCTTTAGCAGTTTCATCTTTGAACGGCCTACTACCGGTGAATTCGGTTCCTTCTTCAATTATTGTAGTTTCATTCGTCGTTACGTGATGCAGAGCTTCTAATTTCATCTGGTTTTCTCCACCCTTAGGTATTTGCACAGGCAGTATCGAGGTTTCATTCTCCTGTATTATAGCGTCTGTTACAGTAACATGCTGTTGCGATTCTATAGAGAAGTCTACTGTTTCTTCTCTCGGCTTAACGTCCTGCATGAAATCAGATTCATGCTCTTTAAGCATCACTTCTTGTACTTGAATCGGTAGCTTAGCTTCATAAGATACGTCTGAATGCTTCGACATCGTAGTGAGAGTGCTTTCTAATGGATAATCGTTTTCTCTTACTTCAGTCTCCGTGATAGTTATGTGTTTCACTATTTCGACGTTTGGTTTACCCTGTTCCATTTTATTTAATAGACCCAATTTTAAGTCATCGTCCTGTTCTAAGACAACCGTTTCAGTGACGTCGATGTGGTCACCGACCTCTAAATTAATGTTAGGGTTGACTTGTTTAGCTTGCTTGTCGGGAACTAGATCCTCATGCCTCTCTTCAGCCTCTGTTTCTGTTACATAAAGAGGCCTTACTGGTTCTATCGAGAAATCGAGTATTTCTTTAGTGGTGATTTGCTCCACTTTCTTGATCGATTCTTCAGCCTCTGTAAATTGACACATTTCAACATTCAAATGTCTGTGTGCATCCAAATTAATGTTGTAACTGGCGCTTTTCGGGGCCTGAGGTGCTTGTAGAACTTCTTCATTTTCAATAACCGTTGTCTCTGAAATATTTAAGTAATCTTCAGGAAGTACGGTTAATCCAGCTTTGTGTTTCAGTTCAGAACTGGGTGCCAATGTCGTTTCCGCTTCAATTGGTACCGTTTCATCCACGCCCAAACTCGAATGCAAAGTAACACTGTCAGTTGGCTGTATAGATTTCTTGTTAGGCATTATCTCATTTGCTTCGAAATCTTGTTCCTTTTCTGATAGCATTACTTCCGTTACGCCGGCACACTGTTTCCCCTCAACTGTAGGTTTGATAAGTTCCGTTTTAGTAGCTGATGATTTGACAAATGTGTCTTCAGCTTCTCCCACGAATGGTTCCATATTCTGGATGGCTTCTTTCATTCCGTGGGTTGTCAAAGCATTTAACATTGTGGTGCCAGAAACATGAAGATCTTCAGTTTCCTGATTTACTATTACTTCTGTACTGAGCAATGACTGTTGTTCGTCAATGGCCGTTTTTGCCTTAGTAGTAAACATTTCTAACATTTTAGTTAGCTCCGTTTCTTTCTCGTTAATGTTAATCTCAGATATTTCCTTAGCAGAAATTTCAACGAACTTTTCTTGAGCCGTTTGCCCGGATTCTTTCTGGAATGGCAATAATTCAGATTCCTTCTCTGCATGCAGTACCTCGATTCCTTGCAAATGCTTACGTAAATCATCGCTTGTCATAGTAGCTTGTGACATCTCGGGAGACTTTTCTTGTAATTTTTCCAAGTCATCATTAGATAACACTTCTGTGTTTACTGTGCTAATTAACGGCACAAATCCAACTGAGGCATCTTGAGTAGGAACCGAAAACTTGCCAACGAACTCTTTTTCCTTGTCAATTGTTTCAGTACAGCTCATAATAAGGGCTTGAGTTTCTGTAAAGTCGGGCACAATATTGGATGTAACTGTTGTTTGTTGAGGTAAAACAGACTCTGTTTCTGCCGTTATTATTTCAGTTTGTTCCAAATTATACGAAGGTACCGGTGTCACATCCGACTGCTTAACGGATATCTTTTCATTTTGGAACTCTTCTGGTTGTTGATTGACAATGACTTCCTCGACATGTGCTGCCTTTCCATAAATTTCGTCAATTTTAGATGATGCCGTTTTAAAGCCTAAATCTAAAGTACCCGTGCTCTGTAAGTTTTCTGATTGTGAAAGTGTTTCTGATATTTGTATACCATGGCGAGAACTGAATGAAACGTTAGCGCTTTGTTTATCTGGTGCACTGGACAGTGGTAACGGGTTTTCGCTCTCTACTGTCACTTTTTCGTCGTATTCTGGGACTTGAAGTGTTGCCAGTGTTACAGATGTTTTGGCTTTGACGTCTGATTCTTCTGAAATCAGAATACCTTCCGATAAATGTACCATAGTTTCCTGCTGTGTAATTGCTTCTTGAGGTACGGCACCTTGTTTAGCCTTTGCCCAAGCCAAATCGCTAGCATTTTCAAAGTTCCTTGGTGCTAGCTCAGGTTTGTTTTCTTCAACCATAATGGCTTGTGTCGCATCTATGCTCATTGTAGCAGAAACAGTACTTGGTGCCGGCATTTTCTCGAAAGAACTTTCCTTTTCATTGTAATCTGTCGAAGTTATTTGAATTTCATTATGCGCTACGTTTTCAACAACAGCTTTCTTAGTTTTGCTGCTCAGATTATCTTCATCCGTGAAACCGACGCTCGAGTCAGGTACCAATTCTGAGCTTATAGCTACAGATCTAAGCGATATAACCTGTGTCGGAGAACTGAATACCTCAGGCAAATCGCCGGCAGTGTATTCAGTTTCTTTTTCATTTTGATATACTTCTGACACATTCAGTTCTTGCGATGGAATAATTTCCGGTACAATAGATTTGAGATTGGGCTTTAAACTGTCTTGCAAGTTAGATTGAGAATCTAGGACCTCATTTTGAGAAATTTGGACTGAAGTTAGAATGTCCGATTTGACACTAGCCGCCTCGTAATTTGGCGCTATTGACTCCATCTTGTCCAAGGCTTCTCTAGTTAGGGTTTCTGATGTAATAGCAATCTTATGGTTGGATTCAATATCTTGCTTGGCAAAAACATCAAGTTTTGCTTGATTAGAATCGAATTTGTTCTCCGTAACACTTGAAACTATTTCGGTAATATTTAAACTCTCATTTTCAATGAACGAAGGTACAGCTTTGCTGTGTTGAGTTTGATTTTCATCTAATTTGTCTAGTTGCTCTTGAACAGTAGTTTGTAAGACAGTAATTTCTTTATGCAAGTCTCTGTAGATTTCAGAGGCTTTTTCAGTAACGTTAGAAGTCAATGGGATGAAATTGATTTGATCTGCTGTATTGATCTCCTCAGATAAAGGTGTTTTAAGATGATGAGTGTGCGAAGGTTTTGTAGAAAGAAGCTCAGGTATTTTATTCAACGTGAGCTTATTTTCAGATTCCGATGACTCAGTTTCGTATACAGTCAAGGGAATATTGGGGACCACGGATTGTGTGATGGTTTCGGATTTTTTTGTTAAGTAATCCTCTGAGGTTTCTTGTTCGTGTATTAGTGGGGCAGTTATGATTTTGGCACTTGCTGTAATCACTGTCTCAGTAGCTGATTCATCTTGTGCCTTTTCCTGTAACTTAAGCTCACCAATAGAAGTCATCTGCACTGTTTCGAATGCCATAATCGGTTCGACAGCTCCTACATCCATTTCAGCTACGGCAGTATACTTATCGTCTTTGACAACAAGCTCCTTCTCACTTTCATTTATTTGAACCTCCTCAGTGTAGTTCTTGTCCAGCAATGAAATAGACACGTCTGCATGAGTACCGAGAACGGCTTTTCCTTCTTCGAATGATGTTTCTGACTCATGAATTTCAGTTTCCATGTTAAACTTATGCTGATGTTCACTAACACCAACATTAGCCTTTTTGCTTGGCAAAGGTTCAATAACTAAATCTGATTCTTTAATATGTGAGCTTATTATAGACGTATTGAGACTTGTATGTAACGTTAAATCTTTACCAACATTAACCATAGATGGCAACTCTTTCTTAGGCAACTCTCCCTCTTTTTCATGTGTTTCTTCAATTGAAACTTGTAGACTGTCTTTAATCGTAACATCAACGTTAGCTTCTTGGGCTGGTGGTAGTTTGAGGGCTTGCAGCAAACCTTCCTTTTCTTGAACATCATGTATTTCCGTAAAGATTTGGTTAGATGTTAATACGTCTTTACGAGCAGTCTCTGTGGGTACAATAAGTTCCGGATAATATCTGCCTGATTTGTCTTCAACGAATACCTCTCCAACAGTAAGAGATTCATGCAAGTTAAAGTTGAGCTTAGATGTTGCTGTTTTCTCTACAGTCTTACTATCGATGTCGTATTCTTTCATTTCATCGTTAACCTCTAAAACGCTCAATCCCACCAACGGAGACACTGACACTGCAGCGGTTGATTGTTTCACTGGCGTCTTATCAAATGGCTCTTCTTTGATACTCGTGATTTGTTCAGACACGTTCAGTGCATCTTTCAAGGTAACAGATGGTTTGGCACTTCCAAAGTGGGCTTCTGCTTTCTGCAAATCTGTTAGATCCATATCAGGCAGTATTTCCGTTGTAACTAAACCTTCTACTGGTATGATGTTTTTCACTGCTTTAATATCAGCTTTCACTCTCTCAGCAGAATATTCATCTACCGAGCTACTGACTTCAATTTCTGTTATTTCTAAAGACTCTTTCTCAGCTATCGATGGTTTTACAAGAATTTTGACCTGTTCTTTTACCTGCAACGTTTCCTCTCTCTCTTCTGCTTCGTGTGAAGCACTCACGAGAGGATAGTTGGCATCGATTTTAAGATTAGCCTTCATCTTGTCAGTTTTCCTGTCAGGTATAATATGAGTCACTTCGCTGGCAGGAACCACTTCTATCTTATTTTCAGGAATATCCGTAGCTGTAGCGGTTTTGTAGATTGTCTCAGCATTTTCCAGTAAACCAGTCTCGTCGTCTTCATAGACTTCCACATTTTCCCTGGAATGAACTGCCTTTATCGCCTTCTGTTCTTGTACGACTTCTTCTTCAACCCGAAGTTCGGATACTTTCTTCTGTTTCGAGTGTTTTTTGCGCTTGACTTGTTCTTTGACATCTGTAAAATTTTACATTCGGTATAGTACATCAAGTGTTCAAAATTGTTACACTAATAGAAGACGCGTTAGTGTCAAGACGAAGCGATTGAATAGAACAATAGAGTAGAGTATTAAAGAAGCAGTTTTATGTTAACGTGTTGTGAGTAGAAGTAGGTACTAGTACTAGTGTATTTATACCTATTGCTATAAAAACGAAGCTTGTACTTACTTGCGTTTAGTGCGTCTCTGCTGTTAGGTAAATCACAAACACAACTGAAGCGCTCACTGTGCGAAGCCGAACTATATTGCTGCGTTTAACAAAATCCGCATAAGTAAAAGCTGAAAATATCAACCGAAAAAGGCCGTTACAGAATCTTCACTAAGGTCAGTTAAAGTAAACAAACGCACGATTGTTAGTGGCCGTAAAAAATGTCTAGTTCAATGTTTGTTATTAAAACTGGTATTAAATATTTGTTGACAGTCTTATACATAAGCGAAGCGTTAGATTGAAAACTAAAGTGAACAATTCAACAACTTTTGAGTTACCAGATGGTGCCTGGTTCTATAAACTGTTAGCTAAGAAAAGTAGTTAAGTATTATGTTGCTTCCAAATCATTACTTTCTCATAGTTAGTTTTCCAAAGCGAGAGTTAATAAGCGAAAATATAAGATCAAGATTAATGACAATTAAGCATAGGTATTTACAGTTTTTTTTAACTCTATTATAATTTTGGAATTTAAAGTTCATAATAATATATAATTCAGGAAGGAAATTTAAAAAAGAAAACTTACCTAGCACCTGCTCTTCTTGGATAACTGTTGTATCTAAACAAGAAAAAAAAACATTTTCAAACTTTTGTAATCTTTCCTCAAAATTACCACAGACCAGGACAAATTACATTAAATTATGTATGATTTTAAAATACATCGACGTTTCAGCCACATTACAATTATAACGAGAAAACACTTGTGTTATTTTTTTAGATTTACCATTCATTTCATTCTTATTTTTTGTACACCACCATAGCTTATAGGCATTTGCAATATCTAACACAATGCAGATGTTGATATTGATAATGAGAATATACTTACATACATACATCAAGCCTGTATTCCCAAATGGGATAGGCAGAGCACACGAAACGCTAGACAGGCAAAACCATGACTATTTCACGTTTCATGGCCACTTCCAGCATATTTTTTGAAAGTTAATTAATAGTGGCATGTTGTTAGCCAGTTGCCTAAAATGTACCTTAGCCTATTTCATTAGTCGCCGTTTATGACATTACGGAAGAAATGTAGCAGTGCTATTCTAAACTCAACACCACATAAAATAAAAAAGAATATCAAGAATCATCAATAACTAATGAACAAGAATATAAATTTAAATTAAGCCACAAACCTTTAATAACTTTAGTGGTACGCGTCTCAGCAGTATGTTCAGCAGAAGACTCCACAATGACCTAAGAAAGAAATCATCAACAATTATGTAAACTCTTTATTGTAAAAAAAAAACATTACAAACTAGATGGTAGAGTAGTAAAAAAATGGAACTCATCACTATAGAACTCTTGGAATTTTGAATTAGCATTTTAAATTCAAGGGTAGGGAAATAGTTTGACTAACAACTATGTATGAAGTAATTAAATAACATCATCAGAAACGTCCATGCTCAACAATGACTACTTTATCTTTTTATTTACATCATCATTTCAATTTGGGTCTCCGGAAAGGATATTCCTCATCCATTAAACCCTTTCCCTATGCCTTTTTCTCTTGTATATTTAGAGGCACCTTTGTGGCAGGTCATAACAGAGGACAATATTTAACACATAAACATGTTCAGGAGTGGATGTGCCGTACATTACCTATACTATACTAATACCTACTAGAGGTGAGGCGAAAATATTAGATCAGATAAAAATACTAGGTATTTTCCGAGATTAGGCCGCACCTAATCCAAAGGATGCAGTACCTAATCCACCTAATCCAAGTTCTCACTACTACCGACTAGCCGCCTTTAAATTAAATACGCCTACTTGCTTGGCTCAATTTTAAGCTGTCAGTCCTAAGCCTGTAAAAGTATGAAGGGAAAATTACAATTTATTAAACAAGTTTACTTAGAATGGTATGGTGACACAGTGTAGTATGCCGTGGTACTGCATCGTATCATACGCTCAATGCTCTATACTATGTGGATTAGGTGCAGTACGGTACGCAGTACTGGTTAAGTTATTGTATACGCTCAATACTTTGTACTATGTGGATTAGGTATTTGGATTAGGTATTTTTGTGGATTAGGAACAGGTGTACCTGATATTAAATTTACCTAGTATAACCCATCTCTAATACCTACTCTGTAGCTCTATCTTCCCCTGCAAGCCTTTCCACTAAAAAAACTTTTATAATTACCTCCTGTGCTTCTCTTTGTTCCCAGGAACGTGGTTTGAAGTCCTCCGGGTAGAAATGAGCAATGACCTCCTCAACGGAGCTGTGCTTCAACTCCACCATCTTCAAGAATGCACGGAAGCCAACCTTCGCAGCTATCACATCTTCATCCTGTGTTGTCTCCTCGGTGAGAACCTCAGTAATCAGAGCACCATGGCCTTGCCGCTCAACTAACTGCACTAACGCTGACTGCGACTGTGGCACACGCAAAGCGGGGAAGTACTGGGAATCATATAGGCCTTCTATCTCCTCCGTAGTTACACCACTGCGTAACATGTAGCCAATTTTAGCCAACTCCCTTAATGGTGACTCACCAGGCCCAAACTCCCTGGCATTGATAACTTCAAGCAACTCGTTGATCTCTGCAACCATTCTCGAGTCAGATTCAACCGTTTTGATGATACCTTTTTGAACCTCATGCGGACTCTTGTCAAATGGTTGGGCAGTCTCCTCTTTCTGCTGCTGTGAGGACACAATATGCTCCAGAGGAGTCACAGCCGGCTGTATAGTTTCCGGTTTAGGCGCTGGCTTCTCTTTCTTGTCTACCTTTTTGTGGGTAGCCACATCAACAGTTTCAACATGTTCAGCAGATGTCAACTTTACAGTGGCCTTTTCTTTCCCGACTTTCTTGATCGGCTTTGGCTCCTCAATTTCCTCTATTTCCTCGGTCACAGTAGCTTCTGCTTCTTCTACTACTGGTTTTGCTTTTTCTTTTTCCACAACTTCGGTCTCTCGCTTTACGGTTTTCTCGACCTTGGTCTTTTCTCTAACCGTTTTAGCTTTCTTGATGACTTCTCCCGCCTTGAACACCTGTAGTTTCGCCTTGGTTATAGCCATACCTATGTCGCTAACAGCTTTGCACATATACGTGCCTTCGGTAGCCTTAGTGGCTTTGAATGAGCACCAAGTATGGTTCTCCTGGTTTTCCACAGTAAATACATCGTCCGTCCTGATAACTTTGTCATCCTTGTACCACAGGATTTCTGTAATTTTAGAATTATTTATTATAATTTCGCTAATTTTTTACAATAGCCAAGCAAAAGTATAAAAAGGATAGCTAAAACAGTACTTGTCACTTTAGTGTTTGTATTTTCCGACAGTTCACAATGCGGACAGCGGATACCAATGTAGAAGAGCAAAATAAACAACAACAAACAATTAAGTAAAATAATCCTATACAATACAAATTCTTCAATTTCTTTAACCTAATTGACTTTGACAATAATTTGTCACTGGATTTCCCGCGCTAAACTTTTTGTTTTTTTTTTCTTCTTTTAGAAAAAACCAAAGAAACTTAATTCATACAATCTACTTTTTCGTTTGCGACTGAAATCACGAATTAAGTTTTCTGTTACAAATTAGATACCAAAACTCTTTGATTTTTCATGAACCCTTAAGTACCTGGTGTAGGGTTTCCGCTGTAAAGGGCATCGAATTTCACAACCTCCTCTTCATGAACTCGTTCTCCCAAAATTTCTTTGACAAATGTCGGGACCGCCTGAGTAGCTGCAAATTATAAGTAATATTTTAAATTGACGCCTTTTCCCTGTTAATTCTTCTTTTCCACTCGCAACTGCCTACCTACGTAATAAATGTTTCAAATATCTAAAAAATATATAATTTAAGCGCCTTACCTTTTAACGCAGCTTGCAATTCTTCCATATGTGTGACCCATTCCGGTTTACGATATTCCTTTGTACCGATGATACCTATAATGGATAGTCAGCATTAATTTATGTTAAAAAAAGTATGTTTTCCCTATAAATTTTCTACCCAGCTTCATCTATCCATATTTTATAAAGAAAGAGGAAAGAAACACAAACAAAATTAAAACTTGAGATTTGAGTATTTCTAAGTGATAATATTTTTTATCTAACTAACCGCAAAAATATAAATACACTCATGATTTGAACAACTTAAAATCCGGCATGATTTACTTGACTAATATTGAGAATAAGTAACGTAAATAATAAATTCGTGAAATGTATAATTGTAGAAAGTAAAGTTTGATTCATGTGTATCGAAATTTGTTGGGAAATGGAAGTTTCTTCGGGTGACAAATCTTTTTTGTAGAGTTTTTGTAGCGGAATACAAAAAAGGCTCCGTGCTGGAACAAAAACAATGAAACATCGAGGTCGATAAAAAGAGAAGAATTGTGAAATAGGAAAACGAGGGAAAAAGGTTATTTGAACAGTAATCCCCAAAAGTTTAATCGTGAAACTTTGGTCCTGCGCCACCTGTGAACTGAAAAATAATAATTATCTCAGTAAAGAATATTAGCGTCAGATTTTAAAACAAATGATAACTAACTCTCAACAGACAAGGCAGCTATAGTCGAAGTCACGCCGAGGTGGTTATAGGCCTCGAATTTGATTTCCCCGGTGTCATCTTGATAAACTTCGGGAATAATGAGAATCGATGTTCCGTCTTCCATTTCTTCGATTTGGTATTCCTGAGACTGAATGATTTCCACGCCTTGTTTGAGCCATCTTATTTGGGGCTTTGGTATGCCCACTGCCTTTGCTTCCAACCTGCACGACAAGAAGCATACTTACATAAAACTTTTATTGCCCTCCTATACTATAGACCGATAGGTACTTAAAAGATGGTAAACAATCTTGACATGTCTTTTTATTGAAATACACAGTCTAAAAATGAAAATCGTTACAATATACAATTCAATTATGAAAGTAAATGATTTTTTCATACCTAAATTGTAAAATGTAAAGATTTTGATTTATAAAGTGTATGTTTAAATAAAAAGACACGTCAAGATTGTTTACCATCTTTTAAGTACCTATCGGTCTCTAGTATAGCTTTTTCTTCAAACTATATTTTATTGTGGTTTAACTTTTTATCACAATTTTTAAACTAAATTATCTTATCAGCACCACATTTTTTATTTTAAGGAAAATTTTATTGTTCTCTAAATACTTTTTTTCGTTTTCCCGCTCTTTATCTTTTTCTTCGTCATCGCAAAATAATTTGAAGTTGCCAGTATCATTGGACAATATTTTTGATTGATTTAAAAAGAACCATGTTGTTACTCGAGTTAAATTATATTTAATTTTATCTAAGTGTAAATAATATAAATATTTATTTGATGGAAAAAAAAAAAAATACAAATTATTACAAACTAGAAAAAACAAAAATAGCAAAAGTGTAAATTAGTTTTGTCTAGTTTTTAAGCAATAATAATACATTTTTATTTTTATATTTATAACGCTGGCTGTTAGCCCCCGTAAAATTAAATTGCCATCTGCACGTTCTCTAGTTTCTCTTGGTCACACTGCCTGCGCGCTAGCTGTCAGCGGGACGTTCAAGTTAAACTTTATTCGAAGTATTTTGTATTGTTTGTTTTGGGTTGGAAATATTTAAAAATGCTTTCTAACTTTTATAATTATGTTCGCGATGGTTAAGTGTTGTTATGTATATAAGTGGAAGCATCTGTAGTCCATCCATTAAACCCGAAGTTGTGACGCATTTATCATATTTGACCCGGTGTTAACCAACTAACATCGAAGCCGCTCTTCTAAAGGTTTGTGTACCTAGTTTTTTTACTATTATATAATTCAAGGGACTGTTGAATACGGTAAAGTTAAGTAATTACTTCCAGCTCAGGTTTGTTATACATACTATACTTACATTTAAAACGAAAGGCTTTTTTGTGAACCAAAAGCGCTATTTCCGAAAAAATGTCGAGATATTTACGTTATTAGTTATTACCACTTAACTATGTTATTTTCATTCCAATAGTTGAAAAAAAATTGTACTTAAGTTTCTTCCCTATCGTATTACCATTATACATGCACTTCGTATTAGGTAACACAGAAGGAAATCACAAACTAATCTCGAATTTTCGGGACAGTTTTTTCTCACATTATTTATACTAATATAATAAAGCTGAAGAGTTTGTTTGTTTGTTTATTTGAACGCTCTAATCTCCGAAACTACTGGTTCCAATTGAGCTAGTAATAGATAAAGCGTGTGATTCTTAATAAAAATATATTAATACTCCAGCTTTTTATCACAAAATAATGCATTTTCAACATCCCTAAGAACTTTTGGTGAAAATTTCCTTTATAAAACTGCTTATTTTTTTTTTGTTAAAAGAAGTTTTGTTTCTTTTTGCATTGTGGCTAAATAGTATACATACTTCAAGGGCATGACCCACAACTTTATTTAAATTGGGTAAGACTAAATTCTTGTAAACTGGGGTTCATGTTTTATTTAAGAAGAATAAAATCATGTAGTTTAGTTCATAGGGACTAAAAAAATGTTTTCTTAGCAAGTGAGCCTCCAGCCTCCAGAAGCTATGGTCAAATGCAAAAATAAGTAATGATATGAACTTCTCATAAATATATCTTAAAACTTTATTTCATTAACTCTACAAGTTATATGATAAAAGTCATAATGCTTGCATGATTTTGCCACCCATTATGGTCGTACCCAGCATAATCATACACACATCTTTGTGACAAAGCAGTGGCACATCTACCAGCTGCACGATTTCATCTCAAAAGAGATTTTCAGTACATTACCTGGTTAGTTCTCCTTCAGTTGTGGATACCACGGTTGGTAACGCTTTGACAATGCGTGGAGCGAATTCCTCGAGATCACTTGTTTTCTGAAAGGTAAAATTTATTAGGATTATAAGAAAAATTAAATTATAATGAAAGGAGTTTTAAAATTAATCTAGTATTTTTTGAGTATGTTTGTTACAAACATGGAATACAGACCCACTAGAGAAACAATGTTGGCCACCCAGGCCCACAAAAGGTTAGTGGTTTAGCACTTACGAACTGTCACAGAAACTGTAGAAATCCAATAACCGTAGAGAAAAATACACTAGCGTTACGCGCGATTTTGAGCCGGCCAATAAGAGCACAACAATCGCCTCAATGGTTTGGTGGAATCATCTCCAAACAACCAAAATGACATTAGTACTCTATTGGGTCTGTCCTCTATGGTTACAAACAAACAAAAAGAAATTGTTCTGAATAATATTACTAACAAGGCATTGATAAATTTTTTACTGACTAAACTGATCACTATAGAACAGGGGTTCCCAAAAGTTATTTTGTCCACTGCCCACTTTGAGAATAAATTATTCTTAGCACCTCCACTTTTTCATCTACTTAAAAACCACTATGACACACAACACCCCATTTTTTGCTGAGTCTCTTACCGCCCCCCTTTACTCCTGCTCCTGCTGTACCTACAAGGGGGTGTTATCGCCCACTTTATTGAAACTATTATTAAACTAAGTATGTTTATTGAAACCAAGCTCTATTTAGCTCTGACAATGTTCACATGTCAACAGCAACATCCCTACTTCCCTACTATCCCTACTAATATTGTAAATGCGAAAGTAACTCTGTCTGTTACGCTTTCCCGCTTAAACCTCTCAACCGATTTTGATGAAATTTGGCACAGACAATCTTTAGACCCTGAGAAAGGACATAGGCTACCTTTTATTGCGAAAAAAATAACTATTCCACGCGGACGAAGTCGCGGGCTCAGCTAGTAGGTACTTTATAATTACATGCCGTTAGTACTGGCACTGGCAACACCAGTTTCTGAATGTGTTTCTTTATAAGAAATAATGAAAATAATATCTTATTCGTATAATCTCACCTCATCACTCAGGATATCCTCCTCAGACGCACTTGGTACATACTCATAAGCTGAAAGCAGTGAAAGTAATTAATAAAAGGCATACACATCACAAGCATTCACTTAAATTAACTGGATGCTCATAATTCCTCCTCATTGATGTAGTTTATAAATCTCGTACATCAATAATAGGAACTACATTGTTGACTGTTGGATATCTTTGCTTAACTATAGGATGCGAGCTTAAAGATTATAGAGCACCCGTAACATTGGCTTGACACAGTAGATAGAGTACCTGTCACTTTCTGACCTCTCTGGTGAGATAGTGACAGGTATAGTCTATTTCGCGCTTCTCTACTCGCGCCCTGTCGTGCTCAGGCGGCTGGCAGCTGGCACCCGCGCTGCACCACTTAGCCTAGAGTGCTTGTATACACAGGGTGGAAAAACTAACTATCAAAGAGGGTAACTATTTTTAACCGACTT
Source organism: Adoxophyes honmai (assembly GCA_005406045.1). Taxonomy (NCBI): domain Eukaryota; kingdom Metazoa; phylum Arthropoda; class Insecta; order Lepidoptera; family Tortricidae; genus Adoxophyes; species Adoxophyes honmai. The sequence goes on from BHDV01013210.1 coordinate 25,285, forward strand.
CAAAAAAAGGAGGAGGTTCTCAATTCGTCGGGATATTTTTTTTTTTATGTATGTTCGCTGATTACTCGAAGACGCCTGGACCGATTTGAAAAATTCTTTTTTTGTTTGAAAGGGTATAGTTTCCAGATGGTCCCATTGCCAGCATATCTTGATCTGATGATGGAATATGAGGGAAATCGAGGGCAACCCTCAAATTTTATTGGCACAGGTAATGTTTTTAGTACATTTTTCAAAGCTACACCAGTATTTACGTCTGACAGTAAAAAAAAAATGACTGAGCTGATGATGGAAGGTCAACTCCTTAATGCTTAGGAGTTAAAGGATAATTCTTTCAATACTGAATGCACCTGCAGACTGGAAATTATAATTTCAGTAATTAGTGAGGCCTGCTGGTGATGGAAGGTCACCCTCATTATTAAACAAATGCTTTCAGTATAGCCCAAATTTGAAGTCGTTTTTTTTTTGTTTAAAATTATACATCTTAAAAATAGGAGGTGTAACTTAAAGGAAACATGTTTTGTCTGTAAAAATAAGTATAACTACATTTATAGATTGTTTCCCGAACTTGATATCAGTCCAGCCAAAAGTAATAAAAAATTGCCTAAGTTTAAATCAACAAAAAACAAAAGATTGGATATGTAATTTAAGTGATGGTCGTGATGCCGTAAGATGAAAAAAATATCGCTCAATTTTTTTAAGGAAAATCACGTTAAAAAGAAGTTTCCTTTGATTTGAGTAAAAATATTTAAGATAGATACCCTTTTCCCACTCTGAGTTTGCGAGATAAACTCCGGGTCGCCTATATAGATAAGCCCACACCAGTGCGCTTTCACGTTCACCTTGCGTCTTCCTCTGACGCATGCCCGTGCAACCACAGCGCATGCGCTGAAACTAGATCCGTCCTCAATGAAGACGCGCTGGCGGCATGCGCTGTTTTTATGTGGTTGCACGGGCATGCGTGAGAGGAAGACGCAAGGTGAACGCGAAAGCGCACTATGGTGTGGACTTAGCTTATAGGCATGGCGGAGCGGTGCGTGTGTCGTTCGAGTTCCGGGTGACTACTAATCTGTGGCTGAAAATCTCAGCTTTTATTATCTAATGCTCAATTTTGCCTACGGCCTTTGATATAACTCATGACGACATTGTCATAAGTCATGGTGACATAGCTAGCATCCTCACAGTTACAGCACAAATATCAGACAATGCAGACAATAACAAAACATTGTTTTTGCGGTTAACATTCAAGAAGCTGTCAAGTTTCAAGCCCTGTCCACTGGAAGTACCGTGGACGTAACTTAAAGGGGATGCCTTAACCATAACATGAACTATGCTATTAATGTAGTACTCCACAATAAGTAGATGAACATTCTCAGAATGGTGCTCTAAAAATCAAAATCGTGACATCATATTGTGAATGAAGCTCGTAACACAAATTCTACTCATGTAGTCTCCCAGTTAACAAACGTTCGCTTGTTACTAAGTAACTCCCGTGACAGCAGCTGTAAATGGCCGACGTGACATGTCAAGTACAGCTGCAAAAAAATCATGAGTCCTGCAAAAAACATTCTACACAGATGCATGGCATGTGTATTGTTTGTGATATGTCGGTCTGTGAAATCAAAACAGGTGCTATTATTGCTTATATTTGGCATTCTACTGGTCTGTCTCATGCATTTATGCTTAAACTATAACATGCAGTCACAAACTGGAACCACTTGACTACCTTCCACGGTAACGACACATTCGGTGGTGCAACTTCCGTAATCATTGGTCGCCACGCACTCGTACGAGCCCGACATTTCTGGGAACGCTTCCTTAATGTGTAGCTCACATAATCCGGACTCTTGGCGGGCCACGGCCACATCTCTCGCCTTTTCGAGTATCTCTTTGTCATGGTACCAATCTATTTTTGGCCAAGGAACCCCTTTAACTTTGCACGACAGTATGATAGGCTCGCCGTCCATTATCAGAGCTGACTCCAACGGCTCTATAATTTCCGGAGCGCTGCCTTCGAGTTCTGCAGTTTCTTCTAGGGACACTAACGTGGCCGAGCATGATACAGAACCGGCGAAGTTTTCAGCACGACATGTAATAACGTCTACTAAATCCGGAGTCATATTTTCGATGCAAAGACAAGACACATTGTCTTTAGTGGTTACGTAAATAGTTTTTAGTTTATTTTCCTTCGCGTAAGAAACAATGTCCTTGGTTCCGATGAACCATTGGAACGATGCGTTCGGGCTGGACTTTACCTCGGCTTCGAACAATTCAATCGAACCTACAGTGACTTGCTTTGAGCTTACGGGTCTTACGAACACAGGCGGTATTATCTCTTGTTCATCTGACGGCTTGACGATCTTAACTGTGCTTGCCGATTTAGTGACCATGTTATTACTTTGAATAACAACTTCGAATTTGCCTACTTTCTTTTTGTCTGCTTTTTTGATTATGATACGCGAATGGCCAGCTTCAGTCTGTATTACGCATTCGTCGCTCGTCTCCAGGGGTTTGTTGTTGCAGTACCATGACACTTTCTTGTCCTCGGGCGCCTCGTAAGACACATACAGTTCAACATCGCTATTCTCTGGAATATTCATCGCTTTTATGGGTTCTATAATTATCGGGCCAACTTCTGTAAAATAGGTGTCTGTTAATTTTGTGTCACTTGCATCTTAGACGCTGTTGTCCACAGCTTTGTATCAGGGAAATAGCATATTATAATCTACTTACATGCAACTAATTAGGTACTTCAGCTTTAATTTGCAACCGAATCACTCCATGATACATAGGAGCAATAATGTTTGAATTAGAACCCTTACATGAAAAAATATTTGTCTCCCCCCTTGACTCAGACCTGGGTAAGGTTAACTTTTGTGTTTATTGTGTGTATAGAATTTAAATGTGATTATACCAAAATTAGTAATATCGTCTCATAGTATTTATCGCGTTATTTTAATTGTGTAAGTTGTTCGATAAATAATTGGTTACAATTAGCTTTTCTACAAAATTAAGTGTCAGCCATGCATCTGTTCAGAAATATGTCAACAACACTACTTAACCTGAAATTTAAGTAACTCCATTGTACACGTTATGTTTACGTTTAAAATAAAAAAATACTGTGGCTTACCTTTCTTATTGGATTTCTTGGTTTTAATCTTCTTCTGCTTAGTTACAACTGTCGTAACCTCCTCTTCCTCTTCAATTTCTGGTTCTGGTTCTATTTGTTTTTCTATTATTTCTTCTACTTTTGTTTCTTCAATGCGCACCTTTTTGACCTTTTTGTCTTTCTTGACGACTTTAGGTACTTCCTCGGGCTTTTCTTCTGGCTGAGGTTCTTCTATACGTTTTTCTTCTCGTCGCGTCGTTACAACAGTGGTAACCTCTTCTTCTTCTTCTTCAATTTCTGGTTTTGGCGCTTCCTGTTCTTCAACAACTACGGTTTCGACTTGAACTTCCTCGACAGATCGCGTCTTTTTAACCTTCTTTTTCTCCTTTTTAGGTTTCGGTACTTCTTCCGGTATCTCCTCTGGGAGAGGTTCTTCAATGATTTCTTCTACCTCTTCAACCACGGGTTCAGGTTTTTCTTGTTTCTCTAAAACAATAGTCTCCACATTAACTTCTTCTATTATCTTTGTTTTCTTGGCAACCCTTTTCTCTTTCTTTGGCTTAGGTTGAACTTCCTCTGGTTGTGGCTCTTCTATGATTTCTGGTTCAAGCTTTTCTTGTTCTTCTACAGCTTCAATTGTTAGTTCCTCAACTTTCTTTGCCTTTTTGGCGGATTTCTTTTCTTTTCTTTCAGTTGTAATTACAATTTCTTCTTGAATCTCAACCGGTTCCTTCTTGAAAGGTTTTAGTTGCACTTCTTCCGGCTTTTCTTCTTCGACAGGCTTTTGTTTCGGAATAGGTTTAAGCACAACCTCTTCTTTGGGCTCCTCTTCCTTAGGACGCCTCTTACCAGTAGGCCATTTAACCTCTTCTGGTTCGGACTCTTCTATCGGTTTTTGTTTCTTGATAGGTTTTAGCTGCACTTCTTCTGGCTTTTCTTCTTCAATTGGCTTTTGTTTAGGAATAGGTTTAAGCACAACCTCTTCTTTGGGCTCCTCTTCTTTAGGACGCCTCTTACCAGTAGGCCATTTAACCTCTTCTGGTTGAGATTCTTCTATAGGCTTTTCTTTCTTAATAGGTTTAAGCTGCTTTTCTTCTGGCTTTTCTTCTTCGACAGGCTTTTGTTTCGGAATAGGTTTAAGCACAACCTCTTCTTTGGGCTCCTCTTCCTTAGGACGCCTCTTACCAGTAGGCCATTTAACCTCTTCTGGTTCGGACTCTTCTATCGGTTTTTGTTTCTTAATGGGTTTTAGCTGCACTTCTTCTGGCTTTTCTTCTTCGACTGGCTTTTGTTTAGGAATAGGTTTAAGTACAACCTCTTCTTTTGGCTCTTCTTCCTTAGGACGCCTCTTACCAGTAGGCCATTTAACTTCTTCTGGTTGCGACTCTTCTATCGGTTTTTGTTTCTTTATAGGTTTAAGCTGCACTTCTTCTGGCTTTTCTTCTTCAACTGGCTTTTGTTTTGGAATAGGTTTAAGAACAACCTCTTCTTTTGGCTCCTCTTCCTTAGGACGCCTCTTACCAGTAGGCCATTTAACCTCTTCTGGTTCCGACTCTTCTATCGGTTTTTGTTTCTTAATAGGCTTTAGCTGCACTTCTTCTGGCTTTTCTTCTTCGACTGGCTTTTGTTTAGGAATAGGTTTAAGTACAACCTCTTCTTTTGGTTCCTCTTCTTTAGGACGCCTCTTACCAGTACGCCAAGTAACGTCCTCTGGCTTAGACTCCTCGATTGGTTTCTCTTTCTTAACCGGCTTAAGTGATACTTCCTCTGGCTTCTCTTCTTCCTCGACTGGTTTCTGCTTAGGAACAGGCTTAAGCACAACTTCTTCAACCGGTTGCTCTTCCTTTGGACGCCTCTTACCAGTACGCCAATTAACTTCCTCTGGCTTAGACTCCTCGATTGGTTTCTCTTTCCTAATCGGCTTAAGTGACACTTCCTCTGGCTTCTCTTCTTCTTCGACAGGTTTCTGCTTAGGAACAGGCTTAAGCACAACTTCTTCAACCGGTTGCTCTTCTTTTGGACGTCTTTTACCAGTACGCCAAGTGACTTCTTCAGGCTTAGATTCCTCAATTGGTTTCTCTTTCCTGATCGGTTTAAGCGACACTTCTTCCGGCTTCTCTTCTTCCTCGACTGGTTTCTGCTTAGGAACAGGCTTAAGCACAACTTCTTCAACCGGTTGCTCTTCCTTTGGACGCCTCTTACCAGTACGCCAAGTAACTTCTTCAGGCTTAGATTCTTCAATCGGCTTTTCTTTCCTGATTGGCTTGAGCTGTACTTCTTCGGGCTTTTCTTCCTCAACAGGTTTCTGCTTAGGAACAGGCTTAAGCACAACTTCTTCAACCGGTTGCTCTTCCTTTGGACGCCTCTTACCAGTACGCCAAGTAACTTCTTCAGGCTTAGATTCTTCAATTGGCTTTTCTTTCCTGATTGGCTTGAGCTGTACTTCTTCAGGCTTTTCTTCCTCAACAGGTTTCTGCTTAGGAACAGGCTTAAGCACAACTTCTTCGACTGCTTGCTCTTCCTTAGGGCGCCTCTTACCAGTACGCCAATTAACTTCTTCAGGCTTAGATTCTTCAATCGGCTTTTCTTTCCTGATTGGCTTGAGTTGAACTTCTTCTGGCTTTTCTTCCTCAACAGGTTTCTGTTTAGGGACCGGCTTGAGTACAACCTCTTCAGCAGGTTGTTCTTCCTTAGGGCGCCTCTTACCAGTGCGCCAAGCAACTTCTTGAGGCTTAGATTCTTCTTCTACTTTTTCTGGAGCAATCTTTAAAATAACAGTATCTTCTTCACGAGTCAGAGATTCTTCTATAACCATTGTTTCTACTGACATCTTCCTTACCTGCTTTAATGTGACATCTTCCAACTTTTCTTTTACTATATCCTTTTTCTCCACTTTAGTTGGTCGCAATTTGATGCTTTCTTGCGTCCATGGTACAGCTTCAGGCTTTTGCTCCTGGAAAGCTGATGACCTTCTCCTTGGAGTATATGGCACTGTTTCTTGAGGTTGTGTTTCTTGAGGCTGTATTTCTTCTGGCTGTTGTTTCGGTTCAGATCTAGGTCTGCGCCATTGCTTAGGTTCCAGTGGTTCCTGTGCCTTCTTTTCAATAGTGTCCTCAGATTTATCAACCACCAGCATATTTGAATCTTCAGACACTGTTACAGTTTCAGATTGCTTTGGTACCTCCTTTGCTCGAGGTTTCCTCCAATGCTTAGTCTCCAGTTGCTCCTCCTTGTTGGTTTGATCAATCGTTAATGACTCGTCTACTTTTAGAATGTTACTGTCTTCCACAGTAGTTCTATTTTCTAAGAACTTTGGTTTTTCGGTGGTTCTGGGTTTACGCCAATGCTTGGTTTCAAGTTCCGTCTGTTCTGTTATTTCAGAAATCACCTCTGTTTTATCCACCTTCAAAATTTCGGAATCTTCTGTTATTGACCGATCTGCACTCTGGGACTTGTCTCGACGTGGTTTCCTCCAACTCCTAGTTTCAAGTTTTTTGTTATCTGTTTCTTCAGTAGTCTGTTGTTTGCGTACGTCAAGCAAAGTACTGTCCTCAGTAGTAGAAATTGTTTCTAATTGTTGTTTGGCTTCTGTTCTTTGCTTCCTCCAATGTTTGGTCTCGAGCGCTTGTTTTTCTTGTAATATCGTTTGATCGATAGTTTCTTTGTTGTTTATCGATAGAATGTTAGCATCTTCACTGTAAGTTACCTGTTGAATTGATTTCTGTTGTTCTTCAACCTGCTGTCGGGGTTTACGCCAGTTCACAGCTTCCAACTTTTCTACCTTTGTGATTTCCTCAGTGACAACCTCACTTTTCCTGCGCCACGGTACGGTGGTCGCAGTGCGTTTAGTTTCAACGTCTTGTACATTTTCAAGTCTCAGAATGTTTGACTCTTCTGTGGATTGGTACGAAGCTCTGCTAGTCGTCGTACCATCTTGAGACGTGAATTGGTCAACACCTGTTTTTTCTTGGAAAGTCTTTCGCGAAATAACCGTTCGGGATTCTGTAAACAGAAATGATTGCGATTAATTTGCAGCCATTGAAAAGGGGAACAAGTTTTCTTTGGTCAAATAGATTTATCATGATTTGGTTTTGAGATTTTTTGAGAAATTATAAATAAGATTAGAATAGTTATGTTGACAAAAAGCAAATACTTACTGAAAACTCTGGCTGGACGTATCATGCAATCTAAAACATTAGTCGTGCTACTACGGCATCGATGGGTCTGTAGTTAAGTGGTTTGATTTCGTTACCTGTGAGTGTGTCGTCTGTATGCCATTTTCTTTTCGCACCAGAATCTTAGCATACCAAAGTTCAGGTCCTTTATGATTTTATGGTATACTAAGTATAGCCTAATATTGTTCGCCTGGAAATTGGTATTACTTATTTGAAGTCGCAATCACCTCATCAATACTTGCCATCTAAATCTTAATTGAAAATTGTAATCAAGACATGTAGATGTCGTAATTAATGTCGTTTTGCAATTTTACAGTTATTGTAAGTGATAAAATCTCGTCGTATTTTTTGTATAAAAATGTAACAGTACACGAAACGTTGCCAACATTTCAGACAATTTAAATTAGAGATAAACAGTTGAAGAGAGAGTTGCCTGTTTTAATAAGTTTTGTTTTATTTCAGTTACTGTGCCTATTTTTAGGTGACTTTGGGACGAGAGTGGCAGAGCAATACAATGAACATTGGTACTTTTGGACCACTGTGGATCTATCATAAACAAATATTTATGGATCCACGTAAGTAAGAGGTACGTTACTATTTTTTACTTTTTTAGTGATATAATGATAAGACCCGTAATTAACGTTCAGCCACATTTCCTTTTCTTATCGAATTCATGAATTCCTCCAGTGAACTAAAAAATTTCAATTTCGTTCCGTAATAATTTTATTTACCAATCTAGATTTCAATATGGATGATGATCGTATTTTCAACAACCACAATATTTTCGCAATATTATCCGTTAGGCCTACTCTAAATTGGAAATAATTCCTTTACAACTTGACATATTGCATCTTTCCATTGTTACTGTAGTTAAGTCATCTGCGCCCTTGATTAGGAGCACATTTCTTCAACTCTTAGTTTAATTATCTTCATTCTCTTTTTCTACACCTATACTGTGATAGCGGAATCACAACAACAGAAACGCCAAATCAACCTATCCCATTGGCAACCGGTCAAATCTACCAATCAGATTGGCAGATTCGCAAAAATTCGCGAATCAAATTAGTGGCGTCCCTGCTTTTGTTTCGGCTGAGCAACCACAGACTGAACACGTCGTTCTGCCTTCTCAAGGGTAACGTTCCTTTTTATTTTTAAATGTTGCTTTGTTTTCGTGTATTGGCATTTTGTTTTTTGTGATCTTCGTCGAAATTATTGTTTGACGAATGAAATTAGATGCAAATGCAGTCTACTCAACTTGGCATGTATATTCCAATATTTTTGTTTTCGCATGTTTATCTGTTATTTTCTAAAGCTTCCCAAATCGGACTAGACTTTGGAGACAAAACTGACCTTTGCTATTCCTAAATCGATGTCTCAAAAACTGATCATTATTATTTCTATCTATGATGTTGACTGTTTTGGTTTTTGGTAATTTTTGCGGTAATTACAACTGATCTCATTTGCTGACTGTTTTTATGATATGTTATGTTATACCTGCAACGCTATTGTTAACGCATCAAAAATCTACATCGTTTTTTTAATTTGACAAAAATCGCTTTGAAATTGAAAACATTTCAAAGCAAACTGACATTGAAACTGTCAAATTAAAAACGATGTAGATTTTTGGCGCGTTAGAGAATAGCGCTGCTGGTTAAATTTTAAATCGTTGTGATCGTGTGATTATAGGAAATCTGATGGATTATTACACATATTATCAATGGATATAATTATTTTAAATTTCTAACCCTGTCTATTGTAACAACCAGAACATCAATATAAGATATGGCCATTATTTTGAGAACAACGCGAACAGTGTGTTTTTACTCTTGCAATGGTCGTTACTAAAAAAACGTGTACATAGCGTAAGCGTACAGTTTCGATGTATTTACTGAGGTTCACTAATCCCTTTCGTAATCGTTGTGCGTGTTCTTTTCTCTTCTGTAGTATTCTATTCTGGGTCACTTAACACCAAGGGTAGCCTAACATCTTTGGAAACCTATTCCCATGGCCTACTTCGTCGTAGAGCAGTGATCCATCTTGTTTGTGGCCTTTGCTGATTTCACAAGTCTATTGAAATGGACTTGAGCATGGTGTGGCGAAATGGGCCTAACTACATTACGCTGAGTGCCCAAAAACTAAGCAACATTAAGGGAAAGTACTTATTATATTGATAGGTCGTTTTGCTCTAAGGAGACTTTATTTTATGTTTAAATCATTTAGTTTTTGAATGCAAACATCATCTCAGCCATAAGACGTCGACTGCTGAACTTAGGCCTCCCCCAGCGTCTTCCCGTCTGTCCATCTTGTAGGTGGAGCTTCTACGCTGCGCTTGCTGGTCCGTGGTCTCCACTCGAGCACTTTTCGACCCCATCGGCCATCTGCTCTTCGTGCAATGTGGCCTGTCCATTGCCACATTTGCCACTTCAACTTGCTAATCCGGTGGACTTTAGTTCGTCTGCAGATCTCCTCATAATGTAACGTACTCGTTTCTTAAATTGAGTTTATCTCCACATTTCACAAAGCAATATTTTTTACTTTTCAAAACAAAACAAAGTTTCTTTAAATCGAAATTTCCCATCTGCAATATCTAAGGTACTATCCCTTCATGACACTTCGTCTTGAGAATTGTAAATAGGTATCTAGGATAACATGGTCGGTGTACCTACCTACTTATAATTGGTTTCATAGTTTTTTTTAGTTATTTCTCAACTATGTAGGCTTGCATTATGGCAGATGTGATGATCCGACCAAGTGATATTCATAATGCAGTATATTTTGACGTTTTTCTCTCTCTGACTCTTAAATTTTTCTCTTTCATTTGATGATTCCATTGCCGGTTTTAAATCTGCTCCCTTGAAAGATTTAGCAATCACGCATCCTATCTAGTTATTTTTAAGTCGAGATCTATAAGTTGCAAGGCCATGTCATACACGTCCATTCGATCTGCAGTAAATTCCCATCATCAAGTCAAGGTTAAGATCCCGGGTAGTAAAAAAATTTATAACCTGCTTTGAAAATGTAATCGACTCAGGGAAATTTATTTGTAGTGGACACCCTGTTTACATTATTAAAATCTTTATTGGCTTTTGTGATAATAAGAAAACATCTAAACACGTGCATTTCGCCCCTCCAGTTTGTCATCTACATGACAGTTCCTATCAAACCAAACGATTCCTGACCCACCATAGAACCTATTCACAGTAAATTTTGTAGTGAAATTCCATTGCTCGAGGAAGGATTTGTTTACTACGTTGATTGTGACAACGTGATACGGCGGGTCAGATCAATCGGTTTGATCATCTGAAGATAGATCAGCACAAAAAGCATGGTCCAGTCTTAAAGGTCGGCCAAACCTGTACCTTGTTATGTACGTGAACATCTCTGTGTCTAGTTAGCCGTGTAGGTATGTAAAGAATTTCGATAACTCACCTTTTGTGTCACTTACTGACTAACAAGGGATGTTCACACAAAATGCGGGCAACTTTTGCTCATATTCGACAAGCAACGCATTCAGTATTCCGATTCTGGAGATCAATGGCCAAAACCTAGGTCTTAGGAACTAGTTCAGCATGCGTGGCTAGCATAGAAGGGTCATATGCCTGAGTGGGAAGACAATCAATTGGTCAGACCCAACAGTGACAAGAGGCATGTTGGTTTGTGACATGCCGTGCTTTGGATCGTCTAGCACTAGCATCACTCGGAATAGTTCAGTAACTTTAATTTGAACTTTTGGCTAATGAAAGAGCTGATCAGCTTCGATGCCTGTTTCAATGGCTGTCATTTAGAAATTATTAATTTTCAAGGTCAAATTTACCATTCCTAGAGTGACTGAGTCCTCACCTTAGAGTGTACGTATCTGTTGCTTGTGCAAATGAGAGACATAATTTGGTATTTGATGTCTTGATCCTGTTTGAAATATTTTGAGCAAAACGTGATGCCAAAGAGACGAACCAGTTCAACAATACTCTTTATACCATAGAACCTTTTCAAAGAAAAAGACATTACGATTTCCCTTGATAATTAATGGGGTGTCACTATGACGTTTACTGTGAATTGTTTCCATGGTGGTTCATGAATTAAAGTCCTTGACTGTACTTATCTTGGTTAAGACTCGAGTTTAAACATTTTAAACTTGCTCTAGAAAGTTTACAGGAAACAAAACATCATCAACTATAGTCCGACCGTCCCTGGAAATGAGAGGCGTTGGCGGGGGCAAAGTACAGTCACCAGAACCAGTATCTGACAGAATAAGGCTGCATAAATATCTGATACGACTCTATTACCAGGGGCAGTGGGACGTGTCAGATATTTTTGCACGCTTGTACGTGGCAGATATTAATGCTGGTGACTGTACTACATACGTCAGTGAGGACGATATCGAGTGTTGCTGTGACATGCTACCTCACCCCCGCCACTATCTCTCGAGGTTTTCGGACATACAGTCGATTGTCTTCTGAACAAGCTTGACTTATAATTGAAGTCAGTTCGTCTCAATTGGCACGCTTTGTAAACACAGGAAAGGACCACGCTTATGGTTCCTTGCGAGCAGTTGAGGCAGTTTCTGCCTTAATTACCCCTTTTGAGTGTGTGTACCTATCATTGTGGGCTTAATGAGTGTAACGTACGAGTAAGTGAATGACTTTTTGGAATGGGAAACTAAGTAGCTCATGTTGCAACTCCGTTTTAGTTAAACGCCATTTTTGATCTACGATCTACGAGCCAGTTTCTTTGACTGTGCTTGCTAAAAAGAAAAAGTTGACAATTTTGTGACCATTATTAAATATAGATTCTACAAATGAGATGCAACATGGTTAGATTATATAGTTGGACCTTTTATTTGACCTTTTATTTTATTTTTTGTTTTAGTTTAATTTAATTAGGTTAAGTTGTGTAATGTTATATTTTTAAATAAATATTTTTGACTGAAATAATCGTCTTGCCAATTTCATTTACCGTATTTCGTTTAATGTGTTCATGTGTATAAATTTATGCTAAAATGTTTATCGTCCATCAAAGAGGCTATTTTTAAAAGGCTAGCTAGACTGATAGCTGTATCCGATTTAATTATAATCTCCCTTCTGTCATCCTAGCTAGCTACAACCTGTAACATCATGTCCATTGAACAAAAAAAACAAGCTCCATAGTACTGTTGTTATGTATCAATATGTTCATCCTTTCTTTCCACAATATTCTGTTATCCTGCACATTTGTGGTGTCGCTTTTTCTTTCGCAGGCTCCAGACTTTTTGCGTATGCTTCAAACAATCACTCATTTAAAACAAGTCGCATCAAACATTATTTTATAGTAATCGTATTTTCTATTAATATCCGGATTCGTGAAGGCCAGCAAAGATTCGGATTTCCAATTCAGATTGCAAGCCTTAGTTCACATCATTATTGGTCTCAAGCAGAAATACGGAGTGGCGGAATGGAAGTAAGTGGATAATAATGGAATGGATATAAAGAACTGTGTTCAACATTCAAACTGGGTTTGATTCTAGGTTTCTTACGTCTTCAATTGAGTTTAGCTCTACATCTTTCGGCCTAGTCCTTAGCAGTTTCTTAAGGGTTTCCTTACTAGCGAGGAAAAATCCAAATCTGAAATCTAATGATGGTTGATTCCTCGAAGACGATGTTGAATCTTCGTACTGCGTCAATAGCTGGTGTGGACGTACCTTTACTGGATCTTGGCGTTGTGTGCTGCCCTTAATTTGACAATAATATAAATGACAATAGTAATGAGGGTAGTTTTGTCGAGCACGAGAGTCGCAGTGGCGCGCGTTATGCAGCAGCCACCGCAGCTCCTATATGATGGGCTACGAACTAGTCCGAAAGACGTTGAGTTAAATTTGATTTTCAAGTCTGACGGTTTGATATTCAAGTGTGATTCTGAACTATGGTTATTTTCTTTACAATTTAAATTGGTACAGTTCAACACAAGATACTATGATGTATTTTGGGATATAGGATAGGGAAGTAGAAATGACTAGAAGGAAACGGGAAAGAAAACTCCGATGCTTATACTGGCTCTTGATACCATTTCTTTATTGTTCGCTCTTCCTTTTTATTTGTACTCTACAAGACGTACCCTTTTAGGTGAAGTGGTTATTATCTGTCTTTGATAGTCTTCTCTTACATACATTGCTGTTCTTTGGTTAGTGATTCTTCTTAAAGGTGACCATTTCAAGGCAGAAACTGATGAATGCATCTTCGTGACAATTTGTTTGAGAAAAAGAACGTTGTCAATCTTTAGCTGAGTCGAATTTAGGTCACTCTCTGGGATGAATTCTAGTTGTGCATGTCTTCATTGAAATACATCCTTAACGGCTCTTCAACTGTTCAAGCATATTTTACTTTTATAGGGATATACCAAGGAAGCTCATTGATGCCCATCCAACATTATTGAAGCCGATTTGATAAGGCGTCTAGATATGGTGGTCGATTATTTTTGATCCGTGTAACTCTTGATCATATATCTCATGCATCTATTCACTAATCCTCTACAGAATTAACATGACCCCATAATGATTAACACGTCTTACTGTGATCCCTGGTTCCATTATTAATTTGGCCATGAATACGAAAACGATCTTGATTTCCCCTGGGATGAATTAAGCACATCTTATCCATGAAATTACAAACAAAGAGGGTTTGTAAACGTAATTGATCTTCCATTAATTTTGAATAGGACTTTTGTCAGAAGGGCTTGGTTTGTTATAAACGGATAACTATTCATTTACTGTTTACCGGTAATTCTCATCAAATATATAGGCACGTGACATGACACAAGCGAACCAATCTAGTTTGTGCCGGTTTTGGTAATTCCTTTTACGATAGAAAATTGATCTACCACAGGTCCATCATTCTAGAATTAGTTGTATAGACTCGTGCTCAAACTAAGGCCTTTGGCACACTAGACGGAAATTCCGTCGCCGAACTTCCGCTGCGGAACGCCTATACATGTTATTGCATATAATATACAAATACCGAGCTTCGTCGTAGTGTGCCAAAGGCCTAAGTGAAGTTAGTCACTCAGTGACAGCTTTGCCTAAGTGGACACGAAAAGAAAATGGTGTGACTTAACTAGTGTTCCCAATTGCTAGCTTCACCCAGTCGCTAAACATTTTCAAGATATTCCTAGACTGTAGCAAACGTTTTCCGAACCAGTTGAAAAGAATTCGCTGGAATGTATGAAACGCCTGAAAAAAGTTGCTGGCAAAATTGCAATTCGCTAGATTTAGCGACAAAGTTTGCTAAGTTTGCAACACTGCTTTGCGTTGTCTTTAAAAATTGTAAAACATATTTAAAATAGCTCCGATTTTGGCATACGTTGACTATTAACTTGTCAAGCATCACAGGTTGATATAAAGTTGACTTAAGAGCGTATCATGGAAGCATTTATCTATGATTTTGTCTGGAGGTTGTTGCCAGAGACCAACTACTCACTACAGCCTTTGCTCGCTACTGCAGCATTGGCTTCAGGTTATATCACATCTTCATCGAACAGATAGCAAAAATAAACGAATGCAGTTATCAAGTCGCAATTCAAACAGTCAATTGTTTAATTGGAACATTAAAATTTTAGCGAGGCGCAGTCCCTTTGCGGACGCGTGGCCCGGCGTTAGCACGCTTTGATGGACAACAGATCATGTGTAAGTAGGTGCTTGGTGTGTTATGTTATGTTTCTGAATGTGCAAGATCAATGATAGCAGTAGACATCACCGATAACTGTCCCGAAGCTCCTTTGTCTTCCTAAAACACTCCAAAATGCAGGGTACACTGTATCCTCATATTCGGGCTGCCCAAATACTTGTCTACATCCGAATGTTGAATAATGCGAAGATTCAATCAATTTATAGCATTTATTAAACAGTTTTCACATAAAGGTAACATACAAAAAGTTTTATTCATAAATATATTATTAAATATGGATAGGCACTAAAAATATTAAGTGATAAAAAATACTGCCACGCCTAATAACTTAATTACCTATAATTAGGTGAAACATACAACACATTTTAATTTTAAACAATGTCGTGCACTTAAAACAAACTAAGTTAAAGATCACTGTAACGTTAAACTATAAAATCTCATTCAATTCGGATTTGTACTTGCAGAAAAATATTAGGTCAACAACATCGGCAGTGTATGTCAAAACATAGAAACTGGCAAGGCAAGTAATGCGTGCGTACTTTCGAGAGCGTCGCGCCTCAGCGGCGGACTGCACTGTTATGTTTCTTTGTGACAGAAGTTGACAGCGGAGCGAGAGGGCGCGGCGAGAACTACGAGAAACTGCGTACCGAGAACTGCGCGTGCGACGCGGCGCGGGCGCGGACGGACGGCGCGGCCGGAGTTAGTCGCAGCTGTTAGGTACGCCTCACATCACATCGCAAGTCGCAAGCCATGTTAGATGTGACTTATCGATAAAAGCCAAATAAACGGACTGGAGATACAAACGGTGACTCATGCTTAAGGATAAGGCTGAAGCGGGAACTTGCGTCCAACGGCGCAGGGTTCGTTGCCAATTCTTATTATGTACAGCGGAAGACGAAATAATATCACTTGTTACTACGCGGCAGATCGCAAGCTCCAGCTTCACGACCACTAACAAACTCGGCTTCGTGGTCTCGAGAAGATACAACACTGAGATCGTCTAGGTATAAGTTTCACAGGTCTGATCTCAACACAAAAAGCAAAAAATTATCTTTCCGATTCTTAATGTTAATAAGGCCAAATAAATCATTAACTTTCAGCTCAGGCTTAAAATTATTATCAAAGAGTATTGGGTGAAAAATACATATGGACGGTTCGCCAGAAGTCGCGTCTCGGGTATTACGCTATCTGTCTCTAATTTACATCTGAATGACAATAGGTACATAATTTAGTAAACATCGTAGCGGTAAAAGCAAAACAAAACAGACGTAGAGTGTCTCGTGTTTGTGTTAATCACATGTTACGTGTGTCCCGTCCCTTAACTCGGCGCGGCGGCGGCTCCTGGCGTCGGCAGTGCCTGTCTCGACGACCATTGACTATTTACACAAAAAGCTAAAATGTACAGCATTGTTAGATGCGGAAATTCGACCAAATAAACTACTGAGTTAAGTCTTACTGAGTCCACTTGCATATGTTTGTTAGAGTGTGCGCTTGGTTCTGTACACGCGGCAGCGGCGGTCCGAGCGCCGCGCGGTTCGGCGCACGCGAAGTCTCCACGGAAGTTATGCGGTAACCGCTACGATTGTGTTAAGCGATCAATGTAATGATATTACGCTTGTCAACTTTGTAACCGATACCTACAATAGTAGTTTTCACCCGATCTCATTGTGGTATAGAGTTGGAACAAAGAAACACTACATTAATGGATTAAAGTGCGCGACGCGGGCTCGCTGCCTGTATCTATGTCTTACTTTTGACGACTAGTTTTGCCGAGGTCTCGACCTGGCCCGCGGCGGTGGTCGCCCGGCAAGTGAAGGTTCCGGTGTCCTCCTCGTACGTGTTACCGATCAGCAGCACGGCGTTGTTGCCCTCGTGGATCATCTGGAAACGCGAGGAACCGTTTTTATTGACTGAATTGGATGTTATAAAGATGCGCCATTTTTCTAGAGGATTTGGTCGTCTATGTGTTGCTGATCAAGAATCGAGAAACTAAATGAACGTCGTGAGACTCAATTAAATACTGATCTTAACTGAGTTTAACTCAACATGTTACGGGGTTAGCTCTTGATTCTTGGTGAATGATTTTTGATGATATTTTCTGCATGTTTTCTACTCAGAATAACGAGCTTATTCTATTGAAATGGGCGAAAACAAGTGTCCCAAAAATTCCGTGCAAATTTTGTAATTTCCTCTTTTGTTTGTGTTACTAATTGTATGGTAAATTGAAGAAAAAAAGTTAGGGACACTTTTTTCTGTTATGAATTAGATTAGAGCTCGTGGTCTTTAATAGAAATGTCATAAAATTAGCAGATAATGTAGATAGCAGATAAAATTTCAAGGAAAACCCACCTGAAAATCGGGAGTCTCAGGAATCAATGCCCCATCACGTAGCCATTGGATGGTGGGCTTCGTCTTGCCGGTAATAAGGGTCTTGAACTGCGCCGGTTGTCCTTCATTCACGAAGACGTCCTTCAGCTGCGTCAGGGTCGGCAGACTATCAGCTTGGTCTGGCTGCGTGACCTTGAGCTTCGCAGCGACGGTAACACGGCCACCGGAGTTGAATGCCACGCATTTGTAGTCCCCTTCGTCTTCTGGGAAAGCCTCAGATATGCGCAGGGAGTACTCATCAGTAGCTCTGGACATTTGGAAGTACTTTGACGGCTTGATCAGCTTATCTCCCTTGTACCATTGAATTGTGGGTGTTGGCTTTCCGACGATCTTGCAGCTGAATTCGATAGCTTGTCCTTCAGCTACTACTTTGTCTTTCAACGGTTCGATGACTTCGGGAGGAGAATTTGGGGCCTTGGTTTGAGGTTTAGGCTTCTCCTTAGTAGCTGGAGTGTTGACGTAGCATTCGGCGTCACATCTTGCCTCGCCAGCGCTGTTAATGGCTACGCATTCGTATTTGCCAGAGTCCTGAGGGTAGGCTTCAAGAATGAGAAGAGTGAACGTTCCATCTTCTTCCAGGATCTTGTTCCTGATGTCAGGTTGGACTTTCTTGCCATTCTTCAGCCAGTAGACATCTATCGGCTTCGTTCCGGTGACCTTGGTATCGAACCTGACCAATTGCCCGGCAGTCACGTTCACGTTTTGAGCAGTCAACGTGAAGCTAGGAGGAGTTACTCCTCCTCTTCCCTGCCTTCTGCGTTCCTCGACCACCAAGTTAGCACTGCACTTGGCGGTACCACCACGGTTCTCGGCGACAGCCGCGAACACAGCTGAATCTTCAATAAACACTCGACGGATTATGAGTACCGATTTAGTGCTGAACGTGTGAATTTGGAAGTCAGCAGAGTTCTTGATGGGGAAGTTCTCTCTGTACCATTTGATTGTAGGCAATGGATCGCCATCAAACTCAACCTCGAATCGAGCCTGTTCTTGCTCGAAGACTCTGCAAGGCTGCATCTTCTTCGTGAATACTGGCGGCTTGCTAGGCTTCACAGGTCCTTCTACGACCCTCTCGTGAGTTTGAGCCTTATGCTCGACCTCTGTAGTTTCAGTGGAAGTGATCTTGCGAGTTATTTCCGTATCGCCTACCACCTCTTTCTGGACTTGTTTCTGCTTAGCAACGTGAACTTCCTTGCCGTGAACCGTAGATTCAGATGGATCAGGAATCCTTGGCTTCTGAACAACCTTCTTCTGCACGACTTGCTTTTGTTCCGTGACTTGCTCAGTTTGTTCCCTGTAAAAATAAATTATTTTGTTAGGATCCAGATCGAGTTTGATTATGCTATCTGAGTTTTGTAAGATTTTTAATGCACTTATGAAAAATACTTACAAATTGTCTTGATACTTCTGTGCCATTCCCTTAGCAACAGAGCTGCTCACAACTTTCTCTCCAGGAATTGCGTATTGGTGGGTCGATTCCCGGAATCGGCTTTCCTTCACCACTTGTTCGTTCTCTAATTCCTGAAGTTTGTTGTAGTATTCTTCGCCCTTCTTCTTCTTCACGGATTGCTGCCATTCCGTCTCAGGTTCTTTGACAACCTTCGGCTTCAACTCAGGCCTGTGGTCAATGGTGCCCTGGCGTTGCTGTGTTTGCCTCTCTTCGAAGGTTTTCTCTAACTCAGTGTCAGTGCGTTGGTACTGTGTGGTCTCATCATACCAAGCTGCGCAGGATCAACAAATAAGATTAGTATCATTTTTGAAAATAGCAAAAAAACTGAACCTCAAAACATACCTCTGACAGAATCCGATGATAAGCCGGTAGAAGCAGGTGGTTTAGCTGCACTCTCTTTTTTGGGCAGAAAGGGAGGGCATAGGGAAGCCAAGGGGTTTTATTTGTGCTTAAGCGGTCTGTTGGTGTGTGCGTGAGTGGATGTGTGTTAAAGCGGCTGAGTATACATAAGCTACAGTATATTTTACTCGAAATATTTGTAGTAGTAATTAAAAAGAACGTAAGCAGAATATTCTCATGTGATATCCCTATGTAATTGTGTTATACTCACGTCGTGGTGCGTTCTTGAGGACGCCTCTGTAGTCATCGTGTCTTGGGATGACCTTCAGTTCGGTGGATGCTACGGCTTCGCCAACCGAGCTTCGGGCGATCACTTCGATCTTTCCGGTATCGTATTGACGGGTCTTGGGAATATCGAAGTGGTACATGCCGTCGTATGTCAGCTTGTATCTGGATCCCTACAATGAAACGGTGCAAAGGATTAGTAATACCAATTGATTAACATCTTCAATACACTAGTTAGTTGTAGCTTACGTTAACAATGGTGTTGCCGTTGATCAGCCACATGACCCTCGGTTTGGGGTGGCCTGTGACGCGGCAGCAGAAGCGTGCCCATTCGCCTTCCTCTACCGTAACCGGTTCTGGACGGCTGACAAACACAGGTGGTGAGCGAGCCTTCGCCTCCTCGACGGCCTGCTCTGGCACCCTGAACAAATAAACATAAAATTACAATTCTACGCGTCTTCAAACATCGTTCACTACTTAGCAACTTAGATAGGTAAGGCCAAAGTTTCATCTTTTCTTTACGTATAGCATTTCAAACACAATGTTAAAAAGCCAAGGCACATAAGTGTTAGGGGTCATAAATCTCTCCTGTGGAGGCTGTGGACACAAACTCATCACTTAGCTTGCTATCATAAGGTTTTGACTTATTGTGTAGCTAAGGAGTTCTCATAAATACATGTAATCGTTCCTACTGTAATTACAAATTAAAAAGCTTTTACTTTTGTCAAGTCCACACAAGAGTCTTCTATTTTTGACTAGGTGTTTGATCAAGAACTCTTACATTTGCCACGAGGCTTCCATCTCCCTGATCTTCTCAATACTCTTCATATGCTTCGGCAGTTGGGAGTCGTACACGATGCCAGGCTTGCCAGCGGTCTTGATGATCGCTCGGGTCTCATCCATGCCGTAAAGGTTAGTAGCGCGGCAGACATATTCGCCGCTGTCCTCAGGGTACACCCAGCCGAAGTTCATCGCGACGTAACCGAAGTCGTAGATGGGTGTGAAGCGATTTTCTGAGAAAATACGATCAAGGTTAGATACCATTTGCAGTGGATCAAAAGTATGCTATTGTGGGTACGGTTAAGATACTAACTGTGCAGTAATGGTTTGCCATTGAAGAACCATTCAACCTTCATGTTAGGGTCCCCAACAGGTGCCAATTGGCATTCAAACTTGGTAGTTTCCATCTCCACCAATGTGGTCTGGCTTTGAATCTGAGTCACAAATCGCGGAGGTTGCTTCTTGTCAACGTCATACAAGTCGTCTTCAGTCAAGAATATCTCGGATGTGTACTTCTTGATGGTTGCCTCCATTTGAGTCAGCGCTTCCGATTTCTTCATGCCGCGAGGTACTTGGTTCTGCAGAATGATGTCAGGCAGCTCTGAAATTTAAGGCGCGTCATCAGAAACAGAGTTTATCATATGATAAACGGATTAAATGTAGATTTATTTATCTGACTTACGTTTGCATGACACGGTGCCCTTGGTAAAGTCTTCGCCGAAATCGTTAACAGCACGGCACATGTACTCTCCAGAGTCTTCCGAGTAAACGTACAGGATGTCAAGGGACACGAATCCCATGTCGTACACTGTACGGTATCTGTGGCCGCTCGGAAGCAATTTACCATTGCGGTACCACTCGATACGAAGCTTAGGATCTTCCTTGGGTTCAACGCGGCATTCGAAGCGAACTCCCTCAGACTCCTCCACGGTGTGCGATTGGATTTGTGTAATGAATCGCGGTGGGGAGGCAACGACGGGCTCATCTTTAGGAGCATCGCTTACGCGTCCCCTTTCGAGCTCCTTGATCTTCTCACCGCTCATTCCTTGCGGTAACTGTGACTCGAGAACAATATCACGTTTCGTGCTGCATGTAATTCTAGCAGTGGTGGTAGCGGAGCCCCACCTGTTAGTAGCGCGGCAGGTATACTCCCCAGCGTCACGGGCGTAGATGTAATCAATGTCTAAAGCGATAAAGCCGAAGTCATTGAGCATGTGTACGCGGGAACCAGTGGCGAAAGGCCTGCCGTTCTGGAACCAGTCGATCCTCATTGTCGGATCGCCGACAGGCTCGACGCGGCAATCGAAGTGGATCGGTCCACCTTCGGGAACATCGATGTTGTCCTTGATGTCCACAACAAACTTCGGTGGGTTCGGTTTCTCGTCTTCGCTCATGATTTCCTCTCGCTTGTGCAAGGTTTCTTCCAGTTTCTGAATGCTTTCGGTTCCTGATTTGAAGTGAGACGGCAATTGGGGCTCAAGGATGATGCCTTGCCTGCCCTTCACTTGAAGCTTGCACGAGACCGTAGCTTCGCCGTGACGGTTTGTTGCCTTGCAAGTGTACAAGCCTGCGTCTCTCTGGTAAACGCCGCCGATCTCCAAAATGACGAAACCGAAATCGTTGATAGTCTTCACTCTAGATCCTGTGAGTAGTGGTTTGCCGTTATGGTACCATTCTACGCGCATGCTTGAGTCGTTAACGGGCACCAAGCGACATTCGAAATGAGCTGAAGAGTTTTCAGACAAAATGAGATCAGAAGGAGTAGTAATGAATTCTGGCGGGCTGCCACTTTCGACTTCAGGCGTCATAGAATCGACGGTGCCAGTGTAGCCTTCAAGAACAGCGATCTTGTCGATGGTTCCTTCCATGCCCTTAGGCAACTGTGATTCAAGGATGATATTGCGTTTGCCTTGCACTTTCATGGTAGCTGTGGTAACTGCTTCGCCATAGTTGTTGTACGCTCTGCATAAGTATTCACCAGAGTCCTCAGGGTAAGTGGGTGAAATTTCAAGGATCACGAATCCAAAGTCGCAGAATGTCCTGAACCTTGATCCAGCCTTGAGGGACTTGCCGTTCCAGTACCACTCCACCTGGCGAAAGAGTTGTATTGTTATAGAAAATGTCAATGTCTGGAGATATCATATCGTCTGATTCACAAAAAATAGACTTTCAGGAAAATAACTTACCTTAAGATTAGGATCGTCAGTCGGTGTGAGACGAGCTTCAAAGTGAGCGTTTTCACCTTCCCTCAGGTTGTCAATGTTAGACAAAGGAACAGTGAAGACGGGAGCCTTTCCTCTTTCTTCCTGAACATTGGTATCTTTCCTGCGTATCATCGAATCTTCCAATGTTTGTAACTTTTCTAAGCCACCTTCCATGCCCTGTAGAGAAAAGTTTTGAGTTAGATACTTACAAAAAAGGGCTTAATAAATTGACAACTATCTAGTAATTCGTGAAACTCACCCGCGGGAGTTGCGAGTCCAGGATCAAATTCTCCTTTGATGTGCACTTGAGTGTGGCCTTGGTGGAGTCACGGCCTAATTTGTTAGTCGCAATGCACTCGTACACACCAGAGTTTTCTTCGTAGCAGTATAATATATCCAATATGACGATGCCAAAGTCATGGAATGTTCTGTACCTGTGTCCATGAGGTAATTTTTTGCCGTTGTAGAACCATTCAACCTTAAGGTCAGGATCGTCTACCGGCACCAGTCTCGCTTCAAAGTGAGCGCTCTGTCCTTCTACCAATTTAGTTACGTCCTGAATCTGTGTAAGGAACTTGGGTGGCTCAGCTGACGGAGTGGACGGCGCTTGTTGCTGTCCACCGTGCAGACTTTCCAGCTCCCTGATCTTCGCAAGAGAATCCGGTTGCAGACTCTCTAGATAGACTCCACTCCTACCATAGCAGGAAATTGTAGCTTTGGTGAAGTCTTCACCGTACTTGTTGTATGCGCGGCAAACGTACTCGCCCGAGTCGTGGTTCTGGGTGTACGCTATGTCCATGACAACGAAACCGAAGTCCGAAACAGTTTTGATCCTCGTAGAGTGGCGCAGATGTACACCATTGTGGTACCATTCGATCTTCATGTCAGGGTCATCGACCGGGACCACCGTACATTCAAAGTGAGCAGACTGACCGTCCTTAAGACCTTCCACGTTCTGAATGTGAGTAGTGAATCGTGGTTTCTGTCCCTTGCTCTTGTCAACGCAATCCAGTTTGACACTTATCTCGGCCTGTCCCCACTTGTTGGTCGCGCGGCACGAGTACACTCCAGAATCGGTGGTCTTCGTACCGAGAATTTCAAGAACAACCATTCCAAATGCGTAGACGGTACGAATACGGTGACTAGCTTCAATTGTTTTGCCATTATAGAACCATTCGATTACCATGCTTTGGTCACCTGTTGGGATCAAGGAAGCCTCGTAGTGAGCAATTTGTCCTTCACTAATATCGAGGATATCTTGGAACACTGTCGTAAATTCAGGGGCCCTTCCTGTGTCATCGTCTGGCTTTTGGCCAGGGTCCCTTCGGAGTGAGTCCTCAAGGTTCTGAATCTTTTCAAGACCTTCAGTTCCCTTTGGATGTTGAGTGCCTTCAATGAGGTTAGCCTTGCTGGTGCAATACACGGTGGAGGAAGTAAACGCTTCACCTTTCCTGTTATAAGCCTTGCATGTGTAAATTCCGCTGTCTCTCTCATACACACTGGTTAAATCCAACGTCACAAAGCCAAAGTCGCTTGTGAGCTTGAAGCGTGAGCCTTGCTCGAGTACTTTACCATTGAAGTACCATTCGATCTTCAGATTAGGATCGTTCTTTGGCTCAACTTGGCCTTCGAGGTGAAGCGACTGACCTTCGACTAATTGATGTTCAGCAGCGACAGGCACGATCCATTCTGGTTTTGGATAATCAGCATCAGGAACAGAACTCCTTCTGCCCTTGGAAAGCCTAGCTTCTTCGGCTTGTTCCACTGCCTCCAAGCCAGACTTGCCTTGAGGATGTTGAGTATCCAAGTAGATGTGTTTATCTCCAGTACACCTCAAGGAGCCAGATGTGGTAGCTGATCCCTTGCTGTTAGTAGCTTTGCATGTGTAGATGCCAGAATCTTCTTCGTACGTATGTGTGACGTCCAACGAGACGTAGCTGAAGTCGTGGGTGGATTTGTACCTCGTACCAGAAGGAAGAGGCTTGTTGTTGAAGAACCATTCGATCTTCAAAGTAGGATCCCTCGATGGTTCGACGTTGCATTCGAAGTGTATGTTGTCGCCTTCTTTGCAGATGATGTTGTTCAAGTGCGAAATGAACACCGGGATCTCGTAGATTGGCTCAGGAGATTCGGGTTTGGCTGCCTTAGGTTGCTCCAAAGCGCCGATCCTGTCCAACGATTCAGGATGCAGAGACTCTCCAAGCAGCCAGTGACGGTCCTCAATCTTAATGGAAGCAGTCGAAACAGCTTCTCCCATCAAGTTGGTCGCTTTGCAGGTGTAAATACCAGAGTCATCGATTCTTATTCCGTTGATGGAGAGCGTTACTAAACCGAAGTCGAATGTGCTCTTTATCCTTGATCCGGTGGTCAAAGATATGCCGTTCTTGAACCACTCGATCCTCAAGTTGGGATCGGTGCGCGGCTCAACCTGCGCTTCGAGGTATACGTGTTGACCTTCGACGAGCTTGTCGAAGCTCTTCAAGTGTGTGGTGAAGATAGGCGCCTGCTGCACTCCGGAGTCGATAAACATCTCCGGGACCTTGTTCATCGCAGCTTCCTTCAGTTGGATCTGTTCCCAAGACTCCGGCCTCATGGCTTGGTCGACAATGGTAGACTTTGTCTTGACTTTGAGCGATGTTGAAGACACGGTGCTACCCGCTCTGTTGATCGCTTTGCACATGTAAAGGCCGGCATCCTGAGCCACGACTGAGTTTATGTCTAAGGTGACAAATCCAAAGTCGTGCGTCGTGCGGAATCTGGATCCTGTGGATACAAAAAAATCGTTAAAAACTGATAAATTAGTAAATTTCCATTGTAGCCCTTGTGTTTAAAAAAATATTTACCCATTTTTAGTTCTACACCGTTGATGTACCACTCGAAGCGGAGGCTTGGGTCACCAACTGGGACCACGCGAGCCTCGTAGTGGGCGTGCTGTCCTTCCCACAGCTCAGATGGACCGGTGAGCACTTGCGTGAAGATTGGCTTTTCGAATTCTCTGTCAGGCTCGTCCGCCCTCCTGGGTGTAGTTTCTTCAAGACGTTGAATCTTCTTCATTCCTTCGGGGTGTTGAGTTTCCATCTGAATGGCTGCCTTAGCTGTAAGGGAAAAGGTTAGTTATAATTTTGGAATGTCATTTATGAAATGCGATTTCAATAAATGATCAAACAAATGTTTTGTACTAACTTTTTATTTTCATCGCAGCTGTTGTGACTGCCTCTCCCAACAGGTTAGAGGCTCTGCACATGTAGACACCCTCGTCTTCATCCCGCACGTGCGTGATAGACATCGACACGTATCCAAAGTCATGGGTCTTTGTGATTCTCGAGCTGTCTTCGATGAGCTTCTCGTTTCTGAACCATTCGACTTTAAGGGTTGGATCTCCAACCGGGATAAGTCTGCAGTCAAAGTGCGCAGTTTGTCCCTCTTGGATGTGGTCGATATTCTGAAGCGGCTGAGTAAAGACGGGTCTTTGCCTTGTCACTGGTTCTGGCACTTCAGGCCGCTTGAACGGCTCCACAGATTCTAATTCCCGGATCTTGTCAAGACCCTCGGGGCGCTGTGATTCCAATATAATACTACCTTTTGCGGTTACTGTCATGGATATGGCTGACGTGCAATGTCCTAAAGCGTTAATCGCCTTCACGGAGTACTCTCCCGCGTCTTCTGCTACGCAGTGCTGGATATCCAAAGACACGTAACCAAAATCAAAAGTGATATGGAACCGTGAGGCAGATTGCAGGGCTTTGCCGTTGTGGTAGAATTCAATGCGTAAGTTGGGATCATGAACCGGTTCAACTTGGCATTCGAAGTGAGCGGTCTGTCCCTCGAATACGTGTGTAGTCCCCCTAAGTTCAGTAACGAACCTAGGAGCAGTGATTTTGGGTTCTTCAATTTCCATCCTAGTGTGGTGGCCTTGCGCTTCCAGCTGTCTAATCTTTTCAAGGCCATTGGGATGCTGAGTATCCAAAATAACACTTCTGTGCCCTAAAATTAAAATCAATTATTTACCGTCTGTGCCAAAATGACAAGATACTTAGGTAATGAAATGGTGATTTAAGAAATAACCCCAAGCATAAATAATCATAGTGAATATTACAAATTTACATGTGTGATCAATATAATCATAAAAAAAAATGTAAGCATAAATATTCATACCTGCAACCTTCATTGTGCAAGTGTTAACTGCTTCACCTAGCTTGTTGGTGGCTTTGCACATGTAAGTGCCAGTGTCCTCAGAGTAAGTATAGAGAATATCTAAAGCGACATAGCCGAAGTCATGAGTTGTTCTGTATCTATGACCAGCACGAATTTTGCTACCGTTAAGGAACCACTCGATTTTCAAATCGGGGTCATTGATAGGCTCTACTCGGCACTCAAAGTGAGCGCGGTCCCCTTCCTTTAGATTTTCAAGACTAGTTAGTGCAGTAAGGAAGACCGGCCGTTGGCCAGGCGAATCCACCTCGACTGCCTTCGGTCTTTCGAACTTTTCAAGTTCCTGTATTTTTTTCAACCTTTGCTCATCCAAGGTATCAAGGTAAAGCCCAGCTTTAGCTAGAAAGAAGAGATTTTAGTGAGCAGTGTATAGAATAAAGCTTGAAAAAAGAAGATTTGTCTCTACAAGAAGTTTCGTTACTTACCATCAACTTTCACGGAGCTCGTGGTTACTGCTTCGCCGACGGCATTGGTAGCCTTGCACATGTAAGTGCCCGTGTCTTCGGAGTAAGCATAGAGAACGTCTAGTGCTACATAACCGAAGTCGTAAGTGGTTTTGAATCTGTGGCCTTGGGCAACCGGCCTTCCGTTGCAGTACCATTCTACGCGCATTGTAGGATCGTTGACTGGAGTAAGCGTAGCCTCCAGATGGACGGGATGGCCTTCAGCCACGTGCGTATTCTTCAAAGGTTTTCCGAACTGAGGCTTCTCAGCTACGAAGCTCTCGTCGCGGACGATGCGTCTGTTCCTGCTGTCGTCCTCGAGGTATTGGATCTTTTCTAGCGCACTCTCGTGCTGGGTGTCTCTGATGATCGATTCCTTGGCTATAAATTGAATGTACAATTGTTAGAATGAATATCAACTATCGATTAATGTAGAATTAACTCAAGAATGTTACTTACATTGCACGTTCAGTTTAATTGACGAAGTTGCTTGACCCAAGTTGTTGATGACCTTGCAAGTATACTCGCCGGAGTCTTCGCCATAAACTTGAAGAATGTCAAGAGCAGCGAAACCGAAATCGTACGCAGTGCGGTACCTGTGACCGCTCTGCAGCACTTTCCCGTTGAAGTACCACTCCACACGCATATTAGGATCTGGGTACGGTTCAATTCTACATTCATAATGAGCACTCTGGCTTTCAACCAACTTTGATGGGCCGTTCAGTTGAGTGACGAATCTAGGAGCCTGGTTGATGGCGATGTCAATATCTTCCCTGCGCTGATGGCGAGACGAGTCTTCCAGCTGTTGAATCTTCTCAAGAGCACTCTCGTGCTGCGACTCGAGTTGAAGCGATGCCTTAGCTGTAGAATTAAATAACGTGAATTGAAATTATTGCCAACAATGATCATAGATCTACCAGAGTACGTTCAAAGAACCACAATACTTACACTGCACGAATAATGTGGACGAGGTCACTGCTTCTCCTTGCTCGTTAATGGCACGGCATGTGTAGGTTCCAGAGTCTTCAGGATTGACGTACTTCATGTTGAGAGCCACGTATCCGAAGTCGTGCATGGTTGTTAAACGGTTAGCTGAAAGAGAGGAAAATTTTCAGAAAATGTTCCTTAGCAAAATAGTTAAGGACTCGATTTAGTGTTACTTACAAGCTTCAATAGGCACTCCGTTGCGCAGCCATTCTACGCGAAGTTTCGGATCGCCGACGGGAATGAGGCGGGCTTCAAAGTGAACAGCTTGGTTTTCAGCTACCTTAATATCCTTCATGGGCATCGTGAACACAGGCGCCTGTGTTATGAACTCATCCTGAGCGCTGTGTCTCTGGTACCTGGATGTATCTTCCAGCTGGTTCAGCCTATTAAGCGCTCCCTCATGCTGAGACTCTAAATAGATCGATTTCTTGGAGTGAACAACAGCAATACCAGAGGTAACGGCTTCGCCGAGCGCGTTAATAGCTCTGCATGTGTAAGTTCCAGAGTCCTCTGGCAGGCAAGACATGATGTCGAGGGCAACGAAACCGAAGTTGTTGGTCTCTGTGAATCTAGAACCACTCTTAAGAGGTCGGTTGTTGTGGTACCATTCTACCTTCATGGTTGGGTCGGACACAGGAATCAACCTGCATTCAAAGTGAGCGCGCTGGCCTTCCTTAATCTCAATATTCTTCAATGATGTTGTGAATATCGGTGCTTGGGTAGTGATCTCGTCCATCATGTCAGTTCTGTGATACCTGGTTCGGTCTTCTAGGTGCTGAATTTGCTCCAAACCAGCCTCGTTCTGTGTACCTCTAATGATATCTGCAGTTCCTCGGCAGGATAGTCTGCAGCTGACTTCGTCGGTGCCTACGTGGTTAATGGCTCTGCAAGTGTATATTCCAGAGTCCTCTGCAATCAAATCAATGATATCTAGCGCCACGTATCCAAAGTCATGAATAGGTCTGAACCTATGGCCAATGGTCACAGGCTGGCCGTTCTTGAACCATTCTACCTTTAAGTTGGGGTCCGTTACTGGTTCCAACTTACACTCGAAGTGTACGTGGTGACCTTCAACCACATTTTCAATTGATTTCGGCTTTGTTACGAACTGTGGCTTGATGTTAATGGTTTCATCAACCACCTCAGACTTCTTGTAACGAGAGGCATCCTCAAGATACTGAATTTTCTCGAGACCTGATGGGTGTTGAGATTCGAAATACAGGTCTTTCTTTGCAATGACGCGAAGCGCGCATGAAGTTACGGCCTCGCCGAGTTGATTCGTCGCTTGGCAAGTGTAAACGCCAGAATCTTCTGGGTAAACGCTCAAGAGATCAAGTGCGACGTAGTCGAATTCATAGGCTGGTCTAAACCTGTGGCCAGTCTTTATTGGCCTGCCGTTGCAGAACCAATCAACCCTCATGGTCGGATCACCGACTGGTTGCAATCTACATTCTAAATGTACATTTGTGCCCTCAACTGTCTCCACGTTGTGCAAGGCCCTTGAGAATTGAGGCGCCTGCATGACAGTGATGTCTTCTTGAACTTGTCTCGACCTGCGCGCCGCATCTTCAAGCATCTGAATCTGCTCAACGGCCTGTTCGTTCTGTGTGTCGGTGACGATGTCTGAACGTTCAATGACACGCACCATAGCTGAGGTGTGCGCTGAGCCCAAATGATTAACAGCTCGCGCTGTGTATTCTCCAGAATCAATGGACGTTGCGTGGATAATGTCAAGCGCCACGAAACCGAAGTCGTAATAAGTCCTGAACCTGGAACCAACGGTCACTGTTCTGCCGTTGTGGAACCATTCCACTCTCATGGTCGGGTCGCCCATGGGTTCCAGTCTGCATTCGAGATGGATGTTCTTGCCCTCGGATACCGGTTTGGGATCCGATAGTGGCTGTACGAAGACGGGCTTCGACTTGGAAATCTCTTCAATTTGGTACATGGGCTCCACAAACTTGGAGTCTTCCAGATGACGCGTCTTCTCGTAAAGACCTCGGTGAATGCTGGATGTATCGATGCTTGAGCGTGCTGCAATAAATAAAAATCCTTAATTTATGAACTCTGGACGAGGAGGGAGCGATATTTTTTTTACTCTACATCTTTTGTGACAAATTGAACAATTGTTATGTTGTATCTACTTAGACTCACGAACCCTATCCATTCCAATAGGAAAAAACCGGCCAAGTGCGAGTCGGACTCTCGCACTGAGGGTTCCATACAAACCGATTACAACGCCATCTAGTGACAGATTTTCGAACTAATGATAAATTATATTTTTATTTATTAAAAAAAAAACTACTTGGTAGATTTTGTTCAAACCAATTTTCGTTGATAGTTTTTATAGTAATGTACATCATATACTTTTTTTAGATTCATCATTCTTTTATTTTAGAAGTTAGAGGGGGGGGACACAACTTTTTCAACTTTGGAAGCATCTGTCGCGCAAACTATTCACTTTAGAAAAGTATGATGTTAGAAACCTCAATATCATTTTTGAAGAACTATCCATAGATACCCCACACGTATGGGTTTGATGAAAAATTTTTTTTTGAGTTTCAGTTCCATGTATGGGGAACCCTAAAAAAATATTGCTTTTTTTAAAATTTTATGTCACAATCTTAATGCGGTTCACAAAACACATCTACTCACCAAGTTTTATTAGTATAGTCCTTATAGTTTCGGAAAAAAGTGGCTGTGACATACGGACGGACGGACGGACAGACAGACAGACAGACAGACAGACAGACAGACAGGGTTCCGTTTTTTGCCATTTGGCTACGGAACCCTAAAAACGTTATTCTGAACAGAAATAGCGCAATCAGAAATTACCAGTGTCAAAAAAAAGAGAAAAAAAGTCAATTAAGTGAATTGATGATACGAACAGTAAAAAGATATGATCCAAAGTCATCATCATAAAAAGTAATAAAATATTTTCTATACTTACTTTCCACAACCATGGATGTGCTCAACTGAGCTTCGCCAGCAGCGTTGCGCGCTACGACGGTGTATGTTCCAGAATCCTCTGCGCGAACACTGGCAATGTCCAGTGCGACATATCCGAAATCGTGGTAGGTCTGAGTGCGGTTAGCTTGTTTGATTTGCTTTCCATTGAAATACCATTCCACTGTCATTGTCAGATCACTCTGCGGCTCTACTCTAGCTTCAAAGTGAGCGCTTTGGCCTTCTACAATCTTATTGGTACCCTTCAGTGGCCCAAGGAAGCGGGGCTTCTGTGTCACCCTCACTTCCTCCTCAGATCGCCTCATGTACCTGCTCGAGTCTTCTAAGTGTTGGATCTTCTCTAGACCACCTGGGTGCTGGGATTCGGCAATAATATCCTTCTTAGTCACGATTGTTAAGTGAGCATTAGTAGTCGCCTGTCCGAGAGCGTTGTAAGCTCGGCAGGTGTAATGTCCTGCGTCATGCACGGTCACTGATTTGATGGTCAGTGCCACGTATCCAAAGTTAAAGAACGTAGTTATTCTAGAACTAGCTTCTACTGGACGTCCATCTTTCAACCACTCTACCTTTAAGGTAGAGTCGCCCACCGGCTCCAGGCGAGCCTCGAAGTGAGCGAATCCACCTTCTTTAACATTGATTTGATCCTTGATCGGAGTTTTGAATTCTGGTTTCTGAGTGCTTTCTGGTGCTTCCTGGTAATATTTAACATGCTGTTGCTGTTGGTATGCTTCTAACTGTTCAGTTTTTTCTATGTATCGCCGTTGTTCTGGTATGCCGAGATCTGCCGTGACTGTGCTCCTGGCCGCGACCCTGATGGAAGCGGTGCTGATGGCCTCTCCGAGCTTGTTCACAGCTCTCACTGTGTACGAACCTGCATCTTCAGCCCGTAGGTGCAAGATGTTAAGGGAGACGTAACCGAAGTTGAAGATTGACGTGATTCGCGAGCTGGCTGTGATCGCCCGGCCATCCTTGTACCACTCCACTCTCATGTGTGGGTCGCTAACAGGAGTAATTTGAGCCTCAAAATGCGCGTTCCTGCCTTCTTGGAGTTCACCAAGTTCTTGCAAAGGCCTTATGAATTGAGGTCTCTGTGAGATGTTTTCTTCGATAGACTCTTGGTGTTGGTACCTCGAGTAATCCTCTAGCTGCTGGATGTACTGCAGACTTTCAGGGTGCTGACTAGTCCTCTCAATAGTTGCGCGTGGTGTCACCTGCAACATGGCTTTGGTCTCAGCAACACCAGTCGCACTGACAGCTCGGCATGTGTATTCTCCACTGTCCTGAATGTTCAGGCTGAGCATATCCAACGAAATGTAACCAAATCTGAATATGGACGTAAATCTTGAACCTGAAACCAAAATATTCTAAGTCAGAAATATTAAACATAGTGTTTTCTTCAGATAAGGTCAACTATACTCATTATATAAAGTTAGCCAAATAATACAAAAAAGTTTGCTGGGAATACGTACTTGCTTCAATACTTTGTCCATTCCTCAACCATTCAATCTTCATCGTTGGGTCGCCGACCGGTTCTATCCTCGTTTCAAAGTGAATCTTGCCACCTTCCATCTGCGACACACTCTTCAGTGGCACTATAAACTGTGGTGGAGGATAAACACGGTCTTCCTCGCCCGGAGGAACGTAGGGTCGTGCCCTTTCCACGTGCCTCAAGTAAATAATCTCTGGACCAGGAGCGGGCCTGAAACAGTTAACGGTCAGTGATTTACTGTTAAAACGTGTACCATTAAATTGAAGTGGGATGGCAATACTCACTCTGGCTCGATTATTCTTGTTGGCCGGGGTAAGTGCAGACGCTTCTGCTCGGGCGGAGGCTCCTTGGGCACTTCCACGTAGAGCCTGGCCCGAGTGGCGGTGGAACCTGCGACGTTCTGGGCGGTGCACTGATACCATGCCGCATCCGACGCCTTGGCTCGCGGGATGTCCAGAGTCGAGGCCCCACCATCGGTATTGATTCGTAATTCTGGATTGGGTATAATCGGGACGCCGTCCTTCTGCCATGTGACTCGCGGTGTAGGCGTGCCGAGAGCCCGTGCATTCAGCACCACAGGCTCGCCTTCGCGCACGCTCAGCGTGCTGAAGCGCTCGACGAACTTGGGAGCTACCACTTGCTCCTTCTCAATGACGTTCAGTCGGCACTGGAACGATATCTCGCCGGACTTGTTCCGGGCGACACACGTTACTACACCGCTGTCACTACGGTCGACGTTTGTAATCATAAGCGCATGATTACCAGACTCGTTTACTAAAATCTTATGATTATAATCGTCTCGGATCTGTCTGTCGTTAATGAACCACGTGACTTCTGGGTATGGTCTGCCTGTGACGCGGCAATCGAATCGCGTCAGTTTACCTTCTGTAACATCGCGATCTTGGCAGACCTTTACAAATTGCGGAGCGAGAGCTTTTTCACTTATTTCTACTCTTTCTTCAGTCTCTGTTTGCTGAGTATCCATTATGTACTGGGACCTCTGATCCTGCACGTATGTTTCCTGAGGTGACTCTACAGCGAGATAAGCTGACGTAACGATGCATCCGTTGGGATTTTCAGCCAACAGTGTGTAGTGGCCCGAATCAGACTTTTGTGTATTCCTAACTCTAAGTGTGGTTTGGTTCTGTGTCGTTACGATTTCGTGCTTATTCGAGTTAACCAACCTCTGTCCGTTCTTGAACCATGTGACCCGCGGTCTGGGGTTGCCTGACAGCTGCACATGGAACTGCGCATCAGCGCCCTCCTGAAGTTTCGAATTTCTGGGCTTCTGCGCAATCTTGGGCGGTGCAACAGCACCGAGAGATCTATCGATTTCGGTACTGACCTGGATGTCAGTTTCACCCACGTACCTCCTCGTGATGGTTTCACGGAAGGATACTTCGCGCAGGAGTCTGTACTCGAAGGTGTCGACTTTGAAGTCTTCGGACGAGGAGTGGTCGGTGCCGTTGGTGTAGGCGACCTTCTGAGTCTGTCGGGACTGTTCGGATGAGAATCCCTGGGTGCCATAGGATTTGTGTTCGACGCTCTCGCTGACGTGCCGGTAGCTCTGCTGCTGGGAGGCCTGCTGGGCGGGCACGGCGACACCCTCCGGTTGGATGTAGACGGAGCAGATAGCTTCGCCGTACTGGTTGCGCGCCGTGCAGGTGTACTCGCCTTCATCACCAGGCCCTATCTGCTTGATGAGCAGCGACACGTCACCTGTCTGCTCGTTGTAGCTCATACTATACTTATTACATTCTACCAGTGGTGCTTTCTTTCTCGTCCACGAAACGACGGGCGTCGGGTTGCCCCTGAGTTTCCCTTCGAATTTCGCATTGCCGCCTTGCGCAAACCTCGCGTTTTTGAAGATTTGCTCGAATATCGGCGGCGAGGGCTCGCCGGGCCTGCCCGCTGTGATGGCCAACCGGTCCCCAGAGCTCTCCACTGAAACAATAAAAAAAAACGTTTTTACTCGTTGCCAAAAAAATTTTTTTTTATTCTTCGCTAGGCAATTGAAATGGCTTAACAGAGCGTAATAGCGTTTTAATATATAGTACTTTACACGGAATATGTTATAGAAATTTCGCTGTCAGCAGTAAAATGGTATTGCGTTCACGATCAAGATTTGATTGCACAACTAAGAATTTTTTAATTGCGAACTGGCATGCGCTTCGAACAATATCGACTAAGTAATTCCTTCTAATCATTAAAGAATCTCATGGTAAACGAAACGTGACGACGTATGTACTGGCTTGTTTCTAAAGTACCTAAGTATCTTACGAATTCTCGTGCCTCTGCATTTGACCGGCATTGTCAAATAAATCCGACGTTTTAATTGCCGAATCGTTGTCAAGTTGCCAAGGGATCTGCCATGAGTTACGTCAGGGAGTACAGTCCAGCGAGCGGTGTTATTCTAACAAAAAGCGAAGAAGAGTACTGCGTCTATCTCTCAAAAATTCCAATAATATACGACAGCAAATTCTGACACCTCGCCGTTGCGTTGAGTTTAATTCGTCAAGTTTTACAATCAGAATTGAAATTACAAGTCATATCGATTAGTATTTTAGCGTAGTACAGTAGTTTTCCTATGTGGTGCCGGGATCGAAATAACACCTCTCTTCTTTTGGATGTCGTAAGAGGCGACTAAGGAAATACGTACAGGCATGGTTGCAACCTGTCTCTTATACCTCTTCATCTGTTATAAACCTAAAAAAAATAAGCTACAAGTGATGATCATAATTTTGTCTACGTCGCGTTTCGTGTGCTCTATCTACCCCATTTGGGAATGAACGTGATTGTTTGTATGTATCTCTAATTCAAAGCCTACATTTTTCGCAAATTACCATTGGCGCTTACGATTGTGTTATGATTCGAGTTGTTTCTTGCTGTTTGCGTCATTTGTTATTCTATGTATGTGTCACCGGAAAATAACACATTCCGTAAGTTTATAAATTTCCTAAAAATTTTCAGGAAACTTATAAACTTCCGTAAGATTCCAAAGGACAGACAAATTGTATTGTTTTACGGCTGCATTTCCGTAAAATAATCAATTTGCGTTAGGTTAGGTTAGGTTAGATTATGTTAATTTAGATCAGATTAGCTTTATTTATGTTAGATTAGGTTAGGTTAGATTATATTAAATTTTGCAAAAATGTGGGCGTAATAACATTTTTTGTCTCCCGTTTGGAATCTTACGAAAGTTTATAAACTTCCTAGGAAATTTATAAACTTACGGAATGTGTTATTTTCCGGTGACATATGCATCTCCACGTAAAATGTTGCCGGAGTAAGCCTCCTTAAGTGACCTCACAACTCAGGCTTTACCAAGACTTCCAGCCTTGCCAGCACACAACCCACATTGCGGTGCTTTCTATGTATCAAGACTAATGTGGCGAGAGCCGTTTTATGTGATCTTATTTCTTTTTTATTGCACCGGACGAGTGCTCTAGATAAATGCAATTTTAACGACTGCATTTGACGCGGGGCGTAGTGGTTTATTCTAAACGATGTTTATTAATGAATCTTACGTTTATCTACCTAAGTTCAAAACATACTCTGATACTTCATAGAGAGTTACAAAATTAACGCGGGAAATTAACCGCTGTTAATTTACTCATCAAGATCGGTGACATGGGTAAAGGGCGTGCCGCCATGCAACCACCAACAGAGATTGAATTTAGTGTTTAAAAATAATGTTTTATAAAATACTTCATTTTTTGTTGTTTGGTAAAAAACAAAGGTAAAAGGTTAAATTTTGACCTTTTTCATGAGGACGAGCCTTAAGACAATCAGCCTTAAAGTCATAAAATTAAATACATTAATAAGTCCAATACAGTTAAATAATGCACATTCCTTCGGCAGTATTCAGTATGCGTTGAAAACATTGACCCGCTTGCTATTCTGATTTTATTTCTGGCGTTTACAAATAAACAAATAGTTACTTGACATTTACCGACTGGCAACACAGTTATCCATAGACAACTGTGTTCCAAGTGTAAAAAAATCTCGAAATTTTCAAAATGGCCACAAATTAAAGTCGGGATGAAAATGACAATTTTCTAGTATTTCTCTGAAGAAAATACGATTGAAATTGTAATGTAAATGGGTCAGAGGGTTCCGCTCGGCGCCAGCGGCACGTGAGTCAGTGCCCGCGCGGGCGCTCGGCTATTTTCGTGCCGCCTCGTGTCTTATTACGATGGCCTTTTTGGTGGACCCACTCGTGTTACAAGTTCAAGATTTTTTTTTCTCCCGTCGATTGCTTATTTTTTTTTTGCAACTGACTTTCAAGTCCAAGCCCTGCTTCGTACGATTAAGTTTTTTCTTGATTAAAAAAAGGGATTAACTCTAAACTTAGCTGTAGTTAAACTGCATTGTAGTTTAAGGTAACCTATGTCACCCTACGATGCTTAATATGTTGATTGAGCCCTGTTTGATATGAGCGACCGTATCGACGAGAGCTCAATTTAAATTACACACTTGGGATAAAGAAATAGCAATGGTTCTTTCTCGGGACTCAGTCTCCATACTCATCCGATTTAGCGGTTGAAGCGTGACGGATAGGCAGAATGGGTAACTTTCGCTTTTATTATATTGTAGTAGAGATTTCAGCATCGCTGTCGTTCATCGACTGATTTCTGTTCACTCATTCTGCTGGGAGTTTGTAAAGTAATTAGTTCGAGAAATACGACGTGCGTCCAGTACATCGGTGATTTAGATAAAAAGATACAAACTAAACGCGTTTTGAAAAAAAAACGGAGGCAATTTAGAACTTTTTGTGAAGTCAAACGACTGTGAATAAATAATTATATTTTATAATCTATCACCTCAAAGCCGATGTTAATCGCTAATCAAATAATAACTATAATGTATATGAATCATTGAGCGGGATAACTACATAAATTCGATAAAAAATGGTTCGATGCTTTTTTGTCATGCAAATGCAAATATAGCTGCATTTTTATTACTATTCAAATGACGAAGTTTCCTGTTTTGGTACTAAACTTGTTTTTAATGTTTTAACATATGCACTCTTACATAAAAATAAATATATCCCTCCATACAGTTAGCTAGCAACCAATCCTTATTATACCTCTCAACTAATAGCTTAAAAGTTATGCTAGAAACTACGAAGCTTTGGTTTTTTCGATGTAGCGTCCCGTCTGCCTTGCCTATCACATTTTTGAATAAAAAAGTGATCGTGTTTTTTTTCTGTATATCATAGGAAAAGCATTAGACATCTGCAACGCCGGTGTATTGCAGATTAAAAGCCAACCCAGAGGCCTAAGGTGTACTGCCTCACATGACAATTAAGTATGCTAGTTTTTAACTAACTCGTGTAAAAATGTACCTATTTAGCCGTGTGGTGTCGGGGATAGAATAACACCTCTCCATCTCTTCCGTGAATGTCGTAAGAGGCGACTAAGTAAATAGGTAGTTTTATGGTTTTTTTTTGGCGACAGGCTAGCAACTCGTCACTGTTCTACCTCTTCCACCTTTGCAAACCTAAAACTATGCTAGAGTGGCTGCGAAGCGTGATGCAGTCATAATCATGGTTTTCTCTGTCACGTTTCGTGAGCTCTGCCTACCCCATTTGGGAACACAGGCGTGATTGTATGTATGTTTAATTAACCCGTGTATTTTTAAGTCTCGACTGTATTCGAATATTAAAAAGCCAACTAAGTTAAAGACGGTTTTAATATAACGGTATTATCAATGAAGTAAACAGCTATTATTGTCTTGTAGTATTTTTTGCAACGAACTCGACCAGAGACCGGTTCTCCATCAGCCTGGTCTGGTAAACCAAGCAAGGACAATGGAAACGCAACCCTCCTCCTTAGGGAGTAGGTTGCGTTTGGTAAATGCAACTGTGCTACCTAAGGCTTTATTACTATGGGGTTGTCAGGTATTCAGAGGCGCAAGAGTTCAAATGCCTCTATATTGTAAGGAGAGGAATGTTACGATTAGTGTTACGGGTTCTTTAAATAAAACTGTATTTCGTAAGGCTTACAAGTGAAATTACTATAAATAAGTCGACTAATGTCGTTTCATATCATTTTGTATCACATGACTAATATCATAAGTGTGAAAGTTTGTATGTGTGTCTGTTTGTGGCCATTTCACGGCGAAATTTGGTATGCAGGAAACTGAAACCCTGGATTAACACATAGACTACTTTTTATCCCAGAAAAATACTTACTTAGATCCCATGGGATTGCGATTAACTAACTCTACACAGACGGAGTTGTAAATAAAGATAATTTAGATTTTGGTTTGTTTGAAGTACCCAATAGCAGTGAAGTCTTAAATAATGACAAATGATTACGATGCCGGTGCCTACGAATAGTTAAAATTTTCATAATCACAGTCTGTCTTTCCAAGAAAGATTAATTTAGAGTTGCCTTAGCGATATTTGTCTATCGAGCCATATTTATCGAACAACGTCTTGAAAACAGCAATTCACAAGCGCATAAGCTGAAGAATATTTGTGCAGAAACCATAGAGGACAGACCAACTAGAGAAACAATGATGGCCACCCAGTTCCGCAAACCGTCAGTTTATTTCAACTTACAAACTGTCACAGAAACTGTAAAGAGCCAATAACCAAGAAAAAGCCACTGCGTTACAGGCGATTTTGGTCCGGCCAATAACAACACAGCGAACGCCGCCATAGTTTGGCGCACTGGCGGACTAACAGGGGGGCGGAAGGGGCGGTCCGCCCCGGGCCTCCGATCTTGGGGGGCCCCCAAATGCCGTCGCGTTTCTTAGATCAGAAACTAAACTAAAGATTGACAAAAAAAAACTGCAGTCATGTAGACTTTTTAAGCGGGATTTTTATTCTTTTAACTTCATTGAACGTGGTTTGAGTATGTAACTCCAGTTCCAGTCTGGTAGCTAAATATAACGATAATTTTTCGATAGGATAGGAACTTTTATTTTGCAAAGCTTTTCTGGTTGTTTTTGGTTAGATATCTCAGTTAAAATACAATTCATAGTGAATTTGACAAAGAGCTAGGTTCCCAAGAAATAACTAGGTATATACGGGTAGAAAACACCGACACGATTACGGATGTTGCTGCGAAATGGGGACTCCAGTAAATCGTAACCCTTTATTTCGCTTATTCTTCAATACAGAAGCAGAATGTGCCTTGGCGGGGCCCCATATAAAAAAAATGTTAGGGGGCCCTTAAGAAGGGTAAAGAAGAGTGGGTAGAGATTACTCACAGAAGAAAAATAAATAATCAAGATCGGGGCCCCCAAATTGATACGGCAGGGCAGTAGCTACGCCCTTGCTTAAATACTTCGTGCGGTATGACTACTAATGTAAAATTGGAAAATGTGTTGGTAGCCAATGAATAATGTCTTCTATCTAAAATGGGTCTAGTCCCTTGACATTAAAAAGGAGTCTTAGTCCCGTTATGTAGAGACGAAAGAAACACTTTAAGAGCATGAGAAGTGAAAATTTCATTTTGCGGTTGACTCCACAAGTACTTTTTGTTCGGAGGACTAACTACATAAGTTGGTGCAGTTGTATAAAAATATCTATCAATGATACCGAGTCCGTTATAATTTTCATTGAAAGTACTTACTTTAAGGTATGTATCATATTTTTTTCAGAATTATTTTAGTGATGTTGCACAAGGTATGGTGGGTTGGCATCTCAAATTTTAACTTTGTCGTAGATTATATAAAGACTGATCTACATTGCTTCGAGGCAGTTTTTGTTGCATTTTTAAAGTCCTTTTCAACGATACCCCATATGTTGGGGTTAGTTAAATTCAGTTTTTTTAATTCGCTTTTCGTTGTACATATGAGCTGAAAAATAATTATTTTTTCATAATTTTAAAAACCAACTTTTGGAACACCTCTCCATTTCTTCCGCGGATGTTGTAAGACGCGACTAAGGACATAGGTTAAGGTGCACTTTAGGCGACAGGCTAGCAATCTGTCACTATTGTACCTGCCACCATAAAACCTAAAAAATATTATGCTAGAAGTGACTACGAAACGTGAAACAGTCATCATTTTGATGTACAAAAGTAAGTTCAACTAAGACGCGCCCGACTGCCCGTTGATGTCTTTCGTACAAAACGCGTTTCCTGTAATTCAAAAACTACTAGACAGATATTGATGAAATTGAAATGGGACCAATGGGAAGACATTTCCAATCAAATAAAAAAATCATCTAAATCTGGCCACCCTTTTAGAAGTTCTGAGTACCTAGATAAAAAATATATACAGCCGAATTGAATACCTCCTTTTTTGAAGTTGGTTAAAAAACAAAAAAATAATTATAATGATAAAGGGGGGCTCTCATAGAAAAAAACGTGTTTTTTTTGCTGTTTTTGGTACGGAATCCGTCGTGCGCGAGTCCGACTCGCACTTGGCGGGTTTTTTTATTTTTAAAACTATACT
Source organism: Adoxophyes honmai (assembly GCA_005406045.1). NCBI lineage: Eukaryota > Metazoa > Arthropoda > Insecta > Lepidoptera > Tortricidae > Adoxophyes > Adoxophyes honmai. Next base: position 66,174 of record BHDV01013210.1, read on the forward strand.
TTTTCAAGCTGGGGGCCCCCATTTAGCTTTGCCGCCCCGGGCCCCGGATGGGCATAGTCCGCCACTGGTTTGGCGGAATCGTCTTCGAACAAATCCAATGACATTAGTACTCTAGATAGGTTCTGTCCTCTATGGCAGAAACACAGCTTGATGTGTTACCATTTTTAGAATATTCTCATTACGCACATCCATTGCCATCGACTCAATGCGTTTTCGAGAATTTCGCAAGATACCTCTTTCAAAAATTCTCTGGCATTTGAACGCAAACATGCGCCTGAAGAACTTCGACACTGAGAGATGACAGTGAATAGACGAAGCTATTAGCTGTTCTCATACGAGACCAAACCTCGTTACATTACAAAGTTAAAGTTAAGGTATAAAAGCAGAACGGACGTTCTGGCGTCCGCCCAAATCGCCAAAGTGGCCGAATAATTTAATTTGAAAGTTATGAATTGGCTTGCTCCGCGAAACGGGACGCGTGTTTATTAGCGTTCATATCATAAAGTGTATGATTTAGGAGCCATCTTTAATTATTAGACGGGTCATTCGGGTTTAGCTGCTGTCCTTAAAGAATACGAGTTGGATTTAAGAATCGTAATCGGACCATTCGGATTTTTTTTCTCAATTTACGCCCTCCATACAGATTAAAAGATCACGTAATGAAACGAAATTTTTGCTACGGATAGCGCTCTTGGTTCTGAGTAGGGAAAACCATTCCGAAAGTTATTTTTAAATTATTTACTTGAGTCATACATAATCACACTCTGTTATCTAAGGCGGAATTTCATTAGGGGTTGCCACTGCTAATTATTATTTTAACAATAATTCATTGTCATGGTAATCCTAGTGCTTGGTTTCAAAGAATTTTCAACACTGGTGACAAGGTGTATTTATAATTAATTTTATGACAAAAGTAATAAAAGTTAGTTTTCTCGAAGACAGAGAATACCTATACAGTGAACAAAAAGTGCAGACATTAAAGTTTGTGCTAAATTTTATTTCAGAGCGCTGAAGATAGTGTCTATTTGGTTGTCATTTAGCATCGAAAAGTGACACCCGGCTGGGCGGCAGGCGCCATAGTGATGGGAATAGCACTACTGCTATTGATATTAAATTACTTGGTAACCATTTGTAACCTGAATTTGAGTAAGTATATCGATCTGATAAGCGATGTTCTGAAAAGACGCCGAACGGACGAGCACGTATGAGAGGGATGAATGTGAATGAAGCGAGAGAACTATGCTATACTTACTTCTATACAAGAGAAACGGTGTAATGTCTTTATCATGCAAATTTTAATCGCCATAAATCCAAAGCATGTATTTAATACCCGCTGCCGGGTACCGGGATGGTGCCGGGTTAGAATAGCACCTCCCCCTTTCTTCCCGTGGGAAAGGGTTAGTGTATTGTGGGCGATGGGCTAGCAACCTGTCACTGCGATATCACGTTTATCCATCTGGTTACCCTGAAATCGCTAAACGTGGCACTGGATTTTTGAATTCATGTGCTCTGCCTACCCCTCTTGGGAATACAGGCGTGACGATATGTATGTATGTATTTAATAAAACTACAAAAAATATTATCAAAATCGTGTTTCCGGAATTTTCTATTTAACGGGTTGCAATTATTAATTCACCCTTTTTTTAACTCCTAAATTCCAGAAAATGGCGGTAACTCGAATCAAAATGGCCACGGATAAGTATCTCTAGTGTTGCGCTATTTTGAAAGACAAAACGTTGAGCCGCAATCGGCGCTAAACCACAATCTTACTGTCGCCTCGGAGTGACCGCATAATTTGTGCCATCGACTCGGCAATACAATTTTGGACTTTAAATTTAGACATGTTGCGTATTAAATGGGTGACTAAAATTGAAACTCTTTGTGTTGTGGTCGCAGGCTCGCAGATTTGCTCTAGTTTGTTTAGAATAGTCACTTTCATAAAATATTGTGAATGGGCAAGCGTGTTTAGTCCGTCAATGAGGTTTTTAAAAATCCAAACAAAATTTTCTAATGAGTTCACAATATTTAGAAGTTTCAGTGACGTCATGTGCCCCAACTTCGGAAGTTCGATGATCTTGGGAAGGTAGACCATTGTCGATTTTTTAACTACTTATTTGATAAACCAGAAATATGTTTGAGTCCTTGTGGTGTGTTAGAATAACACCTCCATTTCTTATGAGGACGTATTAAGAGGCGACTAAGGAAATTGGAATAGGTATGCTACAGGTGAACTGTCACCGTTGTCCTTCTGTAATGTTTTAAACCTAAGATAATGCTAGAATTGGCCAAGACTCGTGGAATAGCCCCGTTTGTGTATGTCATGTTCGGGAACATGAACGTGATTGTATGTACAAGAAATACGTGTCCCATATTTTACTATAACCTGAAGGACCGATGATACATTTGTAATTTTTTGTCTTCCCTATTTAATCTTTCATTTTTTTGGCGAACCGGATTTATGTACAGATAATAATCAGCTAGACAGTGAAAAAGAAACTTAAGAAGGTGTGAATATCAACTCAGCTGAGCGCATAGTAATTATGAATTTTCATATTATTATAAACTACAGTTAGCATGTGCGAAATTTTGGCGCAGAAAGGTAGATGAAAAGATATGAATAGGGTTGCCAGTAAAATCTTATTTTTACTTGCTAATGCCAAAAGATCGGGATCACAGATGCAAAATCATTACCATGTGGCGACTGTTTTGATTTGTATATATGTACATTACTTAGGTTAAGTTATTAATAAGTATTTATGTTAGCTTCCGGTTTCCGGCAGAGCTGGGACCGGAGCTGACAGCTGTCACGCTTGCGCGTGTCCTCTTGCGCTTTGGCTCGCTAACGGACTGTTGTGTTTTCTCCTTAGCTGAGCATAAATGTGTATATAAATATTGTGTAACGTGTATAATAAATAGTGTATATAGTTTATTCGTGACTTTTATTTGTGGGCCTATACAGTATGTATCAGAACGAAAGGCCAAGTAAGAAACCTATTAATGTTTAGACCATAAATATGATTGTGGTGCCGGGCTTTTACAAATCTAGCATCTTTTAAGGGAAGTGAAAAAATAAATAAAATAAACGATTATTTTACTACCTCCTGTATTATTATTTATTTACAGTGTTATAAAATGACGTAAATGTCACAAATTTCCGCCAAAAGTGAGTGCACACTCACGTATTAAATGCGACGCAGTTCAATGTGCCGGCCGCCGGCACGTAAACATCACACAGCAAGCGACGACGAAGATTCGATTCGATGGACGGAGGAGTGACTCGTGCCTAAAATGCGCCCTGCACGTCTCGTACTAGATCCCGGTTGGTTGTGAAAATGGCGTAGTACACGTTCTTCCTCTCTCACGTGTAACTATTGAGTCCCTCCTCGGTTGAACTGCACCGGCGGATTGTTATTTCCCAGTCGGATAAGTGTATTGACGATAACACGGCCATGGTTGGGTGGTTGGGTTGCCTTCGTGCGGGAAACCTCTCCGCGTACAGACGAAGAGCGGCATTCCCGTTTCCCTTACACTCTCCGCAAAGAAGGATCATATCCACCAGTTTCTCCGCAGAAAAATTTAAAGGCATTGTCAGTAATTTTTAATTTAAATTTCTATTTATTAGATTTTTTTGGCACACGAATGTCAAACACTGACTTGAAGTCATAGAGGACAGAGCCTGTCCTCTATGCTTGAAGTTTAAATTTAAAGGAAAAAGTCCAACTAATTGATTTAACCTGACCTCTTTCAAAATAAAAATAACTTGATGACCAATCTAATGAAATGTCATAATTATGCCAAAGTGAACTGTAAATGATATGCAAAATCCTTGTTGTAAAATGGTTGTAAATAATAATGAAATAATAACAAGAAGTCCTCAAAATGATAATTTCAAGAAGTGTTTAGTGTTTCGTATGATTAGGCTACAAGTATCTAGTCATAATTGAAATTGCAGTGACCTGATATGATGTGGATTGGTTTTAGTTAGTTTGTTTACGTTTATACTGACGTCTTACTGTTTCTACAGGCTGTTACAAGAGTTTTTAACCGACTGCAAATAAGCGAGTACTTAAAGTTATGTTGAGATTAAGCAAAGTTAAAAAAGCAAATAAAAGTTATTAGTAAGTATTTTGTTTGAACATACTCCACTTTACCATCAACCCGGCTTCAGCTTGGCCTTTCGTTTTGATACATACTGTATTTTCCCACAACCATTTCATGTTTCTTAGCCTTAGCCACTTTTAGCATATTTTTTAAAGGTTTAGTTAGATAAAAGGTATGCCAATAATTTGAGGCAGATTGCTAGCCTGTCGCCTAAATTATGACACCAAAAAAAAATGTTACAATAATTCGTGCCTTAAATTGATTCTGATTTATTAATAGTGTCATTTATAACTTCAAATAGAATTACCTCAAAAAATAAATAAATTTGACTTTGCTAAAAAAATTGTACGAAACATTTCTTCGAAAATTTTATCTTTGCGCACGATTTTTAGCCACGACACAGCAACCTTTGAGCAACTTAATTAAAAAAAGTGTTTTTAACCTGGCAACCCTGTACGGCGCAGGCGCACGGTCCGGCGCGCTTGACCCACTCGCGCCATATGGTCGCCCTGTGCCATATACACGTGAATCACGCTGTATCACTGTACATGGTCACGAATGCAACGCAGATAGGTGAGATAAAAGTTTAAAATATGCACGGAAAGGAAAGTCCTTTAGCGACATTTTTGTACTCTTGCATGCATATATCGCGCCCATATTCCCGAATGAAGTAGGCAGAGCTCACGAAACGCTACATAGACAAAACCATGACTATTTCACGTTTCATACCCAGTCTAGCATTTTTTTGGGTTTTGAGTTGGCAGGTATAATAGTGACAGGTGGCTAGCCTGTTGCCTAAAATGTGCCTTAACCTATTTCTCCTCTCTTGCGACATCCACGGAAGAAATGGAGAGGTGTTATTCTAAACTCGAAACCACGCGGTGAATATCGGCACACCTTTACAATTTGTATGAAGAGACTAATGAATGTGGATGAAGCAAAAGAAGTATGCCAGGATCGTAGCAAGTGGAACAAAGTGGTCTCTGCCTACCCCTGTGGGAAAGAGGCGTGACTATATGTATGTATGTATGTATGCTTATCTTTTAGTGTAGAGGAGGCACAACAGAGACAAATCAATGTAATTGCAATGTTTGATTTTTAACTACTTATTGGAATTGCTTATGTGGAATCCAGTTACTAGCAAATCTATGTAATTTGCCCACATTTCGACTTGCTCTCATTGCAAAAAAATAATTACCCCAATATTCAGGGAGATTCAAAAGCGGAATGTTGACTCCGATGTGATCAGTATTATTACAGCTTCTGTTGATTACAGACTAGCTTTTGGCCGCGACTTCGTCCGCGCTTAATTGCTGGATTACCAGCAATTTAAAAATATTTTATACTAACTTTTTGTCCCCCTTTTACGCCCTTAAAGAAAGATTTTCGAAAAAATATTTTACACGTTTTTCAAGACTTTCAACGAAGAACTTCAAAAACGGCAAAGTTTCAATACTAAATTGACACCCCCGTTTTAGGAGGTGAATTTTCAAAAATCTTTAATGCTCTGCGTTATAAAAGGGATTCCTTTTGTAAAATCTTAAGTATCTAACTTTAATAGTTTAGGACCAGCGTTGATTACCATTTAGTCAGCTTTTCCTATATGTATATCGATAGATAGATGAACCAAATCTTATTACTTCAAGCGCTTTCGTTTAATAACAGCGCAAGTTAATAATGGTAATACGCCGCCAATACTTGAGAAGCAAAATCGCTTTGTACCGTTCGCCTCAACGGTAACTAGGGATGTAACGGAGGCGGTTTTGTTGGAACCGAAATCGGAATCGGAATTTTCAAATCTTATTTACTTATCGGAATCGAAACTGTTGGCTTAGCACAGCAACACCCTGCGCAACGGAATTTGATACATACATACATACATACCATCACGCCTGTATTCCCAAACGCGGTAGGCAGAGCACACAAAACGCTACATAGACAAATCGATGACTATTTCACGTTTTGTGGCCAATTCTAGCATAGTATTATTTAGGTTTTGAGGCGGCAGGGACAATAGTGACAGGTTGCTAGCTTGTCGCCTAAAATATACCTTAACCTATGTCCTTAGTCGCCTCTTACGACATCCACGGAAGAAATGGAGAGGTGTTATTCTAAACTCGACACCACACGGATTACACACACGGAATTTGATGCTGGTTTTTTAATAGAGCGATTTGTGAGGAACGTTACATTGTCGAGACACTAATCATTTTAGAAGTTAAATAAAAGACTGATGTTTTTTCTTGTGAATCAAACAAAACTTAAACTAAACGAAGATACTAGATAGATAGCCTATTGTATTTAACCAACAAAAACCTGGTAGATCAAATTCTGATTTATTGAGTGATTCTGATTCTGATTAAGTTTTGTAACCAAAGTCCGAATTAGTGGTGTGAAATTTATCGGAAGTTCCGACGTATCGAAATAGGAGTTCTTTTACGTCCCAAGCAACAACAAGATTCCACAGCTACTTTTATAAAGTACGATGACTACAATAACACCAATAGCTTGCTAAGACCCTGTTCATAAGGAGCGAATACGCCGCGATTTTGAACGCGTCTGACTATGCATTGCTGCATTTGTTACGCTTAATGAAACTACGACGCATCTTGAAGAAGCAATGTACTCCAATACGCGGCCAACTCGCGCGTACTTCTGGACAGGGCCTAAAGCTGCATAAGAACTTGTAAGCTTATTTTGGCAATACGCTCTAGTCGCGCGCGGGATAGTCTACCCGTCATTTTCTGACGTCTCTATTTAGACAGTGACAGGTATAGTCTCTCGCGCGTATCTCTACTCGCGCCTTGCTGTGCCTAAGCCGGCTGGTACCTACAACTATAGGGTATTATCAAAGTTAGGGGCCGAGTGGTGTCGAGACAAAATAACTCTAAATATTTGAGGAATCCAAACTTTACATAATTTTACATACAATCCCTCCTGTGTTCCCAAATGGGGTAGGCAAAGCATACGAAACGTGATATACCTAAACAAAATCTTGACTATTTCATGCTTCGCAGCCATTTCGCAAGATGGTTGGTATGCTTCTGATTGGTTGCTACCCTGTCGCCCAAAGCAGAGATCCACGGAAGAAATGGAGAGGTGCAATCCTATTTCCGGAAATAGAGAAATAATCTTATCTATGGGTTAAATTTTTGTAACATAAAATACTATACTTCAACTTCAACGCTTCAGACGCTTGCCTGTCGCGTACGCTTATCTACACCTACCCAGTCGTTTCTTACGATTTCCACGGGGGAAATGGAGATGTGTTATTCTTAATCAAACACTACACTATTAATAAAACACAGTTGAACACTAAGTACTCATGATTGTAATCGATAACGATCCTTTTAATCGAAAGACGCAATCGAGTGAACTAATTGGTTTCTCATTAAACATGTATCTCACGCTATTATCGGGGGTAGCGATCTGTGTATTATTGGCTGTAATAACACGTCAACTACTGAACTAACAGCCGAGAGGAAAGCGTGCGTCGAACAAGTATACTCGGCCGCGAAACATAAGTAGAAATCAATCAAGTGAACTTCACTTTTCATACGATCAGCGGTCCCTCTAGGGATGTCTATTATGCCGTATGCATTAACTATCGTGATAGACGCACTTGTGTCTAGTCGTGTCTATGTAATTGTTACTTAAATTAGGACGTTAGGTGTCTTGCTATTCGATTTTTTATTTTATTTTGAATTTCAACGTGTGTAATTCACAAAAAGCTAGTTGAAAACACAAGGCATTTCATTTAAGATATTTGTCACAATTTCACAGTTCAAGTGGTTGACTCTAGCGACCGATCTACCAATAACGAGTCGCCGTCCACCCCCCTCGCTAAAAAATAATTATTGCGGATACCCCTTCTACTTTTATCGAGCGATCGCACTTGTAGTCAATCATCATCTTAAGTAATTAGCTCCTTTAACATTAAACATTAAACTCACTCATAATGATATATACCGCTTGTGGCCGCAATACCATAGTAAATACCAGATAGACGGATACACCAGTTTCTTTTTACATCGCTTTCCCACCACATTTGCTATTTACCGAGCTTTAAAATCAGATTTCTGAATAGCCGGGTTCACACTGACCGAGGCAGTCATTTTTGTTGCGTTTTGAATGGAACCAATGCATGCCTCATGCGCTTGCCTCGGTCAGTGTGGACCCTGCTAATCACCATATTTTCAATAGGCATTGAAGGCAACATGATGGATTGAAAATATGGGGTTAGTAAATCTGATCTTAAAGCTTATCGGCGAATAGGAAACGTGATATTTCGGGAATGCGATATGAAAAGAATTTGCCGTATCTGGCATTTTGATTCTATGGTACTAAAGCTACGAAAGAAATCTACGGATATACGGAAAACACGGACTTTCTCGTATTTAAGGTTTTACTTTTGAATTTAAATTAGAACATTCGCTACGTGCGCCCGGCAAGCTCTCTTTGATAAAAAGTAAATGAAATTAACAGAGCCTAATTAATGACGCGTATGTTTCCCGATCTATACCTATAATAAGAGGAATGATTTGTATCTTATTTACACAACTAATTAACTTAATTAACTACTGGAGCAATTCAATTAAATCTTTCACATTCGAATGCCTCTAGAATTATAAAATTGCGGAAATACTGTCTGTTACGTTCATTACAATGAATCGATTTAACATTAGAAAATACACTATTTATTAATGTTAGTCATAGATGAGTGGCATGTAAAAGGAGGCCTTTGTCTTCTAAAAGAGTCTCAGAAAAAAAAATGCCGTGAACTACACACATCTTTGCGCGTTTGTTATGATGTTCTTTCTTAACTTCTTTGCACGACTGAGTTGGTAACTTGGTACCTAGTATAAATGTAGCTCGCTTGACGAAATAGTTTGCTTTTTATTAACTATAATACTCGTGTCTAGACGAAGAAAAAATGTAACTGTCCCGAATTCAGACGTATCCATTTAATCCTGCCTGCTCAAGCAGTGTAATTTCGCTGTGGCGTTTTTTCGATCGTCAACCATTCGGCTTATCAGCTGGCAACTGGCTGACAATAAACGAGTAAAGGGACTTGCCCACTGCGACAAGATGTTTTCTTTTTTTTCCGAATAATATCACACCATGCTAACTCTGCGTTGGAATAAGTTGGCAACACTGTATTCTATCAAATCGTAGATTTAAAGAATAGAATCCCAGCGAAAAGAAGCAAAACGGGTGCTACGCTTTTCTTTTCGGCCACTATTAAATTGTAACAATTGAGGTGTCTACAATATTATTTACTGCAAAAACTTTAGGCTGTTTGATTCAAACCTTTGCCTGCATACGATGAAAATATTATTTATCAATTTTGACAACTATCGCTTTCATGATATTTAAAATTATGTCCTAAAAGATGGATTTGAGTTGTAATAGCTGTTGCCAGAGGTGTCCGTTACAATAATATGTGCGTTTAGTCATAAAAAAAAACATGTTTAATCAGCGTAAATATATTTACAACACTCACGTCTTTTCGCAGTATATAGGTGTATCCGGTATGCGTTTTATACATCGTTACTTCCGCTTTTACAATTTTATTTCGCATATATTTTGTCTGATAAGTAGGTACATTGACAGCCAGTGTTGCCTGTGTCAGTTATTTTATTAGTTCCGACAAAATTCCGGAACATGTCGCCTCAAAGTCAAGTCGGATTAGTCGGATACAAAACACTTGCATTGCCAATGGAATACCTAGGTAGAATACTAAAATGTCAGAGACAAAACCATGGCGTTTATAAAGATACTAGCTTTTGCCCGCGGCTCCGCTCGCGTTAATTTCGGGGTAGCACAGAAGAGATAGCTCATCCCATATACCAATTTATAGCTTTCTACATATAAAATTGCGGTATTCTCCACAAACTTCCACCTCTCACTTTAGTGAAATGGGGAGTTTTGAAGAGACAAAAAGTAGCCTATGTCACTCTCCATCCCTTCAACTATCTCCACCCAAAAATCACGTCACTACGTCGCTTCGTTTAGCCGTGAAAGACTGATAAACAAACAAAGTAAACAAACACACTTTCCCATTTATAATATTAGTATGGATTTTAATTTATATCCCGTGTGGTGCCGGGTTAGAATAGCACCTCCCCCTTTCTTCCCGTGGGTGTCGTAAGAGTCGGCTCTGGGAAAGGGTTAGTGTATTGTGGGCGATGGGCTAGCAATCTGTCACTGCAGTGTCACGTTTGATCATCTGGTTGCTCTGAAATCGCTAAACGTGGCACTGGATTTTTGAATTCATGTGCTCTGCCTACCCCTCTCGGGAATACAGGCGGAGGATATGTATGTATGTGTATTTTAATTTTGCGCGCTATTCGAGGGCGTTTTAGTAAATAGTAAAAAGACAATTAATCTTCTTTGACGAATCAAAGCTGAAGAGTTTGTTTGTTTGTTTGTTTGAACGCGCTAATCTCAGGAACTATCGGTTCGAACTGAAAAATTATTTGTGTGTTGGTTAGACCATTTATTGAGGAAGGCTTTAGACTATATAACATCACGCAGCGACTAATAGGAGCGAAGAAAATATTGGAAAATGTGGAAAAAACGGGGGGGAATAGCATGGGAATAGTCACTCATCCACGCGGACGGAGTCGCGGGCACAGCTAGTTATTCATAAACCAACAATGTATCAAAACATCAAAACATCCAAATAGGTTTTATGTGGCCAAGTGGCTAGCTGGCTGGTGATAATATGCCGTAAATAATGTCAAAATTTGTCAGTTCAGTATAAATTTTGACAGCCGCGTATCTTAGGGAATAAGGGTTAATTTATTAACGAAATGTAAGTAACTTTCGCCGTAACGACATTAGTGCTGAATAATATAAAGTACCTATCTTACTCGCAAAAAAGCGGGAGACGTATGAAAATCAGCGGCGCTTCCGTCGTTCTTGAGCTAAATAGAGAAGGTTTTAATAAAAACGCGTAAGATGTATGAAATATTGCGGCGCTTACTGTTTTTTGGAGTTGAGAAATTTGTATGGGAGAACGATTTTTTAGTTTTTTAGTATGTTACACTATTTTTTTCCACACTTTCTCATCTTACAAACCTTCCCTGAACTTCAACGAACATTTTAAAAAAAGAATTGGCCAAATCGGTTCGTGCGTTCTGGAGGTATTTCGTCAGGAAGGAAAACACGACTTATTTTTATATAGTAGATTTGTTCAAACATGAGTTAGGTACAATAAAATACATGTTTAGATATTTTCCCCCACGATCCTGCAAGGGGCTTTAGGCGATCGCTAGCCTCCATTGTAGCTCTACGTGCCTAACGACGCGACTTCCCGTCCTACATTACGCCCCCAGTCGCCCTTTATATCAATTGTGTACATTTTTATATTTAACGCTTGATATCAATCTAATGCTACAAGCACATTTCACCGTTATCAGTTACACTTAATTTCTCGTGTATCCGTTTAAGGATAACATCTATTATCTACCCGTGGTCTAATGTGAGGATGAGGAGGAGAATGTTCAGGATTAAATAAATTTAATTTCATTTCATTTTCATTCAGGATAACATTAGTTTTTTGACCGACAGAGTTAAAAGAATTCTCAGGCATATACTTAAAGGTAAAACTTGAAATCATTACTGCAATAACACTTAATACTGTCTGTTATAATGTTCTCAATACAAACGGTATCACCACTTGCGGCGACTCCTTGGCTATACTTAAAAATGTGTGACGTTTTGATCGTTAAAAGTCTAATTTTATCCTGAATGAACCATAGGTAAGAGACGACAAAGGAAATATATTAAGGTATGCTTTAGGCGACAGGCTATCAACGTCTCTACTAAAACTCCTCCATCTGTTCTTAAACCTAAAATTATGCTAGAAGTGGCTGCAAGGCGTGTCATGGTCATACCTGGTCATGGTTTTGTCTGTCATGTTCTGCTCTGCCTAACCCATCTGTGAACACAGGCGTTGTTGTATGTATGGTATTTTAGGGACGTGGTTTAGACTAGGCATGGCGGAAATTCTGGTACCAACATTGGTATCGACGTTATTCGATTCCCGACTGATAATCGAGTTGCCGTGAGGCGGGAAACGCTCGCTCCAAGCCAATTTTCCAAGAAGCCTCCGGGTGATATTTCCTACGTGGATGACGCTACGTGATCTAGTTTTGGCATTTGGTTACGGCACTAGATGTGCAGACGACTCAGCTTAGGCATGTGAATATCCCGTAGGATGTATGAGTTTTTTCAGTCGAATAATAGGGACACAAAGACAAGGTGTATTCTAGGATTTTTCGGTGCTCTATAAAGCCAAAAGCGCTCTTCAAAATGTCCGATTTAAATTCGTCGAAACCAGAGGTGTGATACCTACCAATTGGAGCTCCCGAGGTATCGGATCGCCAGAGCTCAGTAACATCTCTATTATAGAACATTTATGATAGGATAAATGGAGAAAACTGTGCAAATCCGGGGCGGAGAACTACATAATTAAAGATTGAACAGCGCGTGTTAAATACAATGTCAAAACCAGACGATCAAAGGCCAGCTAAAATAACAAAGGGGCAAATGTAGTGTCCAAAATTTTGACGATAATTTAATACGAAATTCATTGAATGATGTTATTTTGACAAAATGATAATTAACGGGCAGATAGTCCTTTTTAATACTCGTATATTTACTGAAATTGGAATTTCGAAATTCAGTGGTACAATAGATGTAGTTTAGCTTAATAATAATGATGATACTAAAATTTACAATCTTCCTACTTCAATTTGCAAATGGCCTACATTAAAACATGTATATAATGTTTACTTTATAAAATCCTTTTACTTTTTAAACCAGTTAATAATCGAAAGGAGAAAACCAATTATTTGGTTTCGGCACGGGCTATCCGTTTCCCAAAACATCCGTTCCCAAAACACCCGTTCCCATCACCACCTTTTCCCAAATAA